>CM019215.1:1857452-1931942 GCA_009741485.1 Malurus cyaneus samueli
GGGAGAGGAGAGGAGAGGAGAGAGAGAGAGAGAAGAGGGAAGGGAGAGAAAGGAGAGGAGGAGGGACGAAGGAGGAGAGGAGCGAGAGGAGAGGAAGAGGAGAGGAGATGAGAGGAGAGAGAGGAGGAGGAGAGGAGGAGAGGAGGGAGAGGAGAGAGAGGAGAGGAGAGTAGGAGAGGAGAGAGAGGAGAGGGAGGAGAGGTGAGGGGAGAGGAAGAGGCCGAGAGAGGAGAAGGAGATCGGAGAGGAGGAGTTCGGAGAGGAGAAGAGCAGAGAAGAGGAGAGGAGAGGTTCGGAGAGGTGCGAGGAAGAGTTCGGGAGAGGAGAGGAGAGGTGGAGAGGAGAGGAGATCGGATAGGCGAGGAGAGTTCGAGAGGAGAGAGAGGTCGAGAGAGAGAGAGTGGTAGAGATGGAGGAGATGGAGAGGAGAGGAGACAGGAGGAATGAGGGAGAGGAGAGGAGAGGAGAGGAGAGGAGAGGAGAGGAGAGCGAGAGGAGAGGAAGAGAGAGGAAGAGACGGACAACGGATGATGTGAGAGGAGATGGAGATGGAGACGAGGCGTACCGGAGAGAGATGATCCGAGAGAATGAGTCCGGAGGCAAGGAGAGGAGAGCTCGGGTAGAGGAGTTCGGATCAGGTTGGCGAGAGATGGAGAGGTTCGGAGAGGAGAGGTTCGGAGAGAGAGGGTCGGAAGCGAGAGTAAAATTAGTTCAATGGGAGAGAAGGAGGTTAGGTTCAGAGGTGTGGGGAGAGGTTCGGGGGTTCGTGAGAGAAGTTCGGGATTCGGGGGAAGGAGAGGTCGGAGCAGTCGAGGTTCTCGAGGGAGAGGTTTGAGGGAGAGGTTGGAGGAGGAAGTCGAGGGAGAGGAGTAGGTTGTAGAGACGGGGGAGAGGTCGTATGGAGAGATGTCGATCTGGGGAGAAGAGAGAGGACGAGGTAGAGGACAGAGAAGAGAGGGAGAGGAGAGGAGGAGTAGTAACGAGGAAGGAGAAAGGCGAGCAGAGTAGTGAGACCGAGAGGAGATCGAGGAGTGTCGTGAACGGAGAGGGAGGAGAGGAGAGGATGTGAGAGGAGTGAGGGGTAGTTCGGAGAGGAGGAGAGGACAGAGGGAAGGACGAGGAGAGGGAGAGGAGAGAGAGGAGAGGAGAGGAGAGGAGGGAGAGGATGAGGAAGAGGAGAGGAGAGAGAGAGGATAGAGGAGGGAAGAGGAGATGGAGCGGTGAGAGAGAGAGAGAGGAGAGGAGGGAGAGAGGAGAGGAGAGGAGAGGCAGAGGAGAGGAGAGCGAGAGGGAGGAGAGAGAGGTTCGAGAGGAGGGAGAGTGTTCGGAGGAGAGAAGAGGTCGGAGAGGAGAGTTGAGAGGAGAGGAGAGGTCGTAGGAGGAGAGGAGAGGTTCGGAGAGGGAACCGGACAAGGTCGGAGCATGGGTTTCGGAGTCGAGATTCGGCAGAGGTTTCGGAAGAGTGGAGAGGAGAGGTGTTCGGAGAGGAGAGGTCGGAGAGGTGTCGGAGAGTTCAGGAGAGTGGTTCGGAGAGGTAACGGGAGAGCGATGAGGTTGGATGAGGAGCGAGGCCAAGGACGTATGATCGGAGAGGATGAGGAGAGGAGTAGAGAGGAGAGGAGAGGAGGAGCAGAGAGAGAGGAGGGAGAGGAGAGGATCGATTAGGAGAGAGGGTTGCGGAGAGGAGAGTGGAGATGGAGAAGGGAGAGCGATGAGATGAGGAGAGGACGAGGAGAGGAAGGAGAGGAGAGGAGAGGAGGAGGAGAGGATGAGGAGAAGGAGAGGAGAGAGAGGAGAAGGAGAGGTTCGGAGAGGAGAGGGAGAGGTTCGGAGAGGAGAGGTTCGTGAGAGAGAGGAGAGGACATCGAGGGATCCGAGCAGAAACGAGAGAGAGGCAGAGAGCAGTAGAGTGAGAGGTAGAGGATAGGGAGGAAGAGCCCCGAGATGGAGAGGAGAAAGACCCGATTGATGTGATTCGAGGAACAGTATGGACCGAGGAGAGGAAAGATTGAGAAGGGAGAGGAGAGGAATTGAGGACCGAGACGAGGAGAGTTCCGAGAGGAGAGGAGAGGAGAGGAGAGGAGAGGAGAGGAGAGGAGAGGAAGAGGTTCGGAGCCACGAGAGAGAGTCGGAGAGGAGAAGAGAGGCAGAGAGGAGGTGGCTCGGAGAGAGGACTTGGGAGAGGGAGAGGCACGAGCGAGAGGTTCGGATGTGACGAGGAGACGTCTCTGTGGAGGGATGATGGTTCGTAGGAGGTTCCGGCAGAAGTTCGGAACGAGGTTCGGCTAGTAGGATAGAGGTAGAGGACCAAAAAAAAAGGAAGAGGTCGAGAGGAGAGGTTCGGAGAGGCGAGGAGAGGTTCGGAGAGGAAGTTCTGAGAGGAGAGGGTTCGGAAGGGGAGCATGTCGGAGAAGGTCGGGAGAGGTTCGAGCATCGTGCCACGAGAGCGGAGACGAGAGGATGAGAGAGTGAAGAGCAGAGAGGTGAGGAGAGGAGAGGACAGGAGAGGACAGGATGAGGCGAGGAGGACCGAGAGAGGATAGGAGAGGAGAGTGAGAGGAGAGGATCTAGCCGCAACTGTAGGACCGAGGAATAGAGGGTATGTCATGCTGCAGTATGGAGCATGACGATGGAAAGAGGAATTTGAGCGAGAGGAGAGGAGAGAGAGGAGAGGAGAGGAGGAGGAGGAGGAATCGGCCCCTGGAGGAGGAGGAATCGGCCCCTGGAGGAGGAGGAATCGGCCCCTGGAGGAGGAGGAATCGGCCCCTGGAGGAGGAGGAGAGGAGAGGAGAGTGAGACTGAGGAGAGGAGAGAGAGGGAGAGGAGAGGAGAGGAGAGAGAGGAGGGAAAAAAAAAAAAAAAAAAAAAAAAAGAGGAGAGGAGAGGAGAGGAGATGGAGTAGAGAGGAGAGGAGAGGATGAGATGGAGGATCGTAGGACGTCTTTAGAGCGGCTTTTCCCTGACCTTTCTACAGGAGGAAAGCAGATGGATGCTGAGGGGGTGATTTGGAGGGATAGGGGATAGAGATAGAGGAAATGAGGATTGGAGAGATGTACCGAGTGAGATAGAGACTATGGATAGAAGAAGGAGAGGAGATAGGCCGCCAGAGGTTTAAAGGAAATTTCGTGCAAGACAGGGGAGATGAGTTAAAGAGCAGGGAGAGGGTGAGGTAGTGGAGTGAGGATTGAGCGATGAGGAGAGGATGAGTGAGAATTGAATGGAAAGAAAGAAAGTGTAAGATGTTCCAGAGACGTCCAATGGACGAGGAGTGTATCCACCCGTCTTAGAGAGACGTAGGACGAGTTCCATTGTGTAAAGTTTATATATCAGGCCCGAGAGGGAGTGTAAAGCGACATCAAGAATGGAGAAGGAATTCCGAGAGAGGAGAGGAAGAGGTTCGGAGGGAGAGAGAGAGGTTCGGAGAGGAGAGGTTCGGAGAGAGAGGTTCGTGACAGGCCAGGTATCGGAGCAGGTTCGGAACGATGGAGAGTTCGGGGAATAGGGAGTCGGAAGGTTCATTCGGAAGAGGGTTCGGAAGAGGTTGCGGAGAGGTCGGAGAGCGTTCGGAAGAGGTTCGGGAGAGGAGAGGTTGCAGTGCGTATATGAGAGGTTCGAGAGGTTCGGAGAGGTTCGGAGGGTTCGAGGGTATTCATTGGAGGAGGAGAGAGTGAGTAGCGCAGAAAGGTAGTTAGGAGAGGAGATCTCGTTCATCGCGCATGAGCTAAGTCTCGGAAGACGTTCGGACACCCAGTTCTGGGAGAGATGTTCGATGAGAGTTGTTCGGTAGGAGGGAAGGTCGCTAGACGAGGAGAGGTTCGAGGAGAGGAGAGGTCAAGGAAAAGATATCGGTAGCAGCGGTACGTGATCCAGTATGTAGGGTTTCGTGTATGCACTCTGGCAGCGTGAATTCGCCGTGTATAGGGTTCCGGATAATGCTCTCGTGTATGGAGTGTACGAGAGGTTCGGTAGTGAAGGTATTCAAGAGACCCTCCGGAGTGTCGAAGAAACAGACGGGAAGAGGATTCCTGTAGGGGAGACAAAGGGTTACCAGAGGGAAAGGAGGATCTCGAAAGGAGGAAAGGATTCAGAGAGAAAGGTTCGAGAGAGAGTTCAGAGAGCAGGTTGCGAGAGAAAGGGTATCGGAAAGAGGAAGGAGAAGAGAGAGGGAGAGAAGGAGAGGAAGAAGAGGGCGAGAAGAAGGAAAGTACGAGAAGAGAGGAAAGACGAGAACAGGGAAGAGAGAGGAAGTGAAAAGTGAAAAGTAGGAAGATATGGCGAAAGGGAGAGGAGAAGGGAATCAAGGAAGGAGAGGAAAGGGTATCGGAAGAGGCATGAGGGATTCGGAGAGGAGAATTCGAGGAAGGGAAGGAAGAGGAGGAAAATGAGAGATGAAAGGAGAGAGGGATAATAAGAGTAGAGAGAAAAGAAAAAAAGGAACGGGAGAAGAAGGAGGTAAGCGAAGAAAGAGAGAACGAAAAGAGGAAAGGGACAGAGAAAAGGAGACGAAGAAGAGATAGGAGGAAGAAAGAGAAGGGTAGAAAGGAAGAGAGAAAGGAAGAGAGAAAGAAAGACTGGAGAGGAAGAAGAAGAAGAGGAGAAAGAGGATAGGAGAGAGAGAGAGAGATGAGAGAGAGGAAGAAAGGTAATCGGAAGAGAGAGAAGCTTCAGGAAGCAGGAGAAGGTTCGGAGAAGTGAGAGGATAAAGAGGAGAGAAGGGTCGGAGAGAGGAGGAAGGAAGAAGGAAGATGATTCTGAAGAGGGCAGGATGAAGAGAAAGAAGAAGGAGAAGGACAAGAAGGAGAGGAGTTAGGGAGAGGAGAAGAGAGATGAATGAAGGAGAGGGAGGAGAGGAAGAAAAGAGAGAAGAGGACGGAGAGGAAAGAGAGAGGAGAGGAGAGAGAGGAGAGAGGAGAGAAAAGAGAAAAAGAGAAAAAAAAAAAAAAAAAAAAAAAAAAAAAAAAAAAAAAAAGAGAGAGAAAGAGGAAGAGGTAGTCGGAGAAGAAGAGGAGTCGGAGAGGAGAGTATCAGGAGAGACGAGGAGAGAAGAGGAGTAGGGTTCAGGAGCAGGACGAGGTCCAGAGAGGACAGAGGAGAGAGAGGGAGAGGAGAGGAGAGAGATGTCGAGAGAGAGAGGTTCGAAGGAACTCGGAGAGGAGAAGATCGGAGAGGAACGAGGAGAAGGAGAAGGAAGAGAGTTTCGGAGGGAGAGGAAGAGAGAAGAGGGTTCGAGAGAGGAAGAGGAGAGGTATCGGAAGATGAGGGAGAGGTTCGGAGAGGTTCGGAGAGGAAAGGTTCGGAGGAGAGAGAGGTTCGGAGAGGTTCAGAGAGGTTCAGAGAGGTTCAGAGAGGTTCGGAGAGGAGAGGAGAGGTTACGGGATAAGAGGAAGAGAGAGAGATGGGAGACGGAGAGAGAGAGGAGAGTGTCGGAGAAGAGAGGTTCGAGAGGTTCGGAAGAGGAGAATGGTTCGGAAAGAAGAGGTTCAGGAGAGGAGAGGATCGGAAGAGGGAAGGTTCGGAGGGAAGGAGAGGTATCAGAGGAGGTAGAGAGGAGAGGAGAGCGAGAAGGGAAAAGACCTTACCCAAAGGGATCAAAAATTACCTTTAAATTGGTATCCAATATTGAGAGTTGAATTGGGTCATTCCCTTCGTGATATAAAATACATGATGTTAAGATATAAATTTGCACATCAAAAATATGTTTTAAAATATCTAAAAAATCCTGTGAAAGAAAAATGCTATTGCTTACTTCCTCCGTCATAAAAAGAATACAGCGAATTTTGTTTTTTTTTTTAGTTTTCACCTCAGCTGGAAAAGGCTTTTCTGAAAAATACTTTTAACAACCTGAAAAGTGAACAAACATCAATTACAAGTGAAGAGAACATGAAAGTAAATTCCCAAACTGGACCAACTTTCAGTTTTGTACCAATCAAGCTGAAACCCACCCACGTCTTTTATTTTTTTTTTTTTTTTTGTTTTTTTTTGTGTTTTTATTTGAATTCAGGACACTCACTTGTGTTGGATGTAATTCTAAGCTTCTGCTTCCTAGAAAACTGACCTCTGGGAGACAGTTGATGTTTAGTAAACATCCATATCAAGGCACATCCGTTTAAAGTCTGTATTTAGGAAACTTGTATTGCAACAGCCTTGAAAGAAGTGCCCTGAGTGCAGCAGAAATGAGTTTGACATAAAGATCTGAGGGATATATCCATGGAAAGTGTGGCCTCTGGGCTCCCAAGGATAATTCCCATAAATACAAAGTCCTGTTTTGACTCAGGGTCTGGACAATGCTTTGCTGTAGGAGCAGTTCATGAATCACTGCAAGAAGAAGCATTTCATATTTTAATGGCCACCACTTGTGCTCATCTCTATTTCATTGACCCAGACAACCACAGAATGATTTGGGATGGAAGAGATGGGCAGGGACATCTTCCACTATCCCAGGTTTCTCCAAGCCCTGTCCAGCCAGGCCTTGGACACTTCCAGGGATGGAGCAGCCAAAGCTTCTCTGGGCAACCTGTGCCAGGGCCTCACCACCCTCATAGGGAAGAATTCCTTCCCAATATCCAATTTATCCTGCTGGCAATTTAAAGTCATTTCCCATACATGTCCTTGTGATCAAATCAAATGTCCCTCTCCATCAGTTTTGGAACCAGTTTAGGTACTGAAAGGGTCTCTGAAGTGTCCCAGGAGCCTTCTCTTATCCAGGCTGAACAACCCCAACTCCCTCAGTCTCCATAGCAGAGGGGCTCCAGTGGATCATCTTCCTGGCTACCTCTGATCTCATTCCAACAGTTTTTCTTTGGTCTGCTCAGGGAAGCCTGGTTTTCAGTCATGGAAACACAGAATGCGAGGCTGGAAGGAGTCTCAAAGATCATCTGGTCCAACCTTTTTTGGCCAAAGCACAGTCTAGACAGAATGGTCCAGCACCTTGTCCAGCTGAATCCTAAAATTCTCCATGTTGAGGAATCCACCACTTTCCTGGAGACATCATCTTCATTTCTTTTCTCACTGTGAACAAGTTTCCTCTTGTGTTGAGTCAGAATTTCCCTTGGGGCAACTTGTACCCATTACCCCTCCACTTTTCGACATGACTGCTCCAAAACAGAGAGTCTCCATCTTCCTTTAATCCACCCTTTAAACACTGGAACGTGGTGACAAGATCTTCCACGAGGCATCTTTTCACAATGACAAACAATCAGTTTGTTTATCTCAGTCTTTCCTCATATCAGTTTTCCCAGACCTTTGTTCATTATTTTGGACCCCGTGTAGTCTATCCACAACTTTTTTGTATGGCAGGGACCAAAGCCAGACACAATATTCTGGGTATGGCCTTATAGGCACTGATTTGGACAATGACCTTTATCTCTGCCAGTGACACCCTTGTGGGTGCCACCCAGCATCCTGTTGGCTTTTTTTGGTGTGACAGGACTCTGCTCATTCCCATCGAGCTCAATGTCCACCAGGATCCCCACATCCCTTTCCACTGAGCTTGGATAGATCCCAGCCCATGCTTCACTCTTGGATTATGTATTCCCAGGTGCAAAAACTTACAAATGTATTCCCAGTCCCTGGAAGAGTTCATGGTCGGGTTGGGTGGGGTTTGGAGAAACCTGGGATAGTGGAAGGTGCCCTGCCCATGGCAGGGGTTTGGAATGAGATGATCTTTAATGTCTCTTCCAACCCAAACCATTCTATTATTCAGTGATTTTATGATTCATAACCGCTGCAGGCCACACAAATTGAGCTAAACCCATGAAAATCTGCCCAGCTGAGCTCACTAAAAGCAATGTGTGTAGCTGCTTGTTTCTACTGAGTCCAGCAATTAAGATGCATCTCAGGTATTGACTTGACTTGTCTATTCTTATCCTTCCTCCATTATTTACAACTCTGTAGCATTTGCAGAAAATTCTGCTCCATTAAGATTCTCATCCCATCGGAATGGCAAGTTTTTTCACCCCATCCTTTGTAAATCAGGCTCCGTGTGAAATGTATTATATATAACACTCATTAACACAGCCCAGGAACACATGGCTGGGAAGATAAGACCCTTCAAGAAGAGGGGAAATGCTGATCTCAGCCTGCCTTGCCTGCAAAGGAAATGTCAGGAAAACTTCAGCACAATGGGATTCTTCAATCATCTTCCCCAATAACCCATTCTCCTCGCTAACTACCCCTCCGAGTCTCCCTCCTGCTCGCTTTGTGTTTGGCATTTTGAAAAGCAACAGCAAATTATAAATTCACGTGGAGGTTATTGAGCCATTCAGCAGAGTCCAGGAGAGCTGAAAAAATTTTTTATTCATCTTGCATTAAGTGTAAGCTCTACAAACATTGCCAACAGGGTGAGGATCTGAATTCACAAATCAAGGAATTATTCCATTTCCTTCACCACACACTATCTCCATCTTCCCTAAGTTTTCAGAAGAGGGAATACTGAAACCCCTCATTAAAAAATGAATGCTGGCATTTCCTCCATGGGCCTAGAAATACATTCTTAAAAAGTTGAACTTTGCATTTTAGCAAAGTGATCAGACCTTTATCTTCTGCCAGGATATTTTGGGCACAAAACCAGAAGTTCTGACTTTCCAAGCTCAGATTAGTGCTGCATCCACATCCTTTGAGGTGATTGATTTTTCCTGCTTGGTAATTTCCCGGCACACTTTGTGCTGCATCTTTATAACTAATATTTGTTGCTGAATGCTTGTTATCGCTAGGAGCTGAGCAACTGGAGCAGAGTTTAATGTGCCACTTATCATTTTCCAAGTGCTATTATTGCCTTTCTATCAGTGCCTTTGCACGAGGCTGCAGGATCTCAGCGATGGGGATACTTTGCAGGAGTCAGCCTTGATTCCCAGAGGATTTGTGTTTCCATCCCATGCCAGCCTGGGCAGCTTTCAAATAATATTTACTAAATCTCCTGTGTTGGGTTGGTGATGCCCCAGTGATGTTGGTGAATGAGCGCAGTCCATGGGTAGATGAGAACATATTCTGAGTTACTGCATTTTCAAATATCCTCATATTTTCTCGAAAAGTTTCCTTCTTAACCTGGTGGCAATTTCCTGGTGTTTATAAACAAACAAAGAGACTGAAGGGCTCAGTGCAGAGGAACAGTGGAGAGAACTGAAAAGGCAGGATAATAATTTCCTCATTTTCCCCTGCCTGAAACATAGGCATTTAGCATTTGAAGCAGACTCATTTCTAAATTTTCTCCATTTTGCAAAAAGAAAAAAAAAGTTCCATTGAAACATTTCCCTAGTTCAAAGCACTGAGTGACTCGAAACATGTCCTTTGGATCTGGCAGTTTTTTGGTTTCCTTCCAAACTGCAATAAAATCATTCTTTTTAAGAAAGCATCAGAGAAACCACAGATGATTTTTCCTGCTGTGGGGTAGCAGCCACACTCACACGCTGCCTCCCAGCCATGTCTCTGATGAGACAGTCCCTTCTCACTGACAATAAAACCCATCTCAACACCAGAGAGACACCTCTCACCCTTCAGGTCTCTCCAGACAGGATTTGTTCCCTCCAGGAGTTACCTGTTCCTTCAGGGAAGATGTTGAACGTGCCCAGAACAGCAGAAGCCTGAATTTGGAATATCTTGCTCGCTGCAAAATCCATTCCTTCACTGACAAAGGGGAAAAGAGCACTGTCAGTCCCTTTCTCAGAGCACAGAATTTTCATCCTGAGGTTACTGCAGCAAAGGCTGCTGCTCAGAAGGATCAATTCACCATCTACAAACTCAGGATTATCAAACAGCACCTCCTGTACCTCTGTACAGCCCTGCCCTGAGCTGAGTACGGAACAGAGGTGCACAGATGGGCACAGATTCAGAACTGTGAAAAAAAGGACACTCATTTAAAATAATTGAGTCATTAAGGTTGGGGAAAGATCTCCATCAAATCTATCCCTTGTCCAATCCCACCATGCCCGCTAAGCTGTGTCAGAAAGTGCCCCATCTACTCATTTTTGAACACTTCAAGGGATGATGATTCCACCCCTTCGCTGGGCAGTCTGTTTGGTATTTTACCATTCTTCCAGTGAAGAGATTTTTCATAATATTAATTGTGATCTTCCTCTGATGCAGCTTGAGCCATTCCTCCTTGTCGTATCAATTTGAGTGGGAAGAAGAACCTTTTTGCTCACAACCTGAAGTTGTCTGTGCAAACTCAGGGGAAAATTAACAGCAAAATCCCTGCTGATTGTCAAAGGGTCAGGCCTTCCCCACTGGAATCTGTCCTCAGCTCTGGAATGGTTTGTGATGTAGTGCCAAATTTATCTGCCATAAATTCTGCACTTCCTTCTTTTACCCTTTCTTTTGCAGCTGGAAATGAAAAGTTTTTTCTCTTATTGTCCTAGCATAACAAGCTGGCTCCGAATACCTTCACATCCTCTGCTAAGGGAAGGAAAAAAAGAGCAAAGTAGGAGATTTGATCAGGACTTTGCCTAAAAGATGCTGCAGTTTGCATTGAATTGTCACCAAAAAAAAATATGTAGTCTTTACATATCACACCCAGACACATAGCATTGCTGAGAATGAGCACGATTGTGGATGCCCCATCCCTGGAAGTGTCCAAGGCCAGGTTGGACAGAGCTTGGAGCAACCTGGGATAGTGGAAATGTCCCTGCTGGTGTCAAGGGATGGAATTGGTTGATCTTTGATGTACCTTCCGACCAAAACCATCCCATGATTCTGATTATGATCACTTCAGACATCAATACAGAGAAAATTGTCTATTTTATACATTTGATAAAAAGTATCTCCTACTTTCTATGCATGAGGAACCTACTTGAAAAAGTAATTTCATGGGGACTTCCTATTAAAATGTGGAATATGTGGAGTTGCCTCATTCATCAAGGACAGTGAGATCACCTTTGCTCGTATGAGTTGAGAGATCTCTTCAGGAGCATTAAGGAAGATTTATATGAAAGATGTCAGAGTCTGAACATCTCCTTGGATGGCCAAGTGTGCTCTGTAGGAGCAAAGGGCATCACCATGTGACTGTAAATAAGAAAAGAAAGGAGGAAAGGTCTATTTGGTCTCCCAGAATGACCCAGGGGAATGTTTGCCTTGGCCAAAAGCCCTTCTTTGGGTCAAGCAAAAACTTCAACTTTGCTTGAAATGACTTCTCCACTTCCCAACCAAAGAAAAAGAGGTTTTGGTTTTTGTTTTTTTTTTTCTCACTCCCAAGAGTAATGGAAATGCTGGAAATCCTGCGAAAGGGCAGGAAGAGATGGGAGGCTACCCCTCACAACAGCCACCTCCAGGCTAAATAAATTACAGAAAATTGTGGAACAGCAAGGATTGTGAGCTCCAAGACAAAAAAAAAAAAAAAAAAAAAAAAAAAAAAAAAAAAACAAAACCAAAAGAAACAATTGTGCCTGCACACTTGGTCTTATATTCCCATGAAAACATAGCAAAATGTGATTTCATTGTGACTGAGCAAGGGAAGAGCTCTGCCTGCTAAATCATCTTTACTACAAAGCCCTTTGGGAAGAAATTCTACATGGAAATACAAACTGCTTCCCTGACAAACAACAAGCAGTCTTTAGTGCACCCAGTTATGGCTAAAATTTCCACAGATGAGCTGTTGCATTGCATTTATTTTCCTCCTGCAGTGCTCAAAACACTGTTTATTCCTCAGCTCTGCCTCTCGCAGTAATGATGATACAGCAGAGTGAGAAAGCTGGAGCGGAAATGAAAAGAAAGATTTGGGGGCACACGGGGAAGGGGAAGTAATCTCCAAAGGCATTATGAAAATGTAAATAATAAATGCCATTTAAAACGTCCTCTTGGGCTGAGTCATTTGCACAAAGAGAAGCCGGGTCACACGAGAAGCTGTTGGAATAATCCTCTGGGAACGATGAATTAGACTCAGTGGCATTGCTACCATCATGCCTGGCTCTAATTCCTGCTATTTACGGGTGGCTGTTCCTGTGTCCCTCCGTTATTTTGCTGTCTGCTGGAAGGAGGTGAGAAGAGCAGGCTTTTGGTTTTTACCTGCAGGATCTGCAGCATTGGAATGAACTGCTTAAAAAGCAGAGGAAATCCCAGATGCAGCTGGCCTCTAAATTAATTTCATCCCTGCAAGCTGCATCTGTCAACTACCCCGATTCTCACACAGTCTTTGGTGCCCTTTTAGCTTTCACATGGAATATAAGACAGGAGAGATTTCTTAATGTATTAAATCCCGTTACATAAACAAGGATAACTCCCATTATCCCGCCAGTGCTGCAGCATGAAACATCATTGGGATTCTTGGGATGCAGCTGCTCCAGGTTTCACAGTTCACACCCCTCACATGCTCAGTTCACAGCCTGGTTCGATGAGCTGCTGTCCATAAAGGAAGGGATTTTCTTCCTCTCCAACCGAACAGAGGATGCTCTGCATCCGCAGATATTTTTGTCTGTCTCCAAAAAAGCATTAAAATATGAGAAGAAACCTTAAATAGTTCATTTTTTTTCTTTCAGAAAAAGCTTCAGGAAGACCTTAGACCCCCTTCCAGTGCCTAAAGGGGCTCCAAAAGAGCTGGAGAGGAATTTTGGCAAAGGATATGGAGTGACAGGACTACAGGGAATGGCTTTAAGCTGAAGAGCTAATTTAGGTTGGATAACAGAAAGAAATTCTTTTTTATGAGGGTGGCGAGGTCCTGGCACAGGGTGCCCAAAGAAGCTGTGACTGTCCCATCCCTGGAAAAGTCCAAGGCAAGGTTGGACAGGGCTTGGAGCAGCCTGGGATAGTGGCAGGAGGTGGAATGAGGTGATCTTGAAGGTCCCTTCTAACCCAAACCATTCTGTGATTCTGTGATTCTATGATTTGTGGTCCCAAATGCTCTGCTCCCAGATCTGCTCAGCTGTGCACAAATCTGGGCTTCAACAACGAGTTTAGTGAGCTCAGCATCTCCTCATTTAAAGAGCTCCAGGTTTTGCGCCCGTAGCATTGGCTCTGATGTTTATAATGGAAATTACAGCTCGAGCTTCAAGGTTAGGTTTGATTTATAACTGCAGTGTCTGAGACAGAGGTTCTCCTCATCCCTTCTTTCCATAGAATCCTACAATGGTTTGGGTTGGGTTGGAAAAAAGCTTAAAGAACATTTATTTCCTATTCCAACTTGCTCAGGGTTTTACCCCTGAGGCTTGAACACAGCACCCTCTTCTTCCTTTCAGACAGAGAAACAAAGAAAAGAGGAGGCTCCAGCCCTGTGAGATGTGACTCAGCCATGGCCTCCAGCAGCTCTGTTTGGAGCTTCAGTCCTGCAGCTTCCCCTATAAATAAAAAAAACAGCATTCTGGCAGCTGAATTTCCCTCAACTTTTGACCCTCGGCTGTAGAGGAGAAAAGATCTTTAAAATGATGCGGTGGAGGGATGATGTGGTTGCTGTACTGAAGATGTGCAAGGGAACAGTTAATCCAGGGCTCTGCTTGGGAATGCTGTGATTCAAACACACTAAGAGGTTGGGGTTGGACTCATTTTCTCAGCATGAGAAGTGACACAATTCCTGTGTTATCCTTTGGTCCCTTGTCAGATTTATCACTTTCACCAGGCACGATGAAGAGCTCGATGCCAATGTTTTTGCTGGTGTCTGTTTGCCTGGCAAACAAACATTTCTCTATCGCCACATTTCCTGACAAATATTTCCAGAAGGCTCTCCAGAAGGTCTCAGGCTGCAGCCAGAGGAGTTTGTCCAACATCTCCATGATTCCCTTAGGGTAGATTAGATACATTTGGGTATTAGATATGTTTTAGACTGTTCCTGGATCAAGGAAATGTCTGAGACCTTCAGGGATGTAATTTCAGCTTCCTGGCTTGCTGTAGTGGACAGTTTTAAATGGGGAATAGGAGAATTTCAACGTTGCATTAACTCTTGTCACCAGTAATGAGAAATATCAAATTATTTGTTCATGATGAGGCCTGAATTTAAACCTGGCCTAAACTTGCTGCAAGCTATGACCACACACTTTTAGGCTGGGCTGTAGATGAGACTAAATCAGCATTAATTGCAGATGGAACAGACTGTAAAACATTTGTTGATCCTGGGGTTCCTGCTGCATGAACGAGTTCTTGAGTCCTAAAAAGGATCCTGCTCTGTACATCCAATACCTCCAATTTCATGATCCTACTTCCTAGAAACCATTTAAAGGATTGTGGTTTGGGTGACAGACAGGTCTGGATTTTAGAGCAGACTCAAAGCATTAATTTGCATCTTCTCTGTAAAACTCCTGCTGCTACTGTGAAGCTTCTGTGAAGATTTAGCATTCAGCCTTAGCAAGGAATTGCTCCCAAATTTTTAAGTCTGCCCTAATTATAGCTCTTTCCATATGGATAATGCTCCTGGTCTTCACCTCCTTTTGGGGCTGGGGTTGATCAGCTATCACAGAGATGTCATTTTTTTCAGTAACCCCAAAAATTGAGACACTTCTCTTGAACTGGAGATTTTTCAGCAGCTAAAAGACTCAGGCAGAATATTCTCTCTGGGCATAAAGGTTTATTACTGCTTATCTTTAAAGGACAAAATTCTGAGGGATCCACAGGTATTATTCACAGCTAAATGGGGACAAAGAGAGAGGTCAGTGTGAGTAATCCATTTATTTGATTACTTACATTAGGTTTGATCATATGAAACACAATTACGTTGGTTTGTTTGGGGTTTTTTTTGCAAATTGGATGGGCAGGTGAAAGTGCAGATACTGCTGTAGCCCTCTGAGGGGCAGAGATGTCAGAATTTGGCAGAGGGGAGGAATAAAAACTGCAAATACCATTTCTGAAAGTTAAGACCAGAAATCTGCTGTAATCATCCTTGTATCACTTGACCAGGCTCAAAACTCTGGCATTGGTCTGGGGTAGTGATCAGTGTGAGATGTTTTTCTGACACACTTTCTGTTTGCACTGGCGTGGTCTGCATTATTTTTCTTAAGTATTTATTTTTGTGAATATTTGTTATTTATTTCTTGAAACTTTTTTACACTCACATATACACATGCACAGACTCCAATTTATTTAACTGCTTGTCCAAATATTTATTGATTCCATATTATCTTTTAAAAAAAAAAAATATTAGATATGATTATTAAAAAACCAAAACTTGGCTGCATTCCAAGGATCGATCTTTACACTTAAATCCAACTCTGATACTATCTTTTCACCTTGTCAGGCCCACCTTCGTGTGCTTGAGTCTCTGCTAAAGGTCAGAGCTGTCAGGAACCAGCACTGGGAGGATGGGTTGAAAAGGGTAAAATGACAGACAGGTATGGCAAGAATGAGAATTAAAAAAGCTCTCTCTTAGCAGGACAGAAAATCAAATTTTCTTCTATGTAAGCCTGCATTTCTTGTCATCTCTGTGCTTCTGTCCAGGGCATTTCCACAGCTGCTTGCAGAAATATTCTTCATCATAGGGATTAAGAAAGTGAGCTCTTTATTTCTCACCCTTACTTCAAAACTCTTTTTATTTTTCACTCCCAGGCCTAAAAAGAACCTCTTGCCTTTGTACTTCACTACCAATAAAGTTTCCTTGGATATTTTAGCCCTGATTGTGCCATGTTAACACACAGTATATGGTATGTTGGATGCAGAGTTTTAATATTTGGAGCCTGGTTTCTGGCAGAAAAGGAAATGTATATATAATATATATTTTTCTATATATCAAAATTACTCTCTTCTTCCAGTAAAGAGGATGCCAGGAGGATGGTGCCATAATCTTGTTAGTGGAGCCCTAAGACAGGACAAGGAGCAATAAATGGAATCACAAGAAGTTCCACCCCAACACAAGGGAGAACTTCTTTCCACTGAGGGTGGCAGAGCCCAGGAAGGTCATGGATTCTCCTTCTCTGGAGACATTCCAAACCCACAGAGACAGATTCCTGTGTCACCTACTCCAGGTCACCCTGACTTGGTTGGACTGGATGATTTCCAGAGGTCTCTTCCAACCCTTATTCTGTGATTCTGTAACAAATAACAGGACAGGAGGAATTGGCCTCAAGTTGCAACAGGGGAGGTTTAGACTGGATACTAAGAAATTTTTTTTCATGGGAAGGGTTTTCAAGCATAGGAACAGGCTGCCCAGAGAAGTGGTGGAGTCACCAACCTGGAAATGTGGATGTGGCAGCTGAGGACAAGATTTAGGGGTGAATGTGATGGGCTGGGTTGACAGCTGGACTTGATGATCTCAGAGGCCTTTTCCAGCCTTAAGGATTGTGTCATTCCATGATTCCATGGTTCTGTGCATATCTGAAAGCTTTCATTCTGCTGAACAGTCTTTCTAGGCTGTTCTGTACAAGAATGAGAACAAGGTGAGGTAAGTTCAGAAAACCAATCTTTTATATTCCATCACCTGTTCCATCATCTTGACCTCGGTAATTTCCCCTTGACCAGTCCCTGGCCACAACCAGGTGTTCTAAACCTGAACTGACTCCTCCTCCTGCGCTGAGGATTCATGGATTTATGGATCACACCTGCCCAGCTGCCCACCAATAGCACAGCCATACATTTCATGCCATTCCCAAGTCATTTCACTATTGTTTCCCGGGAACCTGAAGGTTCTCTTTCAACCAAAATCATTCCGTGATTCCATGGAACTCATTTAGGATCTGTCCCTACCAATCTTTTCTCTGATGGTTCTCCAGGTCAGAAGGTGACACAGGTTTCTTCTGGATTTGGATAATTTCTTCTGGATTCTTCTTATTGGATAAATATATCCAATCTAAATTTATTCACTTTTAACTTAAAGCCATCCCCTCAAAGTCTCTCAACAGCAAAGCAAGTCCCAAGTCAATCTCCAACAGGGAATATCGAGGGAAATACAACTCTAAAATTTAAGTGTTTGCTCTGTCATCAGAGATGGGTTCTATCACCACATATTCTGTAAGGTTGAACCAGGATAACCATTCTTGAAGGTATCTACAAGCACAGGACTCTTCAGGATTCCCAAGGGATATCCCCCGATTTCCCTACAATTCCAGAGCAAATTCTCTTCGATCCCCAATTCTCCAGCCACCCCAAATGCTGTAGTCTAGCCTGAATCAACACCCTGACTGTTAATATTCCTCCAGCTGTACCCTGGCAGAATTCCTCACATGCAAATACATTTGTTTGTCTTAAATAACAGTTTGGAACGGAGATCATCGGAGTCTCATTTTTAGCCAATTATCCAACATTTGCTTTGCCCAATTTGCATGGAGAACAACCTATTATTGCTCTCGATCTGGGGGGAATTGTTTGCCTTTTGCAGCTTCACAAGCTGCAGATGGAGCCTGATTTTTATTTTTATTTTTTTAAAATATGGAAAACAATGAAGCATGGAGGAAATGGTCTGTCTGTGGGTGTTAAGTAAGGAGAGAGCAGGGAGCAACTCACCACTGAAAATTGTGACATCAATTATTGCTTATTAACTATGAAAAAGACTGAGTCAGCGTCATCAAACCTCCTGCACTACTTTATTGCAATGCAGTATTTCGAATAATCCTGTCTCCATATTCTGAAAAGTCTCAAAATTAGTGATTTCTGAGTGGAATTCAAAGATTCTCTACACTGCTGTTGGTTTTTGACATCAAAATGTCACCCTCTTTAAAATAACTTCTCCTCCTCAAAACCTTTTGAACACCTGCACTCATCTTCATCAGACAAATTAAATTTTGATTTATTTTTCTTTTTACCTCTCTCCCTGGAGATATTCCAGAACTGTCTGGACACAATCCTGTGCCCTGTGCTCTGGGATGGCCCTGCTTGAACAGGAGGGTGAGATCAGATGACCCCACTGTGGTCCTTCCAACCTGACCCATTCTGTGATTCTGTGATTGTGTGACCTTTCTTGTGACAGTTCTCAGCTCACTAAACTTTGAAAGAGCTTTCCAAAATGTGAGCAAATGTCTTTTAAAAGAACCTAAGTAATTTAGAGGCCACATGCCAATTTACATTGGAAGAAATTAAAATACCCCTGTGGGTCTGGTCTCTTTTTGATTTCTCAAACCTTCATCAATTTTTCGTCTTTGTTTTCACATGTAGCAGCCAGGGACCAATTTGGCTTTGAATAAATAAGTAAAAATTAGAGGTAGCCCAGTTTCTGAGAGCTGGTTTACCTGACTCCAGTTGATTTCCAGGAAGATCCTACTCCAATTATATTTGAAGATCCTGTCAATTACATTTTTATAGCCAAACCAAAATGGTGACAATGATTTAAAGCATGCAGGATCCCAATTACCAGGGCCCATTGAGGGTGAAGATGTATCAGGAGTCATTTCCTGAGTGGAAATAATGCTTGGAGCTGTCCTATTCTTGGAAATACATACAAGAAACCAAATGTTTGCATCTCATTACTGCAGAACAAGAAAAAAAAATGTATATATACACCAGACAAGAAAACTGGGATTGAAGGTCTCATAGGAATGAGAATCTCAGCTCTTGAAGAAGAAAACAGAAGATCTGACCCGGCTTAGTTCACTAAAATGAGGTGATCACATGTAGGAGCGCCAGGAGCATCGGATATAGAGAGAGAAGAGTAATTTCATTGAAAAGTCAATACAAGAAGAAAAATATTTAATTAGGCCACAAATAAATTTTGACTAGAAATTGAAGAAATCCCGGCTATCAGAGGGGAGAAATTCTGGATTGGGATCCGAACAGAACCCAAATCTTGAATGCTCAGAAGGCAAAACACAACAAGATGAGAGGAAAGGGCCTCTAGTTATGTCAGGGGAAGTTTATATTAAATATCTGGAGAATTTTTTTCCCCAAAAGTGTGGTCAGGGACTGGCACAGGGAAGTTGTTGTGTCACCATCCCTGGAGGGATTTAGAAGATGTGTAGATGGCACTTGGGGGCATGGATTAGTGGAGGGTTTGGCAGTGCTGGGAGAATGGCTGGACTTGATGATCTGAGAGAGCTTTTCCAAGCTAAAAAAATCTATAATTTTATTGTCATTTTAAATAACTGAGTTTGTAGGACACGGAGCCCCAAGGGACTGCAGATATGACCCAAGTGGTCTCTTCATTTGACACTCCCAGGCTGGAGTTCGGGTGACAACAGGAGGACCAAAAACCCAGCAGAGAAACTTTTCAAGAGGAGATGTTGGGAAATGCAGAGTCAACCCTCTGGGTGCTTCTGCGAGTATCTGCTTTTCTTTTTTTTTCTTTTCTTTTCTTTTCTTTTCTTTCTTTTCTTTTCTTTTCTTTTCTTTTCTTTTTTTCTTTTCTTTCTTTTCTTTTTCTTTTCTTTTCTTTCTTCTTTCTTCTTTCTTTCTCTTTTTCTTTTCTTTTCTTTTCTTTTCTTTTTTCTTTTCTTTTCTTTTTTTCTTTTCTTTTCTTTTTCCTTCTTTTTCCTTCCTTTCTTCCTCTTCCTTTCTTCCTCCTCCTTTCCTTTCCTTCCTTTCCTTTCCTTTCCTTTCCTTCCTTTCCTTCCTTTCCTTTCCCTTTCCTTTCCTTTCCTTTCCTTTCCTTTCCTTCCTTTTTTTTTTTTTTTTTTTTTTTTTTTTTTTTTTTTTTCCTTTCCTTTCCTTTCCTCTGCACATTTGCTCTGCACCTGCCAGTGACCACAAAACCATTGATTTATTGCTTTTCTTCTCTTTCCCAACCACAGCAGAAGGGAACTTTGTGGCCCCCAAGAGGAACAGAACATAAAAACCCAGAACAGAGATATAAACTGAATGTTTTTGTTTTGTTTTCGTTTTTGGTATTTTTTTTTTTTTTTTTTTTTTTTTTTTTTTTTTTTTTTCCACCTCCAACAACACACGTGTCACTTATTTTGATGGTTTGTATCTATGGGCAACCTGTGTTTGAGCAGCACAAAAAATAATCAAAATCCCTGTCCCTATAGATCTTATTACTGAGGAAAGCTCTTGCCACAGCTTCCTGTCTTGGAAGAAAGCCTGGTTTCAAAAATCATCAGAAATCTGCCAGTGGGCAGTTGGAAAGGGAAACAGGGTACAGGGCTCCCTACAGGAATCAAGAGCATTTTGTGTTTGGAGCTGATGAGCATTTAACTGCTTTGCTGCAATTCACAGCACATCTTCTTCCTGGTAATTAAAATAGTATTCCAGCAGGTTACAAAGAGCCTTCAGCATTGTCTCACCTGCTGGAGGAAGGTGCCCCTGCCCCAGGCGGGGGAGGTTGGGATTGGGTGATTTTTAAGGTCCCTTCCAATCCAAACCATCCATCTATGATAATGCAGGGTTGGAAGCAAGAGAGGTTCATTAAATCTCACTGTTTAGAAAAGAAAGAGCTGCACATGCTTCAAACTACAAACCAAGTGATAACCAGGTAGCAGCAGGAGAGAAATTCCAGTTTTTTACAGGTGAGGGATTTCACCATTGCCCACAGGGGCAATATTTAACAGATTTCTCTGTATGAGAGAAGAGCAAAGGCTGGTGTTACACAGATGTTTTGCAGAAATAAGGATGCTCCTACATGGCTATCACCACGTTGGTAATGATTCAGATATGGGACTTTGAGGGGCTGTGAACACTTTGTAGGATGAGCTCCTGGAGTCAGGGGCTACAGCAGAGAATTCTTAATGAATCATCTGAGCCCTGTGAGAAGTTGGGAATCTGACAAATGGATCTTTTCTGCTAAAAAAGTCCCTCAGAAGAGTCCTGGCATTATTCACTGACAGCCACCAGAAACCTGCCAGCACCTCAGAGGGATGGTTTCACTCCCACAGGTAAAATAGGTGGGCATCCATTTGTGTTTCCTACTGATATCCAGACAGAAAAGCAGCCTGAATTCCTAGCATCCAGGCATTTCCAGGAGCTGGTTTATCCTTTTAAGGACAGGAAAAACACCCTGAAAATATTGTGCAGATACCAGCAGAGCCATGAGATGTCACCCTCTTTTCCTCCCATGAAACACATCTGTGTCACATAACACACACCTCATCCTCCTCAGCCTGGCATTAAAAATGGGGAAGAATCACCCCATTTTCACAAGAGTTCTTCTTGATTTTAGATCAAAATTATGAAAATTTAATGGTTATGGAAGGATTACAACCACTACATGTTAAGCAGCATCCAAGGATCTTTTAATTGTTCTGCCATTCAGACTTGGGGCTCCACTCTTAACAGTCGAAATATCTTCCTTAAGAGAAGCTGCAACCTGACATTAATGACTTATAACTGTTAAATAAACCATTCATAACACACTCAGTAAGGTTACAAATGACACAAACAGCTCTTTAATAAGTCAGTGATAATGGGAAGCAAAAAGTATTAGCAGGGTAGAGTTGTGATTTAGGATTATTTGAGGGTGGTAGTAGATCTTGCAGGTCTTTGGAGTGCGTCCTTACAAATCTATTAATTCCTAAAGGCTGCAGCTATGTTCAGTTTAATTAAAAAAAAAAAAAAAAGGGAATTAATGTTCCAATCCACACTTTGGGGGTTTTAAATAATAATAAACCTTACTTATATGCTCATTTTCAAAGCATTAAACAACCTGCCACTGTGAGGCAGAAAAAAATCTGAAAGTTTAATGAATAGATCATGATTGTGGGTTAAAAAGACACAAGAAGTGTTTCTAATTAGGGGAGGGTGATGCCTTGTGATTTTCAAGGTTTTTATTGAAAAGGTTTTATACTTCACTTCACTTCTGGGTGAAGTTTATGGGTTATGGCCCATGTTTATGGGTTATGCCTTTATTTTCAAAATGCATACTTGTTTTTTATCCTCCCTTTCACCTCTTTATGGCTTTCATTTACTTATGCAGTTTTTTTTTTCTCTGAAAGATGGAGAGATAAACATTTATTATTTTTTAGAATGCCTAAATTTTTTAGGCATAAAGTAACTCACAGACTTCTCTGGAAAGATCCTCTCCACTTTTTTCTGATGTGTTTGATCCCTCATGAATTGTGAGGCATTGCTGTGGTAAGAGTCACCATGGAGGCCACACACCTTTTCCAGTTTTTTCTAGAATTTCAGGGGAAAATCCAATTTGGGTTAATTTTGTAATGGCCTGTGCTTGCAGTGATGCAAAATGAAACCTTTGCTTTGTTTTTTTTGTGCTCTACAGTCACCCATTTCATTTTTGGCACATAGAAAGTTCTGTTTCTATGAGTACATCAGCAATAAAGGGAGGGATAAGGAGAGTCTCCATCTTTTCTTGAATGAAGGGGGAAAAGGATGCATAAAGTGAAAAAGGATGAGGAAAAGGTGGATATCATCTCTTCTCCAAAGTATCAAGTAGCAGAATGAGAGGAAAAGACAGAGAGGTGCTATATACCTTCAAATACTTCTGAAGTTGGAAAAGTTGGATTTAGCAGTCATTGGCTGATTGATTTGTTTTCCCATTAATTTGTCTCATCGATTCTTGAAGATGTGTAAATATTTAGCAACTGTTATGTCCTACAATGAGAAGTCCTTTTTTTTTCTGCTCTGTGAATTATTTTGCTCATTTTGAGGCTGCCACCTGCTATTTCCATGTCAGAGCTCCCAGTACCTCTCGTTCAATTTGTCCTGTTTTGCATTAAAAAAGAAGATGCTGAATAAACAGCCACTCAGGAGCCTGCAGACCTCTGACACTTCCCAACAGCCTCATTTTCTGGAATGATGAAGCCTAAATTTATTGACTCATTCTTTACAAAGAGATCATTCTACTTGCCTGGTAATCCCCATCACCTTTTCTGATTTCACTCAGTTCTGTTGGAGGCGGGGGAATTGGGGAGGCACACAGTAATTAGGGAGTGCATAACAGATATTTACCATGGCAGAATTCTGAAAACAGATCTCTGGACGTGCCAACACACATCACAACACCCACTTTTTCTCATATTCCTTCTGGCTCTCCAGTGGGATCCTCTTCTAAATGGACTGGGGATGTCCTGAAGACAAAAGGCAGCGTTCAGATTCCTCCTCAGTGCCTGGCACTGTTGAGTCTGGTGTTGGATTAAACCTGAGATTAAGTAGCCAGCTTCTCATAAACAATGTTGTTTTTGAGTATTTATAGAATCACAGAATCATGGTATGGTTGGGGTTGGGAGGGACCTGCAAGATCATCCAGTTCCACCCATGAGAAAAAACACCTTCCACTATCTCAGGTTGCTTCAAATCCTGTCCAATCTGTCCTTGGGATCTTCCAGGGATGGGGCATCCACAGCTTCCCTGGGGAGGGAACCTGAGTCAGGGCCTCCCCACGCTCACAGGGAGGAATTTCTTCCCAATATTTCATCTAATTCTTCCCTCCTTCAGTTTAAAGCACTTTCCCTTTGTCCTGTCACTCCAGGCCCTTGTCCAAAGACCTCTCCAGCTCTCCTGGAGCCCCTTTAGGCACTGGAAGGGGCTCTGAGGTCTCTCCAGAACCTTCTGTTCTTCACACTGAAAAGCCTCAACTTCCCCAACTCTACAGAGCAGAGAAGCTCCATCTCTCTGATCAACTTTATGGCTTTCCCTGTACCCCTTCCAATAGGCAAACAAATTTCTCCTGTTGGGGCCCCAGTGTAGTGGGAAATTTGCATTCCAACAGCTCAGTGTTCCTCCTTCAATGACCATCATCTATCTGGAAGGCAAACGAGTGACCAGGTGGAAGTTTTTTTGCTGCTACAAAGCAGAAACAGCTCTCGAGGAGTGGAGTGGAGTGGAGTTTATGATCTCCATGTACAGATCTCTCTCTTTTTGCTCCAGTTTCCAAATGGGAAGTGGCTTTTGTACTCCTGCTTCAGGCAAAGCCCTTTTGAAGAAATCAGTGTGAACAGCTGGATTCAAAACCTGCGTGGCAGAAACTCTGCACTCCCTCATTCTTCCATTAAAAGCCTGAAAGGCAAACTGCAAACATAGCTCATTTTCATTTATTATTCCAAATTGTGCTGAAGGGGAAATTGATCTCTTTGGCTTTGGTCCTGCTCCTTTAAGTTTACCCTGTCAGGATGGAGAGCAGTGAGAAGTGTCTTCCTTGATGTGATATTTGAGCAGTATTAAAATATATTTTTGGAGAATTAAAATGCAGTGAGAACAAGGAAGTGTTTTAGCCCCTGAGTAGAGTTCAAGCAGCTGCCAATATTTCTGAGTAGGAGAAAACACAGAATTAAAATGAATCTGCTCTACTCTCCTGAACTGTTATTTTTAAAAATCTGCTTTTAAAAAGTTTCCAAGAGCACAACTCACATTCAGTCTTCTCCACAGCAAAATGAAGCTCTGACATATTCAGTGGCAGCTGGCCAGTCGAAAAGACATAAGAAGATGGGAAGGGAACAGCAGGGAAGTGTCACAGGAGGAATGAGGTGGCCAGGTTGAACAAGTGCAACTGTGTCGGTCAATGTCTTGACCAACAGGTAATTTGTGAGTCTGTGAGGATACCACTAAAATAAAAAAAAAAAAATTAAAAAAAAAATAAATTAAAAAAAAAAAGCCCAAAACACAAATTTGGGCATTTTTTTTTTCATTTTATTCCATACAATCATGAGTTGGTGGAAGTAGGACTGGTCAGAAGTTATGCCTGACATTTTCTGACCAGTTTGGAAGTGTGAAGGACAATGTGATTTACCTGCCTTGATGAAAAGACGATATTTTGTTCCTTACTGTAGATCCAGTGGAATGAATCCAAGATCCATTGCATATTTTTCTAAAGAGGACAATTCTCATTTTCTGAAGGAGAAATTAAAAATGGCCAGAGATTTGCCATTACAAATTGGGCAGAAATAGATCACCCTATAAACACAATAAGTCACTTGGTCATTGGTGGAACTTTGAGGCCATTCGCTGTAGGCTGGAGAGGTATTTCCTTTCCTCTCCATAAAGAGGAAACACCTGCTCCACCAAGCAATTTGCCAGCACATTTCTGGCCTCAATTTTTATCAGGGACATAATGGAAGACTTGGAGGAGAGGGAAGTGAGATTTCTTACTTAGAGCTTAGTTCCAGGTAAAAGTCTTCCCTGATTATCCACAGGGATAGCACTTCACTCTGTCCATCAAATCCTCCCTCGCTCTTTGCACTGCAATTTAAAGCAGTAGAAGCAGGATGGTAACAGCTGCCAGGGAGAACCTGGAAAGGGAATAAGGCTGCCTTTAAAGAGGAGTATTCTTGATCTTCATGTGCTGCCTGAAAACCTCCTCAACTGTACAACCTGAAAGACAGGAGGAAGTCCAGACATGTGTGAAAGGCCATGGTCATCACAGAAATTTATTTCATTTACTGCTCCTACAGGGGCTCCAAGAGAGCTGGAGAGGGACTCTGGACAAGGGCATGGAGGGACAGGGCAAGGGGGAATGACTTTAAACTGACAGAGGGCAGGGTTAGATGGGATATTTGGAAGAAATTCTTGACTTTGAGGTTGGTGAGGGCCTGGCACAAGCTGTACCATCCCTGGAAGTGTCCAAGGCCAGGTTGGACAGGGCTTGGAGCAACCTGGGACACTGAAAAGTGTCCCTGCCCGTGGCAGGGGGTGGAATGAGATGATTTTTAAGGTTTCTTCTGACCCCAGCCATTCTCTGATTTGTGAAAACAGCATCAGTGGTTTCTCTGCTGTAGCCTTTTTAAAGGTTATAGAAAAATACTCAAGCAACACCTTTATTCCTGTCCCTCAGCATTTCTTGGATACTAAAACATGGACACCTTTCCAAGGAGAAGCATTTCCAGTCTGGTCTTCTTGATATCCAAGTTAGGTCTTAGAAAGAAAAATATCAACAGCATCTTGATGTTTTCTTATGGTATTTTTTTTTTCTGTTAATGACTGGAAGGGAATGGGTTTCTGTCAGATGCTTGAAGTACTACCCTGAGAATTGGGATTTCTGGATTCAGCTCCCAGCAACAGCACAAACACCCTGTGTGGATTTTGACAGGTCCTTTAACTTCTTCATCCCTTAAATACTAACAGATAAAATGGAGGCTATTTTTCCTAAGGCAGTTGAGCTCAAGCACTAATGACTGTGAGATGCTGCAGTAATGGAGACGTTTGACAAATGTAAGGAATGCTGCTGCTGTTATTGCTGTGATGGATCAAAACTTTACTTCAGGTTCATTAACTTCATCATTTTCCTTCTGAGTGCATAAACACAGTATTTTGGGCAGCCCAGATTCTGAAGAATTCATCATTAGTTATGTACTAGTAACGCCAGCCTGAAATTCAAAGTGGGGTGGTGCAGGTGAGGGAGGGATTTTTTCCTACTTTTTATAAAATCTGATTGTGGAAATTATTAAGATTATCTCCCTTGGCACCACTGGATAAAGCAAACAGAGAAATTCCCCTCAGTGACAGGAAAGAGGAAAGGCTATTAATGGGTGCAGCAGAATTTGGAAAGAATAAATGTGAGCAATTTGTGCAAAACATTGCTGGCAGAATTGGATTTGGGGTGAGATTTGGCTGGAACTGAACAGAAACTGAAAAACTTGGGCAAGCCAAGCTGGTCCTGCTGAGGAATTTGGGATCTCTGCACCAAGGACCAGTTAAGGAGCTCACTTTCTCCTGCAGGAGGTTGGGATTCTTGTGCCATCATCCCAGAGATCCAATAAGACTTTCCGTGCCCAGAAATACTCACTGTGGCTTTGCTAAAGCTGGGATAGAGGAGTCACTTGGCCTAACTGATTCTGTGCTGACTGCCCAGTAAAAGGTGGAGTGAACCAGAACTGGTTTGACCCTGTACACAGCATCTGTCCTTATCACCTGAGCTGTCTTTTACTGTTTCATATTGAAAATGATTAGCTGTGATTTCACTCAATTTTGTTGAATCATCAGAATATCACTTCATTTTACAAGGATTCCAAATCTGAGCCATCTGGAGGACCAAGAACCTCCTAGGTAAGTTTTTAGTTGGGATTGCCACAAAACATTGAGTGCCACCCACAGTCTTTATGGAGAGCAATGATGGATTAAGGAAATTCAGATGAGGCCCTCTGAAAACCTCAGCAATTCTGATTTTTCCTTGTCTGTGCTAGAAGTCCTGGCCTTTTTTTTGAGGAGATACACAGTGCATGACATTTGTGGATAATTACACCTCGGAAAGACCTTGGGATCATTGGATCGTTGAGTCCAACCATTAACCCATCATGTCCCCAAACTCTACATGGTTTTTGAACACTTCCAGGGATGCTGATTCCACCCCTTCCTCAGGCAGCCTGTTCCAATGCTTGACTACCCTTTCAGTCAAGAAATTCTTCCCAATATCCAATCTAAACCTCCTCTGGTGCAACTTGAGGCCGTTTCCTCTCGTCCTGTTGAGATGCAGGAAACAACCTCAGGGTGACAACTCCTCAGATGGATCTTTCCATATCAGCCAGCCCCCTTTCCTCCATCCGTTTGGTCAATGTCTGCTCTGACAGAGGTAAAAATGTTGTTACCATCCACCAAAGATGAACCATATTCCATTGCTGACAAAAAAAAATCATAAATTAGATAAATATTCACTGACCTGATGATGGTGACCCTGCAGGGATTTGTGAAAGGCCTGGATGGTCACAATCCAACATCAGTTTTCCCAACTAAAATTCTTTGGGTTGTGAGAGATATTTTCTGAGCTGTTTTTCTCCCCAGAACCGTCGTAGGGTGAATTTCCCCTTGGACTAATGACCTAATTACCTAATGAGTTGTGGTAAGTGTGGATCCCCAACCTCGGGCTCCTGTAGGTTTGATGAGGATAAACCCATCAAATCATTGTGGGACTTGCTTTTCCAAGGCTGCTGTGGAAGCAGCACATAATTAAAAACATTCCCCTGGAGAGGAGATCATTTCATCTTCTTCACCTTGCAAAACACAGCAAAAGGAAAGATCTGAATCACAGGGAAAACAGTGTCTTCCTTTTTTTTGTGTGTGTGTGTGTGTGATTTCCTGGAATTCCTTCTATTAATTTTACTCTCAATATTGAATTGAACTCCAGTCAATATTGAATTTTAGGTCAGTCATTGAGGCTTGTAGGTGAAAATTGTGGGGTTTATTTCAGCAAGCATGACATTTCTGTCGTGCACGTGAACATCTTGGGCTTGTGGTTTCCAACATACTCCCCAGTCTCAAAAGCACAGTGTGGTCTCAGAGAAACAACAGGGGACTAAAAATGTGATATTTTATTGAGGAACACAGGATTTATTAGACTCAATTAGACTGTGGTCCATTTGTTCCCGTTTCTTGCCTCAAGCAATGAGTGAATTCCAGCATTTCAAAGGCAAGGGGAATTATAGTGAAGGAGGAGACATGAAATTGGAAGGGTTTTTTCGCTGACCCAAAAACTCAGTTCTTGCTAAATGGAAACTCCAGAGCGAGCTGTGAGCCCTACAATGAAATTTGGGTCAAGCTTTGACTGATGGCAGGATGAAAATGTGAGCTATATTTGGGCTCAAATGAAAGGACAACTCTTCCTGGCTTTTAAGGATGTGAGAGTAACATTTATTAAGCACAAGATGGCAGTGGCTGAGGCACCAGCCTTGGCCAAAGCCTCCTTGTTCTCCACAATGTACAAAATAATACATCTTCCCTTCTTGGTCCCCTTATTCCATCTTATTTTCAGCAAAGAAGAGGAAAGGGGTCAACAAAAAGAAACACAATTTTAGCAAATCTTACTTGCTTCTTTCCATACTCCCTCAAAAAAAAAAAAAAAAAAAAAAAAAAAAGGATCATTTTAAAGGGTGAATTCTATTAAAATTTATTGTTTAATGTCCATATTTGTGTTGCAGACTGAAGAGGGCTTTGATGCAAACTGTAAATGTCACAAGAGGGTGGGATATTTGCAAGAGAAGTCCTAAGTAGAGCAATTTAACATGGAATTATGGATTGTTTTGGGTTGGAAAGTACCTTAAAGACCACCTATTTCCACACCCTGCCATGGGCAGGGACATCTTCCACCAGGTGAGGTTGCTCCAAGCCCCATCCAACTTGGCCTTGAGCTCTTCCAGGGATGGGGCAGCCACAGCTTCTCTGGGAATTCTATTCCAGCATCTCACCACCCTCCCAGGGAAGAATTTCTTCCAGATATCCAATCTAAACCTGAAAACCTACTCTGAATTTGTCTCAGAGGATCCTATGGCAGTTCTGAAGACTCCACAGCTCTCCACACCCTCCGTGAAAAGTTCACTTTGCCCAAGCGCTGCTCATTTTCAATTTTGCAGCCCCTCCTGCCCTGATACCTCGAATTAAAAGGGAGACTGACCTGAAAAATTACCTGCAGCAGCTGAATTGCTGTTGTATCAGGGCTCATTAGGACTCCCAATTTAGGGGAAAGCTTTCAAAGCCAAAGTAAAGGATCCCCAGAGAAATTCACTCAGTGGAGATCAGCCCTTGGCAATGTGAGTGTCCCATTGCCCCTCAGTGGAAATGCTGATTTCTGCCTCTGCTGCCTTTAGGATTGATGTCAGAAAGGGCTGGAGTTGAGTTTTGGGCTGTACTGGTCATACACAGAGGATGCTGGAGTGCTTGGTGAAGATATAACATCACCATAAATGGTGTAATCTGCATTTCAGGTGATTTGCTTGCTTTCAGGTGATTACCTGCTCTGGCCTCTTGCCCGCTGAAACAGGAAATAGGATTTTCAGTCCTAATTTCTGCTTCGAATCTAATAGTCATACTAATGCTAAGGATTAACTTCTAAAGGAGAAAAATCCACTACAGCAAGTTTAAAAAGTTCTTGATTTAATAGCTGCAAGGATGGAGAATCCATCACGGCGTTAGTTAAGCAGATTAAATAGTTAACAGCAGAGCCTTGCAAATGTATTCCTTAATTTCATCTCTAAATTAGAGCTCTGCAAATAATTGATATTTTGGTTCACTGGGCAAATTAAAAATAAAAAAGAAAGAAATTGATAAGGAAAGAAAACATTTTGGCATGAACGAACTCCTCAATTTGTGAACCCAAACACTGCTACAAAGGTCTGAAAAATGTGAAGTCTAATTATAGCAGCCCAGAACCGGAGTAATGAGGGACTAGAGAGCGTGACTGATAAGCAGAAGATAATGCTCTGATAGGCGTGATGTGCACAGCCCTTCAAAGAGCAACAAAAACCTACATGAGGCATCTGTGGGATTGTGTAAAGGACAAGAAATGTTTGAAAATGGGATTTAAAGGTGAGGAAGAGCCGGTGAACGTGTGGCTCTGCCAGTGATGGAGGTTTTCGTGCATGCTCTGAGCACGGACAAGGTAATTAACTGGCTGAAATGCACATATTAAGAGATGGCCAGCAGGAGGAGAAATTCTGATTTGAAAGAGGAACCTAATCCTCTGGGCTGCTGGGCAGCTGAACCTTGCTGTGGGTTGGGTGGTTTTGAGCACGTGGATTTTGGCTTATTGCCTACTGAGTGAGGAAAGAGCAGGACACTTCCAGCCTGGAGCCCAGGTGTGCAGTAAGGAGAGATTTAGGGTTAGGATGGGACAGGGGAATAGGAAAAGGCAACATTTGCCACAGAGTGAAGCAGATCTTGAGCAGAGTAGCTGGCTTAACTTCTTCTTCTTCTCCCTCTTCTTCTCCCTCTTCTTCTCCCTCTTCTTCTCCCTCTCCCTCTTCCTCCTCTTCATTTATTATTATTATTATTATTATTATTATTATTATTATATTATTATTATTATTATTTTTATTATTATTAGAAGACCAAGAATGTTCAGTCCTTAGCACAGGAGGACACAGACCTGTTGGAGCAAGTCCAGAGGAAGCACAAGATGATCAAAGGGATAGAGCAGCTCTGCTGTGAGGAAAGGCTGAGAAAATTGGGATTGTTCGGTTGGAAAAAAAGAGGTTTTGGGTGATCTCATTGTGGCCTTCCAGTGCCTGAAGGGAACCTGCAATAAATGGAGAGAGATTTTTTGCAAGGGCAGTAGTGACAGGACAAGGAGGATGGATTCAAACTGAGCGTGGGTTTGGATTTGATATCAGGAAGAAATTATTCCCATTGAGGGTGGTGGACCCTGGCACAGGTTTCCCAGACAAGTGTGGATGCCCAGTGCTTGGAATTCTTCAGGGCCAGTTGGATGGGGCTTGGAACACCTGGGATAGTGGAAGGTGTCCTGCCCATGGCAGGGGATAGAACTAAATGATCTTTCCGGTCCCTTCCAACCCAAAACTATTCCTATGATTTTCTTCCTGTGATGTGATTTTTTTTGTGATGATTATTTTATGATCTTAATATTTCTTCAGTATCAGTGATGCCAGGTTTTCCAGAGGGACTGGGGGAGGCTCTTGGTCCTTCCTCCACCCCTCTTTACTGCTGTTCACTCTGTGTGTGCTGCCCTGTCTGGCAGAGAACAGAGCTTCTGTGCCCCTTTCCTTCCCTGCCCATCTCCTCCACAAGAGCATTTTGGCTGCACCATGCTCTGTATATTTTATATATATCAAAAAGAAGTCAATTTTCTTGGAAAAGTCCCCTTTCTATTAATACCTCAAAAAAGTTTCAAAAATGTCATCCTCTTTGAAGATTTTGAAATGATTCATTGGTTATTCCAGCAAAGGGAGAAAAATAGAGTTCTTTTTTCCATTTCTTTCTACTATTCTGAGTCCTTTTGGTTTCTGTTTCCAAACCTGTCCTTCATCATGTGAAGGAGCCTCAAGATGGCTTGCAGGCCAGTGATGGTTATGCTGCTTTTTCCACTCCTTTTATTCCTTTCTTTTAAAATACAGCCCTTCAGACTCGTTTGTCTTGTTGGAAGCAGGTAGAAAGCAGGTCAAGAAAAAACAATAAATGCAACAAATGGGAAAGTCTCCCAAAAACCTCACATAATAACTTTTCAACTGGTCAAACAATGCCATGACCAGGAACTTTGTTACACTCACAAGTGACAACTTGAAAACCAAGTGCTGAAACATTTCATTCCTGGCCCAGACATTTCTCTGCCTCTGTTGCAGGTGTGTAATGAATGTCCCTTGGGGCCGACAGGATGTGATTGAATGAAATACCATAAAGAAATGGAATGAAAATTTATAACTTCAGTGAAAGCCCAATATCCCCAGAAAAAAAAAAAAAAAAAAAAAAAAAAAAAAAAAAAAAAAGATGATTCCTGTGTGGATAGAAAACATCAGCATCACATATTCATCAAGAGCTGGTGAAGCTTTTCAGGAATGTCCAGCTGTGTAAGGTTTTGTGCTGCAACAAAAATTAAGATTTACATTCTAATTAGCAGATCACCAGCAATCCTTTCAATGCCCTCCTGGCTCTTCCACCCCCAGTGATATATCCATGGATTACAAAATTAATTTAAATTATATTCCAATGCAGTGGATTCAGGATTTGTGGGATGACATCCCATTGCTTCACCTGATTTGGGGCACACCTGATCCTGAACGAGAGAGGATGAAGAAGGAAAGAAAGAACTAATTAGACATAACAAAAAATAATTATGAACTCTGGATTCACAGCACTGTTGAATGATTTCCAGCTGATGGGGTGAGGAATGAGGGACATGAGAGATCCTCAAGGGGTTGGGCAGAGGAGGGACGGTAGGACAGGCTTCATTTGGGATTAAGCACAGGCAAATGCCAAATCCCAGAAGCAGCAAACCCAACGATTTGAAGTCCTTTTTCCTAGGGCAGAGTTGTGGGGAACCACCTGGGCAGCTTGAGGGAGAAGTAGAAATCTAGAAAGTTCAGTCTAGTGCTGGAAAGATCTGGAAGCTTCTAGAAAGACTCTGTCTCCAAGGGACAGTTTTCCATTTATTCCTTGGTATAGTTTGGGAACTGGAATGTTTTCTTTACTCTTGATTTGACTTATAACACTGAGGAAACTTCTCCAGAAGTTAACTGAAGCAAAAATTAGCAAAGGGCTCCTGTAGACTTCCCAAGTTTAATAATTTATTTCTTTTGTGTGTGTGCACCCTGACACCTCCAGGAAAAAATGTTTTTGACAAATTGTAAATTGGGAGGCAGAAATCTCAGCACTGGGCTACAGGAAATAACTTCAAGAAGAGGTGGCAGTTTTGACTTCACTGCAAGCAGAAGGAAATATTTCTGAAATAATTGCATTTAAAAATGAAAATATTTGCTTTTATCTCAGAGTGATACTACAGATGAATATTAGAAGAGATGTTCCAGAGAAGTCCAGCCCTCCAGTGTTGTGTTGTCCTCTCCAGTGAGCAGCAGCAGGTACTTCAAAAAGAGTGAAAAATCTATTTCCTCACCACTGGGCACTCTCAGACTCCAGAATTCTGCCCTCTGTGAACTTCCCATGTTGGAGACGCTGCCTCTTGTTTGAAAATCTTTTGATGAAGTTTTTATTTCATGGCATCCTGGGTTTGCTGCAGGACTAACTGAATCGATGAAAGCAGCCCTTCCCAAGCCAGGACTCTTGAGAAAAACTTTGCCCATAAAAGTTGTGAGCATGAGACAGCCTGGAAATAGGAGAAATACAGAAATTTGGAACCACAAGGAAAAATTGTGAGAGTTTGCCATCAATATGTTCCTGACTGAATCACGGAATCAGAAGATGGCTGGAGTTGGAAGAGACCTCAAAGATCATCAGATCCAACCCCCTGTTTGGTTGTTTAAATCCAGTGATCTCAAATTTTGAGCAAACCTATCCCCTTTTATGAGCTCCCTCAGCACAAAACCGCCTCAACTGACTGGGCAGTGACATGCTGTGTTTTGTTTCTGCAGGATTATTAATATTTTAATGTTTGCCTGGACATGGATTGAGCCCAGTGTTGTTAATTCGCGACAAGAACATTTTGTTTATTAGGAACATGAAGTGAATTAAAAGAGGCTGTGCTGAGAAATAGCACAGCCCTGTGGATGTTCTGCTTTCACAGCTCAAAAATCTGTGGAGCTGGGTGGAGAAAGGACATTCTCTTGGTAAAGACTGAGGGGTGCTTGCATAAAAACTTGATGCTGAGTGATTTCCAGGACTACATTTCTCCATGTCTGTAAACTGAGGTCTAAAAAAGAATTTGTTGCTCTGTCTGTAGGATCTGGGGTAGGCAGCGGAACAAAATATCTGGGTTTTTCCAGTTTGGAGAGAAGGAGGCTGAGGAGGGCACCTGAGAAGAAAATTGAAGAGGGAGGTGCTGAGCTCTGCTTTCTGGAATCCAGTGATGAGATGTGTGGGGTTGGTCTGAAAATGCATCAGGGGAGGCTCAGACTGGATATTAGAAAACATTTCTGTACAGAGAGAGAGGTCACATGCTGAAACAGCCTTCCTAGAGAGGTTCAGGTTGGACATGAGGAGGAATTTATCCATGGAAAGGGTGGTCAGGGACTGGAAGGGGCTGCCCAGGGAGGTGGTGGTGTCCCCATCCCTGGAGGTGTTCAAGGAAAACCAGACATGGCACTCTGGTCTGGTTGACAAGGTGGGGATTGGTCAGATGCTGAATTCAACGATCCTGAAGTTCTTTTCCAACCTAAATGATTCTGGGATTCTGCGATTGATGCCTCAAGTCCATCAATGTGTGTAACTCATTAGGAAAATGCGCATAATAATGTAATTTAACTTTCAGTGAGGCCTGAATTGGTCAAGCAGTGGGACCAGGTGATTATTGTAGGTCCCTCGAGCCAGGACAAAATGGGGAAAAAAAATCACAGTTGAAGAATAAGCTACTGAATGGTGAAATGAGATTTGCACAGAGATGTCTCCAGACATCAAACCCACAGCTGAGTGTAGGAATAAACCAGTGCAAGATTCTGCACTGTAAGAAGGAAAAAAACAAAAAAGCTGATTACACCTTGAGCTCTTGGTGACATGGATACGGAGGTGATGCCTGATGATTTTTGCCTTTTGTTTTCACTTTTATATATTTTATTTACCCTTTAGACATTTCTCTACCATTTATGCATCCCTGTATCCTTAGCCTGCGTGCTTGTAATTCTTGTAACATAATATTCCAGCTTAGTTTAGGGGTTCTGCCAAGCAGAAAGACCAAATATCCTTGGGAATGGGTCAATGTGCCCTATGCCATATCAAACTTGGGGCTCCAGCCTTGACTGAAACCATCTCTCTAAGATATACTGCGTAAATTGAGCCCTGGCCTCATCCCAGAGAGGGATTCTTTAGAAGAGAGGGACATCACTTATTTATTAGGCTTCTAATTGGAGAATCTACAGAGACATGCTAATTTGTGAGATCTGTAAAAATTGTATACATCTTATACATGGTGTGCATCTTCTGTGTTTTTCACCTTAATGAGCTGTGCACCTGAGATCCCATTAAAATACTGAGGTAAAACCCTTTTATCCCCTTAACTGTGTCTGCCTCATAATTCAAACCTGTTCACTTGGGCAACAGATGTTTTCCAGCTCTGCTGCTGCCTCCCCTCACCACACAGAACCAGGAGCCTGGAGCAGTGAAATCCCAAAACAGAGGGTAATCCCCAGGAGAACTAGCAAGGAAATAACATCCCACTGGAAACTTGGACAGGAAAGCTGTGGAAGTCAGAATGCTCAGTTGGTGGGCAGTTTTACTCAGGGAATACACAAAAGCATCAAAAGCCTCTGCTTATCTCATCCAGGCCATGAAATGGGCAGCACCAGAGGAGTTCCAAGCCTTTGGAGAAACCCAGCAGCCTTCCAGGTAGTATTGATTAGAGTAAACTACATCTCCTGACAGTCTTGTTCAGTGCCAAGTCAATCATGAACGAGTTGATGAAGCTGCCTGCTCCTTTTAGGCTGTCCACAATAGTCCTGCAGGGCTCTCTGAAGGAAATAAAAGAGCAGACCCTGCTGCAAGACCTGATGGATCTTTCTGACAGGGAAGGAACTTAATGTAGCTCAGGATTTACTATGGGAGTTTTAGTGAAACCAAGGAGTGAGTGTGAAGCTGCCTGGAAGATTCCAGCCCGGAAGGACTGGAATCCATTCATGGACTGGAAAAATAATCTGCCTTTCTTATGAAGGGGACATCCCCAATTCTTCTTTCCCAGCTGGATGAAGTATTGGTGACTTAGAAGACTGAAATCAGATGTTCGTGGGAATATTTGAGAGTATCCAATGCCCCCAAACTGGTGCTTCCCTCCCCATGAAGCTTCATGCCCTGCAGCCCAAAAATATCAGAATGGTGCAGCAGCTGAACTCATCCCCTGCCAAGGGAAGCCATGAGGAAATTGAGTGCCAGCCTCTCCTTGATTTATTTGCTGATTGTCCGTCTCTTTGAGATGAAGGCATTGTTTTATGATCAGGGTTGGCCCATTCTAGCTAAATGGAATCCCAATAGTATTGTTCTCTCCCCCCCGCCCCCAAAAGCTTGTCCCAAAAGAAAACAAAATAAAAAACTCACCTGGGTTTTATTTTGGGGGCAGTTGTTTGCTTCATTTCTCATGTCTGAGGTCTTTTATTTCTTCTTTCATTCATCAGCTCTCTTCAACTTTATTTTCTTTTAATATTTGAGAGCAGGACCAGGCAAATGGCCTCACTGTAATTGGAAAATCCCTTGGCAGCTGTCATTCTGATTGTTAAAGAAAGGTACAAAAATCCACGTAGATATTTCAGTCAGCCATAAAACAGCCAGTTCTCAAAGGATGAAAGGAATTGGGTGTGGGAGCTGGGGGATTTGTTACTCTTATAATTCGATCTGAATGTATAGAGGTGAAAGGCCTATTTATATTCTCTAATACTGAAAAGAATCTGGAAACAGTTTCCTTAAAATCTCGCTGCCCCTTTACCGGGTGGGGCACATTGTCTGAATGATTTTCCCACCTTAAGAAAGTGTGGTAGCCATGAAATTCAGAGATTATTCCCAAATAAAATCATATTTCCTGCCTTACCATCCTAGACTGGCCATCCCATTTGCATGAGGGAGGCCTTTCAGACAGGTCTCTTCAAAGTCCCACCCACCCTACAGCAGCTGTGGTCATGTTTGAAAGCAAATATTCACTTGAGAAACAAATTTTGACTTTGTTTTTTTTGATTGTCATGGCTGTGGAGCCACCCTCAAGTTTGCTCAACATCACATTTCAAGAAAAAGGGCTGTTAAATCCCTTCCTTTTGATATCAACAGGATTAACACTTCTTCTTTTCCTTCTTTAACTGCCTCCTTCCCCTTTTGCCATGAAAATACTCTCACATGCCAGTTGAGTTAATATAAAAATCAGTGCCTGTTTTAATCTGGTTGTGTGTGAGGTGCTCATCTGCTTAAAACACTTCTCCTGTCAACCCTGGCAACTCCTTGACTGTTTTTTTGCTCTCTCTCTCTCCAGATCAGAGCGAGTCATTTGCATTTTCATGATGAGCGGCTTCCACGCTCTGTGAATCTTTACAGGGTGCAATAATGATCTTAAGGGTCTTTTCCAGCCTAAATGATTCCATAATTATTCATGTCCTACCTGCTTTCTGCGCCTCTCTTTCCCTTCTCCTCTTCCCTGCCAAACCATTCCGTTCTCCCTCCCCCTGAAGGCACAAAAAAACACAATAAGCTTTGTAGTGTCTCTACCAAGGCTGATAAGGTTTGTTTTATGGCCCCTGGCCTTACAAAACGGTCTCCAAGTTGCAATTAAATCCTTGAAATTCACACAATTGCTTGAAGGAGCTGGGGGAAGTGGGAGATGCTGAGAATATTTCAGCAGGCGGAGGAAACAATTGACAAACGGGTTTTTGCTCTTGCTTTATTGCAGGGTAATTATGAGAAGTGGGATTTATAGCAGTGGCTTTAAACATGGTAACAGTGACAATTCATACACAGGACTTCAGAGTGCCATCAAAGGGGGTCTCACCTCACTGATTTTTCTGTCCTGCCCCTAAGTCATCGCTCTGTCAAGCAAGCAGCAGGAGCTCGTCTGGATTTTATTTGGTAAATATTAAACTAAGCTGAGCCGGTGTTTTATTTTCCCTATCAAAGACTTTCAAACTCACAAGACAGGGCTGGGAAGCCTCATCCTGCCTTTATCGTTTTTGGATTCTGTTTTTGTGTTGGATCTGCATCCTTCGCTGTGGGCAGGAATGTGCTTCCCTCAGCTGCCATTCTGACATTCCTGGCATGCACAACACGGACAAAGCAGTGTGGGTGGACATGAGGGTCAACAACCTTCCCTGAGTGACGTGGCAGGTGATGTTTCCTTCATAAATTACAGATGAGATGGGGTATGAGATAGGAAACATGCAGCAGAGGCCAAGGAATTCAAAATTATCGATATGTGGTGGAGCTGAGGGTGGTAAGAACTTGTTTTTCTGCAGAACAATGATTTCTGTTGAGTTTGAAGGTCCTCAGGAACTGCTGCAGAGAATTTTTAATGCTGTGGCTGCCAGCCCAAACTTCCTTGTGCTGTAGGTGGAAGCTGTGTTTTATGGATTTCTCACTGCTCCCCAGAAATATTTTGTGGCTTTTCAGTTGTGGACATTTCATTCCCTGGAAATGTCCAAGGTAAGGTTCCACAGGGTTTGGAGCAACCTGGGATAGTGAAAGGTGAGCCCTGTCCATGGCATGGGGTGGAATGAAATTATCTTTAAAGTCCCTTCCAACCTAAACCATTCCATGATTTTGGGATTCACATAATCACAAAATAATTCACATAATCACAGAGAACAAGCAAGTATACCCAAAGGTGTGTAGATCTTCACACTGTAGTTTTGTCCTCTAATCTCTACAGGAGTAAATTCCATGTCCTTCCCCAAGATAATTAGTCTATTCCAGGGACAGGAAGAACCCACGTCTGACTGACTATGGCAAAACATAACTTGATTTGAGAATGATTCTTTTTTTCCTCGTTTTATTTTCTCCCTGGAGCAGAGCTGGCTGCATCCACTAAGTTCCCACACGATGGAATTTTACAGGAATTCTATCACTGGAAATCTGGTGATCTTGGTGTGGTCAACAGGCACGAAAGTGCTGGAAAATTGACTGCATGAAAATGGACTTTGCCACAATAAAGTGAGCTGCAAAAATACCAGATTCCTGAATCTGGGTTATTACTGCTCTTTGAAATTTGGAAAGGAAAAAAAATGGCTTTTAAATATCAAATGTCATAAGACAATCCCATTGAGGATGGGCTGGAACTTACCAAAGAAGGAGATAATGAAATCATTGTAACCACATATTGAGAACAAATTGATAAACAGAGAAAAACAACTAGAAAGAGAATTTTGGGGTTTCTTTTTCCTGTTGAGACTGGTGGCAAGCAGCTCATTTTTAACTTTTTTGTGACTAGATTTGAGCAGCAGAAACTTCAAGAAGAATGTAGGTTGATTTTGGAGAGGGATTAGCATAGTGAATCAATTATTGAGGAATCTTTTATAACAGCACTGAGTGCTTTTCCCATCTTTAGATTTTGAAAGTGCTCTGTGCACGTAAGAAAAACCCAGCATTTTAAGAAGCTCACAATGGGATTTTCAACTGTGGTGCCCTGGATCTATCACTTGATCTTGCTGTTCACATCCCTGTTGCATATCTCCCTCAAATCCTTGAATAACTTCAGGTAACAAGAGGCGATTTTTCTGTGTTTCACTTTTTGCCCCTGAAAACGAGCATCAGGGAGCCACATTTCTTCTTGCTCTTAAGTGGTTTTAACCACACTTCAAAGTCAGGTCAGGTAGAGCCATCCTATCACCTTTCCCTGGCTCCAGAATAATTGCATCTCATGCTTCAATCTGTGTGCAACAGCACCTCACAGATGAATTTGGAAATGCTGGAAATGTAAAACAGGATGGCCCTTCTGCTGCAGGAACTTTTCTCGTGGCGTTGATGTGTGGGGGCATTCAAGATGCTAAACAGGCAAAAAGAGCCAATATAGATCTCAATAATAAACGAGAGAAATTTAAAGCTACTCCTTTCTCACAGTGTTCCATCTCTACAGCACAGACACAAATGAGGGTGATGGCATCTGCAATCTCAACTACAAGAGGAGAGGTTTAGATTAGATGTTGGGAAGAAATTGTTTCCTGTGAGGATGGTGAGGCACAGGAATGTGTTGCACAGAAAATTTGTGGCTGTCCCATCCCTGGAAGTGCCCAAGGCCAGGTTGGACAGGGCTTGGAGCAACCTGGGGTAGTGGAAGGTGCTCCTACCCATGGCAGGAGTGGAGCCATATGGACTACAAAGTCCCTTCCAGCCCAACCCTTTCTATGATGATTCTATGACACAATTACAGAAAATCCACGCAAACTCCAGGAATTCCAGTCCCCAGCAGTTTGGTAATGAATTATCCAAATATCCCAGGAACACGACAGTCTGGCTGTAATGGCACAAGAGTGGCAATTAACCCCTTTGCAGAGAAATAATCCAACTAAAAAAGATTTACAAAATAATGCTAACATAGTGTGTGACAAAGGCAACAATTTCTACTTCATCCAGCCCAGAACTAGGAGGACCATAATGCTGTCCTATATTTTCCAGGAAGTCCTTCTTTTAGCCCTATTTTTATAGAATACAGAGTCACAGAATCATAAAAGTTGGAAAAGACTTTCAAAGGTCATTGAGTCCAACCTGTTACTGATCCCCACCTTGTCACCCAGACCAGAGCACTGAGTGCCACCTCCAGTTGTTTCTTGAACACTTCCAGGGATGAGGACTCCACCACCTCCCTGGGCAGCGTCTTCTGATGCCTGACCACCCTTTCCATCAAGAAATTCTTCCTGATATCCCACCTGAGTCTCCCCTGACTCAACCTGGAGCCGTTTCCTCTTGTCCTGTCCCTGTTCCCTGGGAGAAGAGCCCAACCCCACCTGGCTCCACCTTCCTGTCAGGGAGCTGTAGAGAGTAAGAACGTCCTCCCTGAGGCTACTTTTGTCCAGGTTAAACCCCTCCCTCAGCCCCTCCCCACATGATTTATTCCCTAGACCCTTTCCAACTCCATTTCCTTCTCAGAACACACTCCAGCCCCTCAAAATCTTGCTTTCCAGCCCAGAACGGGACACAGCTTTTGACGTATGGCCTCAGCAGTGTCCAACCACTGCCCTGGTCCTACTGGACCCACTATTTTGAATACAGTGTATTTTATTCCAGTTTATTGCCTTGCATGTGTTCCTTTATATTTACTTGATCTGTGTCTTCATGGCAATTTTCTTTGGAGTCTTTCACTCTGTTTTATGTTCTTTTTCTCCCCCCATAATTTCCTTTAAAGGAGATTTCATACCAATCCTCTGTTCAATATTATTCATTCTCCACAAAGCACATATTTTGAAAGAAAAGAAAAAAAATGTATTCTGCACAGGACAAGAAGATTTTTCAGTCGTTGCTGCACATGACTGGAAACAAGTAGCACTTTTCTTGTAATGGTATTTGTCTAATCTTGCCTATATTGAAATATCTTTTCCTAACATGAACAGCATCTCTTCATCGATTCTAACATCTCTCTGGCCATTTTAAAACTAATTAGGTCAGATTCAAATGGAGCTTGAATGGGCAGCACAGTGAACATCTGCATGGAAAGAGCTTTGACATAGTGAGATCTCATCCAACACCAGCAAATCCAAATTATCATTTTGTTAATGAGCTTTGTCTGCCCACAGTGAGCTGTTGGTGAGGCATTATTGTTTCTACTTTCTAGTTAGGTCACAGAATGACTTCTTTTAAAAGAAAAATCAAGAGAAAAAAACAGTAGGACTGGAGATGTCTGAAAATATCTCAGTGTCAGGACTGTGTAATCTTTAAAGTTTTGTCTCTGGTACAATTCTTGACACCCATGTTTTCACATCACCACAGAGAATCTTTTCAGGCAGAGAAATTTGCATGAGTAAACAGGAAATGCCTCTGCAGAGACATCAACCAAGACACTGCAAATATCTTGGCAGAAGTATCCCAAAATCACAAAATGAAGATTTTCACTAAAAATTAAACGTATTTATTGCCAGCTCCGGTTTCAGGCCTGGGACAAGTGAAAGTCAAGAGTGTGTATGACATTGCTTTGGCCTTGATAGGTAATTTCAGAAGTGACCCCTCCTTCACACTGAGAGTTTTGATGCAGATCCCACTGAAATCCATGGGGACCTTCCCATCCCATTAATCACACCTTGTGGCAGACTCAGAGGCCTTTGTTACAGACAGGTCAGCATTTGGCACGAGTGTTGATTTGCCTGGGATAGCAGCCAGGGATTCCTGGTTTTGCTGATGTTGCAGCAAAACCTTTTCCAAAGTGTTCCTTATCTCGGGGATTTTCTAAGCCCCAGTGCATGGACCTGCCAAAACTGAGGCTGGAGGGGTGTTTGGTCAAAGGTTGAACTTGATTATCTTGGAGGTGTTTTCTAACTTTAATGATTCTATGAGTCCATGATTCTAGGTTATTTCAGAATCTGTTTAAGCTTCAAGAACATCTCATGCCCTCATCTTCCTTGCTTTTCTTAAGCAGGTGGTGTCTTCCAGGTTTTATATCACATCCAAAATGCAAAGGTCTTTAGTCTTGCTCTCATCTGATTGAAGGTGGGTTCTGAGATAGGGAGTGTTGAATGCTGTAAAAGCCTTTCAGCGCTCCAAGGGGGCCTGTAAAAGAAAATAGGGACAAGTTGTTTCAGGGATTAACGAGATACGACAAAGTGTAATGGTTCAAAACTTAAAAAAGAAATTTAGACTAGAAATAAGGAATAAATTTTTGCAATGAGGGTGGTGAAACCCTGGCACAGGTTGCTCAGAAATGTGGTCAATGCCCCATCCCTTGAAGTATTCAAGGTCAGGTTGGATGGGGCTTTGAGCAGCCTGGTCTAGATGAAAATGTCCCTGCTCACTGCAGGAGGGTTGGACAGGATGACCTTTAGAGGTCCTTTCCAAACCAAACCATTCTGTGATTCTCTGACTCTGTTCTTGCAAAGCAACCACCTCCCACAGTGTTTTGTGATGATGATTTTCACATTGATTCCAAATTACATTTCTTGTAATTAGAACTCAGGACAAATTTTGTCCCTCAACAAACTCCCAGTGCTCTTGAAATCTTGCTCCACTTCTGAGACTTCCTGAACTCAGTGCAACCCCACCCTTGTCTGTGACTGACCAGGGCACCTATAAAGAGGAGACACAGATAAAACAACCAAGTAACAAAAGAATCTTTGTTTGGGGCTGGCAGCAATGGCTTGGCTGAGGTTTGTTGTTTTCTGGCATGTCCTGATCTACCTGAACAGTTCCCTTTAACTCACCTTGGACTCTGGCACTTGCAGCACTCCTCATTATTAAGCACCAAGACTCTGCAGCTATTTCTTTTCAAGTGCAAGTTCGACTGAATAACCTTAATACAAAACTGCCAACAAAAGCACAAAAAGAAGTTTAATTGAATTAAGTCTAAATAATATGATCTTGAAGTTTTAATACACACTTATCTATTGACATTGTCTCGCAGCTGGAATAAAAAGAACAAAGTCCTTGTTCTTCTGCAGAGCAGGCAAAATTACAATGTACAGCAGAAGGAATTTGAAAGGCAAAGTCTTCATGTAATGTTTAATCCAATATTGGGGAGTGAACATCAAAGGTTCAGCTACTGAAGTGTGGGGACAATCACAGGATAGGGAGTTTGGCTCCCAGCAAAGAAACACCCATGGTCCTTGTTTCACATATCACAGAGGTGAATGTTGTAACAATGTCCTGTGGATGCATTTTGCTGGTCTCAGCACAGATCTGATGTATATTTAGGTTTATCTTCCTTGACAGAGGAGGGAGAAGTATTTGGAAGGGTTTATTTTGGTGATTTTGAAGGCTGAGCACCCCTTTGAATATTGTAGAAACCCCAAATGTCCCCTTGCTCTGATGGGAAATTGTGTGATGTGTGTGTGCTATGATTGCCTGAACCATTTGAGTATTGCACATATAAACCCATAAATTAAAACTTAAAATGAACTCTTCAATTCCATATATCACATCTTCCCAGTCTTTCCCATGTCTTGCTCTGTCCCTCTTTTTGCTGCTGGAAGATCATCAGCCCTTAGAGAAGCGGGGTGAGGGTTGGCCGTTCACCACCTCTTCTGCAGAACTTAGTGAATAAACAAAAGACAGATACAAAACAAAGGGATGTGATTTTTATAAGAAGATTTTGTTGTGGGTCAGCTGCTCAGCCCCATCCAGCTACTCACTTGCCCCTCCTTAGGACGGAGAAAAGAATAAAAAGGATAAAAGTGTGAAACTTTCAAGTTGAGGCAAAGACAGTTTGATAGGTAAAGTAAAAGCTGGAAGATGGAAATTTGGGTTCAAACCATCCTTTGAGCCTCAATAAACACTCAGGGAAGATTCCTGTTGCAGATTAATAAATAGGCAAGATACAACAGCTCAGGTATGGAACAAAAAATTGTTGGAAAATGGAAGAAAATTGAGGATGCATCATCTCTGCCTGCTCTGTTCTTACTCTTTCCCAAACATTCAGGTTTGATGTATTTTGGAGCCAGGCCATGCTGGTTCTGAACCTATTCTTCTGCACTTCCATCCTCACGACTCCAACCCACACCTGTGTGAATACCCTGCCCTGATGAGGTAGTTGAAACTTAATCCTTTTTTTATGATTAATTTCAGTAGGAATTGTGAGTAACTGTTATTTGTTAATACACACATTTCCCCGTGCTGCTCCTTCAGAGCTCAGGCAGTTGGAAATCAAATAATAAAAGTTAACATGAAGGGATTATTACAGCCCTTATAAGGACTTGGGGGAAATTATCATGCAAACAGATGGTGCTCTGAAAAAGTGTTAAAAATACTGCAGAATAATTTGTCTGGTTGACAAAAAGAATCGATATTAAAGAAATAGAGAGATAAAATGATGTTAGAGAGAGATGAGTGGAATTTTTTAAAATCCCTCATGGAGCTGCAGCCTTTCCAACTTATTCTTTCTGATTTTTGCTCTGCTCTCTTTTTCATTTACAATTTTTTCACTTATGATTTTTTCATTTATGATCTCAGACTCCACTAATAATGGAAAAATTGCTGAGGTTTTATTAGGCAGTTGGGATCTTGGTTTCCAGAACAGGGTTTTCATACTCCCTGTCTGTAATTTTTCTCTTAGGTTTTGCCGGCTGTGCTTTTCCATAATCACCTTTCCTCACTTTCCCATTTTCCTGTACGTGGATCAGTGATTTGTTTGTAGCATGATCCTTGACTTTCATTTGGATCTGCTCATGGGTTTCAGCTGTAATCCTGGATTTCCACATCCACTGGAAGAGAAATGGATGGAAAAGGAAGAGCTGTCCTTCATCCATTGAAGGTGTGCCAAAGATGGGAAAACATGGAAATCATCTGGCTGGAGAGAGTCCCCCATATTGATCTTCTGGTGGTGTAAGATCAGAAGGGAAAATCATAAAATCCTGGGAAATTCTGGACTGGAAGGGACCTTAAAGATGATCTGATTCCAGCCCCCTTCCATGGGCAGGGACACCTTCCACTGGACCAGGTTGCTCAGAGCCCCTTCCAGACTGATTCGATTAAAAAAAACAAAAATCAAACAAGAAAAAACAAACAAACAAACAAAAAAAAAAAAAAAGCCAAACAACAAATGAAAAACCAAACCAAACAAAAAAAAACTTTATTCTTACTCAGGTTATAACAGGAGAAATCTCAAGATGTGTTTGACCTTTCCCTGGAGAGTTTTACGCACACAATCCTTAGATCTATGGAATTAGTGATGGAAGGCTCTAAAATGAAAGAAGGTAGAATTAAGTTAGATATTAGGGAAAAAACTTTCCTGTGAGAGTGGAGAGACAGTTGAAGAGGTTTTCCAGAGAAGCTGTGGCTGCCTCATCCCTGGAAGAATTAAGGCCTGAGCAGCCTGGTCTAGTTTAAGGTGTCTGAGCCCAGGGAGGTTGGAACTGAACAGTCTGGAAGTTCCCTTCCAACCCAAACCATTCTCTGATTCTTGATTCTGTGATCATTCTCTTTCCTTCAATGTAACCTTCATTTAATTTCTCTTCCTTTCCATGTTTTCTGCCTGAGATCACTCCGTTGACCCACCTCCTAATACTTCCAGCTTAAGAGGAGAAGATTAATGTGCACCTTCCTGTACCTCTATGTGCACATCTTTCCCATCACCAGATGTCAGAGACAATTACCTTCCTGGGCAAACAATGTCCACCTTTAATCAATTTCCACCAAATTAATTTCTACAAGTGTTGCATTATTACCAAGGAGGGAGATGAACAAAGGGAACGAAGACAGGCAGAAAATCCCAAGACACCGATGCCTTGCTCCGAGAAGCAAACATAATTAATTGTAGTGGTTTGATTTCTGCACTTTCTCCTTGCCCCAGTGTCAAAACCCAGGTGCTTTAACTGGCATGTTAATTAGTTCTGCGTTCGTAAACGGAGGCGCCGCGATTGGTAAAGGCGTAAAATCGCAGCAGAGAAATGCTCCTGCCCTGGGCCAGCTGACAATTACCTGCCAGAGTTAAAGAGATCTGTCTGTAACACTGAGATCTGAGGAGAATAAACCTTGTGGAGTCCAGGGCTCACTTGTTCCTTTGGGTTGCCATCACAATTCCTCAGTCATGGCCTGATGTTATCTCAGAACAACACGAGGGGAATTTTCCTGTTGCTGACCTACCATTGTTTAAACTTATTGCTGTTTCCTAAACCCAGGAGCCTGAGAGAAGGACCAATACATGGATATCAGGAGATTTGCATGTTTATTAATTAGCCTCCCCAGCTGATGGATTTACCTGAATTCCTTTTGAATTCTGTTCAATATGAGTCTCATGTGGCAAAGCACCCCAGGCACAGGGCAAGGGGAAATGGCATTAAGAAGAAGGAGATTTAGATGGCATATCAGGAAGAAATTCCTCCCTGTGGGGATGAGGATGCCCTGGCACAAGTTGAGCAGGAATTCTGTGGCTGCCCCATCCCTGGAAATGTTCCAGGCCAGGTTGGACAGGGTTTGGAGCAACCTGGGATAGGTGAAGTTGTCCCTGACCATGGCAGAGGGTGGAATGAAATCTTTAAGATCACTTCCAGCCCAAACCATTCCATGATTCTATGAAACAAGAAAGCAATTCCTGCAATTATTTTTATCCAGGACTTCGGAAGTTGGAGAAATATCGCTTTTATGAGAATCTGGGGGACTGGGAGAGGAAACTTTTCATTTTGGCTTGATACTGTTCCTACAAATATTTTCTGGGGAGACAACAAACTCTGTGCCCTGTTTATTCTTGGTATCTCTGATACCCAAATCCATTGATTCTTCCACCATAAAGAAAGTATTCACAACAGAAACCTCTCCTGTGGAAGATGAAATATAAAATTCTTTGGGATGACAATGACCAGCTAAATTTTTGCTTTAATTTGACAGGATTCTGCACTGACGGAGACAAGAACACCTGCTAGAATGTTAAAATATATTTTCTTGAATTGTAGGCTTAATTAGAAAAGCTGAGCTGATGTGAAAAGGGAAGCTTCACCAGTTCCTAGATTTGCGAGGGTAGAGTAAAACAAACTGAGAATCTTACTCATGGTTTTTAATATCTCTGCTTTTCATGCAGCCCGCTGCTCATTCTTCAAACAAAAATATAATTGAAAAGGAACAACGCATTTCTCTTTTCACAGTGATGATGGAGTAAAAGCCATAGGATTTTTAAGGCACCCTACATAGACATCCTACAGGGTTTTTCCTGGTGAACTCTCCCATCAGTATGAAAATGAAAACTTTCAATTCATTTTGTTTTCACAATGGGAAAAAAGTCAGTCTTGTGGCATTGAAGCTTTATGAAGTATGCAAAGATTTATTTGCTTAGAGCCAAACTGGAGTGATATTATATATGTACTAAGGATAAAATATCCCCTTGGAAATGAGCAATTCCACCCTTTGAAAATCTGAGTGAGGGCAGGAGATATCCTAAGGAAATCTAATATCGCAGTGAAAAAATTGAGAAAATGCTAGTGCCATCTATTGACAGAAAAATATAAAGGTGGAACAGCAGCCAGGCTCATCTGCCTGGATCCAAACAGGCAGAGAGGAGGCTGTTTGTTTTAATCACGTCAAGTTAAGATATTTGTAAATACACAGGTTTATGTTTAGTCTTTTTAATGATGCTGTATTTTGGGTAAATATGTTGACTTTCAAATTAATCACCGTTGTAATCAAGCTGCAGCGAGAGACGGGGATTTGCCTGTAATGGGAATTAGGAGTCATTGCTGAGTGGATAAATGCTGGCATTCTGACTAATGCTCCTAAGCAGGTTTGCAATGTCATCACAGGCTGGATCCGGGCTAGGAAACAGGTTTAAATCTCCCATGGAATAAAAGATGGTTAAATCCTCGGTTCCTAGATCTTCCCTAGCTTTCCACTGGAAAATATTTCCACGCCCGTGTCAGAAGCAAAGAGGGATTTCCATACCCAGCGAGTCAGCAGGAGACAGACAGCCAAGGTGGGCACCTGACACTGAAATTCAAATATTTCCATATCAGGGAGTCTGAATTAGCACCAAATGATCCTCTACTTTTCAAATTCAAATTAATCCCTCTCCTTGCCTTCCTACTTTGTCGATAGACAAATCAGACTCTGTGTGCTCAGGTCATTATTTGGCAAACCAGAACCATCCCAAGCTGGAATGAAAGGCCCCATTGAGGAATGGGAGTGTTCATCTCTCTGCCTTTGGAACACCAATATCTGGAGCTGCACTCAGAACCCCCCTCAGGAATTTTTTTTTTTATTTCAGTGGCTTAGACTCAAGAATTCTGAGCAATTCTCAACATCTTTTCCTTACTCTACCATTTTCCACATTAGAGGGACTCGGAGAATGTTCAGTGCAAAGTGATTATCAGGAAAAAAATGTGCTACAAAAGGCTGATGCCTGGAGCTGACCACATGTAGGAAAATCTTTGAGACCAATCTGTGGCATTTCTTTATCTGTGTGATAAAAGATTAGGTTCCTGACTCCACTATAGGTGACTTGTAACTTTCTGTACTTCCCTCCTAAAGGCAAAAAGTCTCAAAACTTGAGATATTTTTCCTCTCTTTATATTGGTTAAAAAAAAAATAAATTCCAGAAGTTCCATTGCATTGTTTAATAAACCAAATGAGCCTTTGTCAAGAGAAAAAAAGGAGAGAGGAGGAAAAAAAGCCTGAGAGAAAACCTGGCAGAAAAGCCTGGATGTTATTTCAATATTGACATTATTTAAAAACTCACGTGGAGGGTGGTAAAAGCCCTTTGTCAGGACTTTAGGAAGGAAGAACCAGGTTTTATCAAATTCATCCTGGTTACTGGCAGGATCTTGAAGCTCCTCACTCTGATCAGGTCTGAGTTTCCACTTCCCAGCCCAGAACTGGTTGCAATAATGACTCATTTCTCAGGAATGATGTGGGATTTCTGTCCTTTGTGCTGTGCTTTGCCAGAGGGCCCCATGGAAAGATAAGGATTTGTATCCCCGAAAATGCTGTGACATTTTCACTCTGTTCAAACACACTCTCTTAGGTACTTCAAGTTCAGGATCTGTTCAAAGAAAACCTTAAAATTACCCTGTCAGAGATATTTGAGCCTGTGCATCAGCACCTTCCACCCATCTTGATTTTGTGGCCCAGGACCACCCCTCAGTGGTCTGTGTCTCTTTGTGCACTGATCCCTGCAAATTCAGGAGGAATTATTTCCACTTCCCCAGTGCTCAGAAACACAGAGGAGAGGATCTAAACACCAAACAAACGCACACATAAACCCACTCTGGTTTTGCCTCCTGCGAGCCAAAATTCTGCACCCTGCTAAGGAAGGCTAAAGGTTTTCCTCTCTGGCAGATGCTTCCTTTTGTCATCTCAATCCTCTTAATCTTTTCAATCTGCTTCAGAAGGACTGATGGCAGTAGACCACAAATAAGCAGCCTTAAAGACGAAGGATGAACAGCATAAAGAAGTGCTCAGGTCGTTGCCTGAGTGGGAAATGTAAATCAGAGCTGATGAAGAAAATAAAAAGTGTCAGCTGAAAGAAACCCTGGCAAAGCAAAGAGTTTTTAAAATAAATCAGGCACAGAACGTAGCATGCAAAATCACCTCCTCCTCCATGGGAAACCCTGAAAAAGGATGACAGAATCATGGAATAGTTTGGGTTGGTAGGGATCTTAAAGATCATCCAATCCATGGGCAGGGACACCTTCCACTAGACCAAATTGCTCCCAGCCCCATCCAACCCAGCTTTTGACCCTTCCAGGTTGTCTCTGCCCATGGCAGGGGGGTGGAACTCAATAATCATGGAATCACATAATTATAGAATCAGCTGAGTTGGAATGGACCCATCAGGATAATCAAGTCCAGCTCCTGGCCCTGCACAGGACATCCCAAGAATCCCACCCTGTGCCTATTGAAGGTCCCTTCCACCCAAACCATTCCATGATTCTCTGATTTTTTCAAGAGACGCAAAACGTCCTGGAGCAGAACAACTGTGACCTTTGTAGCTGAATATTTTGGGAAGTGCCCTTAGCAGAACTTCAGACCACCAAATTCTGTGTCTGAGGACCCATCCCTATTGTGGCTCTGCCCTTTGCCACCTCTCCTGTTTGGTTCCTTGGCCTCCTGCCCTCCATTTCCATCCCTCTGCCATCCCCATTACACACCTCACTTCCCATGCTCTCCATGCCTGGTGAGCACCTAAACAGGAATTATTGCTGCAGGCAGCTGGGATGCAGATTGCTGGTGTTCAAACACTGCTGCCTAAGTGACCTTTTGAAATCCGTGGACATGAATTTTCTATCTCATTTCCCACGGGAAAGTATTTACATATTGTTGAACAGGCCAGGCTTGCTGTTATCGTGTTCTCGCTGTGACTTACAAAACATTACCAGGAAATAATAATAATAATAATAGTAATAACAACAAATCCCAGGTTTTGTTGGACTGGAAGCCTGAGAGATGAGTTGTGGGAGCCCAGGGCACCAACATCAGAGCACAGCAGGAGAGGGTGCTTGTGGCATTCACCTCCCACTCACAGGTCCCTGTGTTCTGCCTGCTCCACCTCAGTTGTGGTAATTTATTCACACACCTTTAGAAAATAAGATGAAACCTCCTGGTAGTCTGTGAATATCCAGTTTTAAACAAGGCAGCTGAAAGTTCTCTGAAGAAAGGAGGTTACTGATAAGCAACACTCCTCGATTTATGCACGGGGGAGAGGTTTATAATATAAATGGAGGTGGGGGAGGGGAAGGGAGGATGACCTTTGTCTTTCTAACACCATAAAATTTCACATTCACAGCACCAAAGAGGCCTAAACACCACTGGGTTTTCCTGTCCTCTTTTTCACATTGGTTCCTGTCAAATGTTACAAGAGGGAAAGATAGCACCAAAGAGGGAAAAAATTGATTGCAAACATAGCACATTCAGTGACCCTTCATCTGCTGCTTTTGGCAGGAATGTCTCCAATCAGAGTGAGTTTTCTTGGTTGGACCAAGTGGTGAGAGAGAAAGAGTGGGAGGAGTTCTTCTGGATACACCAAGAAGGGATATGACTTTCATTATTAGCTGGAATTTGAGATTAAAACATGTTACAAAGGGCTTGAAGGTACAGAAATCTTACAAAGATGTGGCTATAAAATCTACCAGTGGTTGCTCACACATTGGCCAGGATTGTTTGGTTTGGTTTTTTTTTTGCTTTGTGGTGGGTTTGGGGTCACATGTTTATACCAGGAGTATTTTTATGTTCTACACTGTGAATGTGGAACATTGCAAAGTCCTGGAGCTGCCAAAGCTGCCATATTACAGCTATCAAATCTCTATCCATTAACCAATAATTACTGTATTTTTAGTATTTCTTGTTTGGAAATACCATGAAACTGGAATGATCTGGAAAATCCGAGACCATAGACCCATTCAGAGGAAGGAAGCTAAAACACTACAGCTGTTCCAGCCCTGTAATTTTTATTGCAACCAGGGAATATTCCTTGATAAGAATATTGAAAAAATAATTTATTTACTTTTCCTTCTCTGTGCAAAATGTATATTTTAATCATAACTTAAATAAATCAAAAATAAATAATAAAAAAAACCCTCTTTCTAGTTTAGACACAGAACACAAGGTTTGGAGAAAGCATCATCTACAAAGTCATTCAGATAGCTCAGTTTCCAGTAAGTGGGGTCCAGCTTCAGCGGGGTCACAGCTGCAGGAGAAAAATCAAAAATTGCTCAGATTTCCCCACATATCAAGGCATAAATTGCATTTGTGCAGGACTGGGAATAAAAGATGAGCTGGGTCACATCTCTCAGAGGTTGATTTATGACCAACCTGGAGTGACTTAAATGTCTCAGAGCTTTCCATTTCCCCTGAAAGAGTGGACAAGTGTTGGAACAGGCTCCCAGAGAAATTGCGTAATCCCCACCCCTGGCAGTCTTCAAAATTCCTTCTTTGAGCCACATGATACTCAAATTGCAAGAGGAGGAACTACCTGAAGGAATCTGAAAAGTCCTGCTTTTGCCAGGGATGTGGGCAAGGTTTCTTGAAGGGCAACATCCCCATCTCTCACTTAAATGAAGCAGGGAAGGAAGTAATGGATTTCTGGAAGGTCATGAACATGTCAGGAAAAGAGGTTTTGTCCTTTACTTCTTAAAAGCAATGGTAGAACTAGGTGGAAAGTCTTTAAATTGATAGAGGGCAGGCTTAGATTGAATTTTGGGAAGAAATTCTTCCCTTTGAGGGTGGCGAGGCCCTGGCAGAAATTTCCCAGGGAAGCTGTGGCTGCCTCATCCCTGGAAATGTTCAAAGACAGGTGGGGTAGGGCTTGGAGCAACTTGGTCTGGTTGTCCTTGCCCATCACAGGGGGTTGGAATGAGATGATCTTTCAGGTCCCTTCCAACCCAATCCATTCCATGATTCCATGAATCTTATCCTCAAATGAGAGCTCTTGGGTTGGCCAGAGGAAGCACAAAGTGAATTCTCTGATTCTCTTGACTGGACCTCCTTTCACCACGATGGGAACATGATCAGCTGGCTCAGATAAAGAAACATCTGTGGTAGACACCTGAAATTTAGGGTCTGAATGGGGATCTCACCCTGAAAGGCATCAGGATTTCCTGAAAGATCTCAAGACTTACCCAAGTTGAGGTGGCATCTGCCCAGGAGGTTCTGTGTCACCTAAAAGGGAGAAAGGCAGACTGGGGGTGTTTAGGGGCAGGTGCACAGAATATCTGAATTCAGGACAGAATTTTGGATACATTTGGGAATTCCTGTCCCATAGAAACCAGAGTGATGGAGACTGAAAGTGCACTAAATATGGGTTTGTATCAGATACTCTGCCTAAATTATGGACAGTCCTCAGCTGCTCCAGAAAATTTAAACAGAACAAGCAGCCTTTGGAGGTTGCCCTGTTTGAGTTCCTGAATAAGAGGAAGATCAATCCCATGTATCACAACCAGTGAGTGACATCTCAGGAATGAGCAAAATAATCAAAAAATAAATCAATTAATCCTGTCCTTTATTTGTCAATACTTTCAAATTTAATCCCCAGATTTGGGGCTTGGCTCCCTTCTTATTCAGAAAAAAAACTAAACCCCTTTCATTTCTCGTTGAAAATTATGTAATTCAGGCATATTTTAGAGTTAAAAATAAGATTAAATGGTTGTGTGACACTTTCAACCTCTCCAGAGGAAATAAGTGGGGCAATCTCCATTCCTGTTAGCAAAAGCAGCCATGCATCTTGCATGAGCTCAATGTCCCTGTCTGTTTCCTTCCAACTTTGCAAGTTATAGTGGAAGAACCTAAATGGGGCATGGAAGAATCTAAATAAGGCACAGAAAATGTTTTTCCTGAGAAAAGGGTGCATGGATGTGACCCTTTGTGGTTTTTCTTACTCTGACTGTGGTGCTACAGTGAAATCCTCTGAAAAGTGAAGAGCACTTGAAGATCTGTGACCAAGAAAGGTCAGAATTGGGAGAAAATCCTGCCTGCAGCCTTGCCTCCAGGTCCAGACAGAGCACAGCAGTTCAAAATTCCCATTTGGCTTTGGAGTTTTGCCTGGGTGGGTCTACAACAAGGATTTAGAATCTGGAACCGTTCTGTTACCCTGAGCTGTAACTGAACCCAGCAACAAGCTGAGCCCCAGAAAAGCCATGTATGAATTATCACTGTTTAGAAGCCTTTGGAAAGAGAGGAGTTTTGTTTTCCTTCAAGAAAAACAGGCCTGTGGTAAATAATATTAGAACAGGTAATTAATTCGGACAAAAATCATCCATTTTGAAAACATTTATGCTTAAGAATAATGACTTGCAGTAGCAAAAATCTCAAAAATTTGACTTAATAACCATTTCAAATTCACTGGCAATAGCACAGCAGGTTTCCTGGATGTGGTGAGCCAGGTATTAAACAGTATTAGCAATTTCCTCAAAGGTGTTTTTGTTTCCTGAAGTGACTTTCCCAAAGGACTTGTAGGATGAAGGAAAAAACAGAGGCGAAACCCCTAGAGAAAAATGAGCCTTTGTTGTTGTATACATGGCATTCTGTGAAATGTAGCTGCCTTTTTTCTTAGAATGGCCAATTGCTTGTATTTCCTTAAAAAATATCTGTCTGGAGACTCTTAGGAAACTCTTTTCCCAAACAACTGGAAAATTCTCTGGGATCAGAGAGTTTCCAAGACAAGCCCAACAGCCCATAGCGCTCCAATGTTGTGCCAACTCAAAACCTTCCTCAGGAACAACAAAAAAAATCTAAGGGAGGGGGTTTTAGAGTTTTTTTTTTGTTTTTTTTTTTTTTGTGTTGTTTTTTTTTTTTTTTAGGAATTAAGTTGGCTTCTCTGGTGATCCTGCCTTTCATGGTGGATGTTTGGGATGCTCAGGTCTAAATCATTCACTTTTGATATGGCTCAGTGGGTGTGGTGGCGTTTGGTCAAAAGTTGGACCTGAAGTGTTTTTCCAACCTTAGCAATCACATATTTCCATGATTCTACAGCAGAAATCCCTTTTCTTTGTGGGGTTTGCAGTTCAGCCTCATCACCTGAGCTCAGGACGGACCTACCTACAACTGAGGCCAAGGAAATTAATGCAACAGTGCCAGCGGAGTTATCCATAAAAACTTCCACGACCTCCTACTCCTGCTGGTGGTTGATCACAAGCAGATCTGTTTTGTGCCTCACTTTCTCTCTTTTAAATAGAATAATTTAGTCCTGACTCTCCTCATCAAACTGATATAAACTCGTCCAAGCTCTCAGTATAATTATTTTGAGGGGCTTCACCATTCCCTGCCACTCATTCCGTTGCCTGCCTTCTCCTTCCTTCCTTCCTGGCTGATGTTGCTGGAAAGAAAAATCGATTTTATCTCCCCTTTTCAGGACTCAGGAGGAGCCAGTGGCTGACAAGGAGATAATTAGCCCTTCCAAGGTGAACCCAGTGAAGGCAGTGGAGGAGAAGAGAGATGAGGGATTGTTCTGAATGACAGCTTGAAGTGACGAGACAGCTGAAGAGGCTTCAGCAGCCACTTGTCCACAAATTGTTCTCCCATCTAATTCCTCAGTATCTCAGGGTTCAGTTCAGAGAGTTACTGTCAATTAAACAATGCCTTGGCGAGGCGTTAAATTGCAAATTCTTGCTGATGGCTGCTCAAACCCAACTTTATAGCAGGTAGGAACAGCTACCTGGGCTCAGCAATCATTAAATATCTCAGGGAACAACACATGCCCTCTCAAGGCTGAATTTTGAAGAGGGCAGCATTTGTAAAGCAGTCAAAACAAGAGTTATGGGGGATTGTGGGATCCTAACTTGCAGGAAACCAATAAATGTTTTCAATCCCTGCGCCAGTTGTAACAAAAGACGCAGAGATTTTGGAGAGATGCATTTCTTTACCAGTAACTGTTTTCATCTCTCCTGAACTTTCAGACAGCTGGGTAATAAAACTCAGGGAAAAAACTGATAAAGCAGAATCTTCAGTTTCTCCCAAGATGATTTGTGGAGAAACATTAGAATTCTTTCATGAATATTGTAGGAATAAAAATTGATTTTTCTTTGAAAGATTTTCACCAGAACTGTCACCAAGGGGACAAGGGGGAATGACCTTAAACGAAAGCAGGGTAGGTTCAGTTTGGATATTGGGAAGAAATTCTTCCCTGTAAGAGTGGTGAGGCCCTGGCACAGGTTTCCCAGAGAAGCTGTGGCTGTCCCATCTCTGGAAGTGCCCCAGGCCAGGTTGGATGGGGCTTGGAGCACCCTGGGATAGTGGAAGGTGCCCCTGCCCATGGCAGGGGGTTGGAACCAGATGGACTTCAGGGTCAAGTTTTTGTTCCACTAAATCCTGAGCCTTGGTACAATTAAATTCAGCTTTATTAGTGGATAATAGATAATGGGTCATTAATGCATTACAAGTCCCAGGTAGTCACATTCTGGGCTGAGGTAGCCACCAACCAGCTCATTTCTTGTCTGAGGTGGGTGGTACGAGAATCTTGGTGGCATTCGCTGCAAAATATTTCACTGTGATTTGCTTTGAGGTTTCCTGAGGTTGCTGACAATCCCTTTTCTCTTTCACCCATTAGATCTTATTTTGGAATTTGTTCCTTCCATGAAAAGTCCTGGAGATGTCCCCATGGCTGTGCCTTCAGCATCCTCTAGAGACAGGATGTGTTTTTATTCATCTGAGGTACTGGAGGTCGTGTCTGGATAATATTTCCTCATAATAACCAAGACCACAAGTTCCCTGAATCATCCTGCTTGCCCTCAGAGGGCTCTTGAGCAGTCACCAGTGTCCTTCTCCTAATGATAATGGAAAACTTCCCTTTCCAACATGGCAGCTTTTGGGATCCTCAGATAACACCTTTATCACTCCCATCAATACCACAGTGAATCAAGAAATCAGCCGGTCAAGGGAGAATTTAATGGAATATCTTGCTAAGAGATGCCTCTAATGCCCAGTTTGTCTGCTGGTATTCACTGTTGTTGTCCCTGTGGCATTGGAACACAGTTTCTAAGCAGTTTTGAATCAAAGTTTGACCCCCAAAGAATCATTTTTTCCCACAGGAAAGTCCATTGTTTGATCCATTAGATCTGTTTGATCCTTTTCAATCCTATTCTGAATGCTCTACCCCTTGTTTACACTCCTGAAACTTCATCCAGAGTGGATTTTCAGATTTGCTTCCCAGCTCAAAAAACAGCTGGTCAAATATTCCTGAGTTTGTCTCAGTCTTCTGGTGGACAAATGTGAGAGCGTTCAACAACTGGCACAGACCTGTGACTTTAGGTTGTTTCTGCTCATTCATTCTCATTTGGGCCAAAATAAAAGAAGCAGGAAAGTTTTCCAGAATCATGAAATCATGGGATCACAGAATGGGTCAGGCTGGAAGAGAATACAGTGGGGCCATTTGGTCCAACCTCCCTGCTCCAGCAGGGCCTTCCCAGAGCACAGGGCACAGGATTGTGTCCAGATGGTTCTGGAATATCTCCAGGGAGGGAAACTCCACACCCTCTCTGGACTACCTGCTCAAGACTCAGTCACTCCCCTGGGAAGAAGTTCTTCCTCATGTTCAGGTGGAACTTTCTGGGCATTAATTCTTGTCCATTCCTCTTGTCCCATTGCTGAGCCCCACCGAGCAGAGCCTGGACCCTGCTCTTAGCCCTCCTTGCAGAAAGGACACACAAGGTGAGGTCCCCTCTCAGATTTCTCTTCTCGAGGCTGAACAGCCCCAGCTCCCTCAGCCTCTCCTTGTAAGAGAAATGCTCCAGTCCCTTCATTACCTTCAAAATCCTTCACCGGACCTGCTCCAGGAACTCCATGTCCCTCTTGTCCTGAGAAGCCCAGAATTCCAGGTGTCCCTCACCAGAGCTGAGCAGAGGGTTGGGATCACCTGCATTGATCTGCTTGCAATGTTCTTCCAAATGCATTCCAAGATACCATTGGGGTACCCTACAAAATCCTTCTCTTTCTCCACAGCTATCCATCATCCTTCTCTTTGACATGGCTGTTGCAGTAAATTTGTTCTGTGCTGTCATTCTTTGATTATTTCTCTGGCACAGGGGAGTTTTCCACTCAGCTGTCGAAAAGAGGAACAACCATCTTCATCCACAGTGATCCTCACTGTCCACAGAGCAATAATCCAAATAATCTCAGCTACAGAGCAATAATCATGATAAATCAACCCAAAGTGGATACAAATTCAAGATGCTTGGTCTTCAGGAGGTGAGGGTCACTACCTTACCACCAGCCTTGCAGATGACCCAACCATTTGGGTACAGCAGAGCAGTTTAATCGTATTCCTGTGGATGTATCAGGGAAACACAAACACCAGGATGCCTGGCTGACCTCCAGCCCTCTTCAGATGACAGGACACATATGGAAGTGAGGGTGACCATACCAGACATGGCAGCAGAGCTGCTCTGCTTAATTGCACCATCTGTCCTTGCAAGGCTCAGTGCCCTCCTGCCTTGCTCGCTGAACAGAGTCCATTTTTAAGCTCTGCTTGGGTAGCTGGATTTAATCTGCTCCAGACACACCTGTGAGACTGACAAGGCTGGAAGCACGAGGTGGACAGCCTGGAGTTAACACAGTTCATCCCCCAGTCTCCTGTGGCCTCTTAATCCATTATGAGAGGGGAAAATAACTCCTTGTTTTAATGGGAAAAACTGTTTGGAGAGAAGATGCAATTTCGCCAGGAACTACCCGGAACTCAGAATACATGAGAGCTGCAGTCACAGAGAGTCACAGAGTCATGAAATCATGGAACGTTTGGGGCTGGGAGATCACTGAGTTCCAACATCTCTGCCATGGGCAGAGAACTTTCCACTAGACCAGGCTCCTCCATGATCCATCAACTTGGTCACTTACACACATAAAAAAATCATGGCAATATCATGCACAAGATGCTTCAGAACTTGTTGTATTCCTTTCACTGGTCTTTAAGGACTGGATACGCTTGGATTTCTCCCTGTTCCAGGTATCATTACCAGTCCCCAGCCCTCACTGGCTGCTTCTTCCCAAAGTGCACCATTCCACACAGTCGATATTTGCAACTTCATTTCCAACTGCACTGAGCAGGTTTTGATACCTGCCCTTGATCTGCTGAAGCTGTGGCTGCCCCACCCCTGGAGGTGTCCAAGGCTGGGCTTGGAGAAACCTGGAGTAGTGAAAGGGGTTGGAATGAGATGATTTTTGAGATCCCTTCCAACCCAAACGGTTGAATTTATGTTTCTATGAACTCACATAGAATCAACCAAGAGCCTCTGCCGTAAAAACCTTTCAAAATAGGACCACGACAGAAAAGGTGATGGTTTCTGGTGTATAGATGGAGAACACTAAACAAAACACAAACACACTGGTCAGACTTGAACCATTCTTCCAAGCATCAGCTGCAAGTACTGGTGGCAAGCCCCCTTCCCCCTGGTGAAGAATGAACTCTTCTATTTTCATACACTTGAAACAGCTCAGACAGAAGCTGAATTCAGATGTATCATTATCTTTGTTTCCAATTCACTTTTTGTTCAAGGTCCCCTCAAAGGCAGGCAGTTTTGGGGGAAATGTATTTTAAAAGATGCTTTAATACCCTTCACTATAGACTGCCTTAGGCACACCGTGAATGGAGCAACTGAAACGCTCATTTTGAGCTGCAAGACAGGGAATATTTCCTGGCTGTTCCGAGCTGTCGATGCTGAGGTGACACTTGTCTGTTTTGTTTCAATATGATAATCCTTGACTTTCCTTGTTTCCACCCCCTACATCACAGCTACCCCCTGAAAATGTCAGGTATTCTCTTTTTGTTCAGTCACAGATATGTGACTGAAAATTCAATTAAAGTGCTCATATTGTTTTCACCAAGCACTTTGCCAGATTTTGTTCCCAAAAATAAAGATTTCTGCTTACAGCTAATGATGGGTCTGCCTTGATCCAGACCTTAAAGAATCAACCTAAAATTTTTAGACATGCACATATCCAGTCAGCTGGTGCTGTTAAAAACCAGATTCATAAATATTTAGATGCGAGATGGAAAAGCTGATAGACACTGCTGTCCGTTTTGTCAGGCAGTTCAGCTTGTTACAGTCATCACTAAATTCTAATAGATTTCTGTTACAATTCAGTGTAAACATCTTGAGAAACCCTAATGACTTTCTTGGAGCTCAGCAGGAGGACAGATTGCAGCATGGATGAGTTTGGGGAGGCATCAGGCTGTTCAATACCAAAGGGAGACTCTTGAAGGAGCTCTATAAATGGTTGTTTTCATGAAGAAATCCAGTTTCACAGTGGCAGAGAATGAGCACAAGCCACCAATGTCTCCTGCCAGCAGGAGAATATCCCACAGTCTGAGGCAGCTCCATTTTTGCTTTACTGTTGGAAGTCAATTTTATTTTCACTGAAGGCCATTCCCCTTGGTGATGCTCACCACCACAACTGGTTCATGGGAGTTAGGAGGACCAGAGATGTAAAATCAAATTTATCCATGAATTATCAGTTTGAAATTTGTGTCCAAATGACACAAACAAATTCCAGCTTTTTGTAGGATATCTACTTAAATCCACTCCTCTTGTTAGAATCACGGACTCATTAAGGTTGGGAAAGATCTCCAAGATCATAAAGTCCAACCTACAACCGAAAGTCCAACCTTCAGCTGAGGGTTTTGCTGGCTCCTCCCTATGTTGGAAATGTAACACAAATCCAATTTGTTTTTAGGAGATAAAAAGGACTTTGGGTACTTTAAGTCAGTGCTCTCCTAAAAGGAGAAAGACAACAAATGAGAAGACAGATTTATGTAGAGAGAGGTAATTGGATGTTTTCAAGCCATGCTACTGGTCCATCTTCTTTTTCCTTTCTTTACAAAACCAATTTGGAAAGGGGGGAAAAGTGGTTTTTAAGTGGATTTTGCTTCATTTATTCACCTCTGAAATCTTATTTAGTCCATGACTACCAAAACAACCTTTGTAACTTCATTTTCAACGGCTGCCTTTACTCACATGATGAATTTGGCCAAGGAAACTAAATTTTTCTCCCATTTAAACCAAGACTTTTTCCCATTTAAACCAAGACTGCTTTGCCTCCATCTCTCCATGCAATACTGGAGATTTGGAGATGGGGGTAGGAGGAATCCATCACATTTGAATTTTGGAGGACAATGCAGCTCAGCCCAAGCACAAATCCTGTTGCTCTCAAATCAGCCCAAGATGTTCCCTCCACCTCAAGTCCTCCCTTTCTCTGAAGCTTTGTGGCTGCATTCCTTGGAAAAAAAAAGTCTTTGGAGCTGGATAACCACTAAATAAACAGGTTTTTTTGCACATCTGCAAATGGAACAGCTCCAGCTATTGGCATCTGCAATTATTTAATGAAGCAAGGAGTTTCCATTGATTTTGTGACTGCAGATGGAAATTAAAAGGCCTGTTATAATTAGCCCTAAACTCTCCTATTTATTGTCGAGCTGAGCTGTTCAAATCTCTGGGGTTGGAAATGAGGCTGAAGATGCACCTTGTGCTCTGTGTGGATAATTCAGGCTCAAACCTAAACCCAGGTGGGGTGGAGGACTCATTTATTTTTCCTTTGCCAAATCTCTTACCCCAGAAACACAGAGCTCATGGGAGGAATTGGACAAGAGAAGGTTTCAAGGAGATCTTAGAGCACCTTCCACTGCCTAAAGCAGCTCTGAATCACTCCTGGCTTTGTTGTCTCTTCCCTTGACAGTGGGACAGCCCCTGATCTCCTCACTATTCAGGCAGATTTTTCCCTTAGCCACCTTTAGAGGGAGCTGGTAAAATGCTGGTGGGATTGAAAAAGGATTTGAGAGGGTGCAGGATAGGTCTGAGTTGGTGTAAACCGGATCTGAATCTCAAGGAACAATCAAACAGAAGAAAACAGGGAATATCTGAAGTGGGGTTCATGGAGAGATGAAGTAGAGCTTCAGAACACATCAATAACTGAATATTGAGGTAAAGGCTCTACCTTGACACTGAATTGCCAAGGATCCTTTTGGGAATGTTTAGAGCTCTCTATCCTAAAATTACTAGGTGGAGAAAATGTCTGGAAGTTCCTCACCCAGTCTGCAAGATTTGTTTAATCAAATCCTTAAGATCTCCAAGGGATTTCACAGGATCCCTGGTGGGCTGTTGCTCTGCTGCCTTATTCCTCAAGGAAAAAAAAGATTCCCCCCTAAAAAAATCAAGCTGTTGTAGAAATTGAGTGGATAAAAACCAGTTTCAGTCTGATCTGTGCACAAAGAGAGAGAAACATTGCAAAGCTCTGAGTGCTGTTAATATTTCTCATGCTATTAAGGTCAAGTTTTATCAATCTGTTGTCAGGGAGCTGCAAAGATAGAAGCCAATCAAGCAGAGAGAAAATGTAAATTGAATTATGCGCTAGAAACAATAATTAAAAAGGGAAAGGAAAGGGAAGGGAAAAAAAGCTCTTTACCCAAACGTTAATGTGTGATGTTCCTGTGTCCACCACAGAACGAGGGTCAGGTGAGCAGAACAGTGAGGTAGGAGAGAATTGTGCCACCTTGACCTAAAAAAAAAACCCCCACAGTTTGGAGTCAAAATAATCTTTGGTAGCAGAAAGAGGAAGATGTGGATCTAAGAAATCTTTAGGGCATTCTTATAGGTCATGCAGGCCAATTATCCACCCCAGGAAATCAAAAGATCAACCTCAGGTATCATAATCAACCAAATTTGAATTATTGATAAACATGTTTTTACATCCACCAGCACTGTGACAGCATCTTCTTGGGGAAGAAAACTGAAAATCGTGGAGTGCATCACAGAACCAGGCAGAAAGAAGAAAAGAGTAATTATGCAGATGCAATTTAGTACTGAACTCTATTTAATCACTGAGGGTTTGGTGTGTGCATAAAAGCTGAGGAATTCTGACATTGTAATATGAGATTAGGGTATGATTAATGCAGTGAAAAAGTTATTTAGTTGAATTTTTGTGATTTACACAGGCACATGGGAGTTTTCTCTGGGATCTGAGCAGTGACACTTTCTGGACAGCACAGGAAAGATCTCAGATGTTTGGGAGGTGAGACAGTGAAGGGGTTGTTCACCAGGCCAGCCAGAAAAACCAAGATAAACCCTGCTCAGAAAAAAAAAATGGAAATTTGGAAAAAAGTCCTCCTTCTAAAAGGACATCTCCCATATTTTATTCCTTAGTACATTGTTTTTAAGCACCTTTATTTTTCGTCTAAGACTATCAATGCTTAACCCTTTTCCACATTCCTGCATTCTTTTTTGCATCAAAGGTGTGTGGCTTTTTTTGTTTCTGCTTTTGAAAAAAACTATTATTCATGACAGCTTGTGAAATAGAAAACATGGCCAGAGAAAAGATGTTTATAGAGATCTCTTTATATTTTTTCCCATTCTTCAAAAGGAAACAAAAATAATTGTAAAGCTGTTGGGAATAGCTTGGACATGATGGGAGATGGATCTGTAGTTGAAAGATGAGCCCTTCAGAGATAATCAGGAACATGATTTCTTCAGTGGAGTGAAACGAGGCTTAGCAGATGACTCGATTACAGTTTCTAAATTACTATCAATGCGCTCTGAGTAAGCAAAAAAAAAAAAAAAAAAAAATAGGGCATAGCAAGTTCCAGTGGCTGGAAATTCAAGTCAGCGAAATTAGAACTGAATTCAAGGTGTATGTCTTAAATCATGAGGTTAAATCAACCTTCAGAACAGACAAGGAGGACATGATAAATTCTCCCATCATTTTGTCTCTTTAAGGGAAGATTATGTCTTTCTCTATTTAAATAAAAGTTTTCTGTGCAGTTTAAACAGAAATAAATGGGAGAGTTTGTGGAGGCTGCTGGGACAAAATTCTTCTCTGAACGATGTAGGTCAGCTGAGGTTCTCAGAAGGGATAAAAGGTTTGAAACCAAACCTTTTATCTCTCCCACCATTCAAAGGAAGTTTCTTTTAAACAGCATTCAGTCTTCAGCAGTAACCCTTTATTCATTAATTGGTTAATTTGTTGAAGCTGCTGGAAAGCCACGAGGTTGTGGATGTGCACCTAGAATATGGCATTTCAGCACTGATCCAGCATGGTTTCTATGTGCACATCAAATTGAAAAGAGAATTGCAAGAGAAATATTCTGGAATCTGCATCCCAGACCCATGGATGAGGTGCACGTGGAAGGGGATCCTCAAGGTTTTCCTGTCATCCATGAGAGAGCTGTATAGAAAAGGAGAACGACTTTGCTCTGAGGAAAAAAACAACCCTGGCCTTTGAGGACTGGACTGATAAGAAGCCAAAAATGAGGAAGAAGCTTGCCGCCCCCCATGATGTTTGAAGTGAATTGATGCTAAGAAGAATGTGTTCTGTGGGGAGGAGAGGCCCCCGCCTACATCTGAAGTAAGTGGATGGTTAGAAGAAGCTGTGTCTGCCAGGAATTTGTGAAGTAGTCTTACGCTGCTGAAACAATGTAATTGGCCTTGAAGACATTCTTTCTTTTCTCCTACGAGGTAAAATAAATACTCCCTTGCCACCAGCAGTTATACACTGACTGTTTCTTGGAAAGAAATCCACAGCTTGGAGCTGTAAGACGCTCTCTTTGATGCTGGACAAGAACCGTAGATGAGTATTGATCTATGTAGACTTTCATTCCTGTCCCCTGTGTTGCGGGAAAACATGGCGGGGATGGAGAGGGAGACTGGGAAAAAGACGGGTCCCAGAAAGGATAACAGGTGTCTTAAAAAGTCCGTTTTTATTTTTCTACTCCTTGTAAATTTTCCCCATCTTTGTTCCCCTCCCCAGTGCCGATATTCTTAGTAGTTTGTAGTAATAAACTATTTTGCAACTTAGTTATTCATCCTGTCTGACCATCTCTGTAGCACATACGTATCTTTCTCTCAATTATGTTATGTTATCTGAAAGCCATAAATTTTCGTGTTAATTGGGCTTTCGCTCTCCCTTCTTCCTCTCTGGTGGGGGGGAAGGAGAGAACGTCTTGAGTGCAGTGCTTTTTGGCTTTCAGCACAGTCCAAACCACGACATTTTTGGTGCCATGACTCGGATTGGGAAAAATCAGGTTTAAACCCACGACAACCTCCAAGATCTTTCCATGAGCTTCAGTCCCCAAAAACCAGGAAATTCTGTCTGGTTTTGTATAAACCAGGACATCTCCAAGAACTACTGGTGATGCAATAAATATTCAAACTCATTATTGCTCTCTGGTGCTGGTGTCTCATTAACATCAGGGAGGTGTCAGCAAAGACTGCTGCTGCTTAGTGGGATGCTGGAATGATCCTAAAAAAGGAAAAGAAGATTAGGACAGAAGAAAGAATGAATGGATGTAGATGAATCTCTGCCAGGAAGATCCACACACACAAAAAAAAGGAAGCAGCAGCTGTCTCCTCAATTAACCAGCCTCTGTTGTCTTCATAAATAACTTTGGACTGCCATATCTGAGTCTCAGAAATCCAGAGAAGTATTTGCACACATAATTCCTATTTGAGGAGCTAAATCCCTTTTGGAATCCTTTGTCTGGTAAATACTTTTGTGGATCTGAGCCTTGTGGCTCAAATCTAAGAGGGGATGAAACGAGAACTATGCATTCCTTGCTGCTGTGTGAAGACACATGAGAAGGGGTGAATGAAAGGGAAATACTGAAATGCCACAATGTTTCTAGGGATGATTTTTGGGCAAGTTACCTGGAAAAGCCACCATGGGACCTGCATTGACCATGAGTGAAGGTGGAACCCCATAAAATCAGGAATTACCTGATTAGGAGAAACCTGGGATAGTTGAAGATGTCGCGGCCCATGACAGGGGAGTGGAACTGATTATCTTTAAGATCCCTTCCAAACCAAATCATAATGTGATTCTGTGATTCTGTGAACCTATGAATCTATGATATCCTGCTTTTGGGACAAAGGATTTAGGATTATCAATGCTGTGAACCCACCAATCCATGATGTCCTGCATTTTGGGACAGAATATTTAGGATTGTCAGTTGTGACAGAGGTGGCAGCAGCTGTAAAGGGGGATAAGATTGTTCAATGTCAATTTTTTTCTCTCCCTGATGCAGAATGGGTTTTGAACCATCCACCTCCCATAGCATCACAGAATTAAGAAATTGAATTTTACCCTGATTTTTTTTTTTTTACTCTCTGCCTACCCAGAGCTCTTCAACAATAAGAACTGAACCTGGATTGTAGGGAAAACCTACAAACCCCTGAATCAAAAGGGATCTCTTACCCAGCCAAGCTGCAGTTCCTGGCACAGTTCAGTTTTCCCAACCCATCCTTCTTTCAGCACTGTGGCTGGACCTCACTTCTGGTCCTGTGTTTGTACAGAACTCTGCACAACAGGAATCTTGTCCAAGATAGACCTGAGGCCAATCAGTAGGAAATAATGAGTGTAAATCTGCCTCTTTTCCATATTAATCATTCCTGTACCTACTACATCTCCCTCAGAACAGCACAGCTCATTATAGGGAGACAAATGCTAAGAGAAAATTAGTTACATTGATAATGAGTGTCAAACCACCAGAAATGTGAGATTCTGGCCTGAGGAGAAATGAATGTGATTCACAAACTTGATCCGATCTCACAAAGTGAGAGAACATTTCTCTCCACCTTCACATCCCTGGGGTGCACAGCAGAGATTTCACAGAGACCTCCAAAACCCTGTTAATTTGTGCAATTTCGTCACAGGAAATCTGAATTTATCTGATTTTGTTAATATTTTGATACCTCCCATGAAAAATAGCACAAGGGAATCCAATTAACCCAACACATTTTAACCTTGTTTCACTGGGGCTGGTGAAATGTTGAGCTCACTAATTTGCAAAACTAATGAGTGCAGTCTGACCCAGAGTTGCTTTTTACAGTGTCAATTTGCCCAGGAAGTCTGGAAAGCTGGGGCTCTTTACTTTTTTTTTTTTCTTCCCGTATTTGATTTGGATGTGTTGAGCTTGTTGTGGTTTAAAATGCTGGCCAAGAGCTGAAACCCCAATTAAAACCCTGCAAAGTGAAAGGATTCCAGGATTCTGCAAAAGCATAACCAAATTTCAAAGCCTTTTTCCCCCCTTTTCCACCAAGATATTTGGTGGTGTCTAAGCCAAGTCCTTTCTTTGCAAGTTTTCAATCAAGAGTGGGAAGGAAAAAGAAGAAACTGAACAAATCACTGCATGAAGGAAGTAAAGCTGAAAGGGACAAACTACAGACAAAATTTGTGATTTTCCTTTCCATGTGAGTGGTGACAAAAGCCATTTCCAACCAAACCAGAGTTGAATTCACTTTCTTCTCTGGTCAAGACAACATTGGAGTGTTTTCCAGGAGTACTTTGTTTCCAGTAATTATTAGTGTTTTTTTAAAGGAATTATTTCATATGGATATTTATTTTCCTCTTTGGTGCCTTTAGATGCTCTCTTTTCATTTTAGCCATACATCATATTAATTATACCACAGTACAAAAACTATACAGATTCAATGTTTCTTTCAGGCCTTTCATGTGCTTCTGAATTAAGTTTTCAAACTCTGGTCCAGTTAGGAAAGAAAATACATTTAGATTTTGGGAGGTATGGATATTTCACCTTTCATCAAACATTAAATGGGAGCAAAAATAAAAAATATTCATCCAAGTGTACTTCATCTCAAATCTCAACCAGTCCTCTGAGTCAGAGGAGAGAAAGACACTTTTCTAGGGTTATTTTCTGTATCTAATTAAAGACAAATCATTCACAAGGAAACTTCCATGTCATCCAAAGGAGATGGATCCTTTTCCAAAATCTGCTGATGGACAAATTCCAGGCAAATCTCTCTGGAGCTGCTCCAGATGGGACCACAAGTGGAGACCAGTGCTGTTATTTTCCCTCACAAGCAAAGGCAGAAGTTTGGGTTTTATAAATGAATTCCCATGCACAGGGAAAGACAATTTCTCTGGAAATCTTTGAGACGGGACGAGCTGCTGACAATGGAGCAATATTAATCCAGATTCATTTCCAAAATTCTGGAGGTGGGAGGAAAACCTTTCATCAATGGCAGTGTTACACATGAGGATATCAAGGGCTACTAATTTGTCCTGGACATAAATATATTCAAGAAAGCTAAATAAAACCTCTCTGTCACTAATTAAACTTTGACCTGATTCTCAGGGATGAATTTTAATTGCAATACGCTGCATAGCTTTGATTTAATTTCCTTCTGTTGGATGCAATTGCATTTAAGCAAATCACATCCCATCGATTGGTGGTTGTTTGGAGCAAATACTATTTATTTCCTCTGCAGCAAATTATTTTTAATGGAATTCCTGGAATTGCATTTAAGTGTGTTGCAGTTAGTCGAAATAGATTGAATTAGGGCACGTTGAATGAAAAAACCACTGAAAACAGGCCAGAATTAAGTTGCATCAAATTTTGTTAAATTTAATGGGACAGTGAATTGCATTTCCACTGAAGCAAGGACAGGGAGGCAAGGAGAGCAAAATGAAGGTTGAAGGGAAGTTGTCAGAGAAGGGAGAAACTGAAAGCAACTGGAATAAGGAGCTGAAGGCAACAGCAGTGCTGGAATATATTAGAGATGAGCATAACGCGTTATAAAACTAAATCTATCTAAATGCTTCCCTGGGAAATCAAGATCATCCAGTTCCAACACCCCTGCTATGGTGAGGATCATCTTCCACTGACCAGCTTGCTCCAAATCCCAGTCTGGCCATGAACATTTCCAGGGGCATCCACTGATTCTCTGGGCAACATTTTCCAGCAGCTCACATTTTCCACCCTCCCTTCCTCCCTTCCTCCCTTCCTCCCTTCCTCCCTTCCTTCCTTCCTTCCTTCCTTCCTTCCTTCCTTCCTTCCTTCCTTCCTTCCTTCCTTCCTTCCTTCCTTCCTTCCTTCCTTCCTTCCTTCCTTCCTCCTCCCTCCCTCCCTCCCTCCCTCCCCCCCCCTCCCCTTTTAAATAAATTATCCAGAGCTTTTCCCATTATTCCTGATAGGATTCACCTTGGCCAGTTGCAGATCCATCCTGGAACCACCTGGCATTGGCCATATTGGACACAGGGAAACTTCTGGAAGCTTCTCACAAAAGCCACCCCTTAAGTCCTTCACTACCAAAAAATTGCCCTGTAAATCCAATTTCCCTGGTAATTCAAAAGGTCTACAGAGACACCATGAGCTACGCAGAACATTTCAAAACCTTCAGAAGGCTTTTAAAAAAAAAATTATTTGCTTTCCTAAATGCTTTTTCTCCAGTGCTTTCTTCCTGTTCATCCAATCAATTGCTTGGAAGGAAAGCTTGCTCTTATCCATGTCCATTGCAGGGTTTTAGGACTAAATGATCTTGAAGGCCCTCCCAAACTAAACAATTACATGATTCTATGAAAATAAAACACAGACTCCATTTCTTCTACCTCAATCTGAGCTGTGTGATTCCTAAATTGGATTATTTGGAGCTTGTTTGTGGATTTATTCAGTTACAACTTTGGGGTTTTTTTTAATGTAAAAGGCATCCCCTCCTTCTCTGCCCTTTTCTCTCACTGTGGCTGCATTTCTGCTTAAACCCAGCAACTCTGCCGAGCTACACATCACAAACAGAGGGAAAAATTCAGCCAGGCTCTGCTTCAGCAAAGTCTGATCTCCCCTCCTGATCTCCACTCGTTGCCTTCTCTGTGTTTAATTCTCGCATTTTGCACATTGTGCCGATTTTGGAGCGCTCTAAATGTCAGCCTAATACAACAGTTAGAGTTCACATCATCATTAACTGGGAGGCTCAAGGGAACAGGAATCAGAGAGCAGCAATTCATTAGCAACACTTCTTTGTTTCTTGATGGTAAACAGGGTTGGTGTCTGTGCAGCTCTGAAGTAGGCCCTCTTAAAGATGTCCTTTAACCCTAAAAATGAGGGAATATGGGATGAGAACACCCTGCCTTCCTTGGGTGTCTCAGGGATTGGGTTTGTGAGCAGTTCTTAGTGATGATTGTCCAGAGACCCTCAGAATTATGGAATTGTGGATTTGGGTTAGAAGGGAGTTTAAAGATAAACTTACTCCATCTCTCTGCCATGGGCAGGGGCAGCTTCCACCAATCCAGGTAATTCAAAGTCCCTTCCAACCTGGATTTGGACACTTCCAAGGATGGGACAGCCACAGAATCCCTGCATAACCTGAGCCAGGGCCTCCCCACCCTCCCAGGGAGGAATTCTTTCCAAAAGCCAATCTAAACATGCTATTGGATAAGCAGCTAAATTTGTCCTCAAATTTAGACACCAACCTGCAGTGAAACTTTTACATCCAAAGAGGTGGCCACGGCCAGTCAGGGAGAGGAATTGTTTATCTGCAGCATCCCTTAAAGGAAAAAAAAAAAAAAAAAGAAAACAACTTCAAATGCTCCCCAAAGCTGTTCTTCATGCAGAAATCTCAGTAGGAGAACAAGAGCAACACCAGCTTTGGAGTCAAATCCCAGCGGAACGAGCAGGCAGACAACCAGATGGCAGGAACTAATTTTGTTTAAATAATTAGGGAAATTAATAGGTAAGTTGATAGAATAAAAGCATCAGAGGACATGGATAGATGCATGGATGGACAGGAATGGGAGATGTGTCTAAAATAAGAAAGATGTCACCTTGTTGCTGGCCCAGGAGACTCCAAGTCACACAAATTATTTATTTTACAACGTGCCACAGCGTCTGCTTTATTTCATATAAATTCTGCCTGGGGTGCCATCCCCGACTCACACAGCAAAGGTTCCTGGCTGACATTTTAAGAGATGAAGTAAGGAAATACCTAAAATAGTTATTTTTTTTTAATTCAAAAAGAATTCATTTGCATAACCGCAGAAGCAGGAGGAATAAATGAGTTTCTGTCTGTGCATTATTGCACTTTGCACAAGCTTTGCTTTTCCAGCCCTCTAGTGGAAAAGGAGAGGTATAAGGAAAGGATTCTCAGGATTCTCATCCTGGTGGAAATACTATTTCACAGAAAATCATTGCAGAGAGAAAAGATCTCCAGGGTCACTATTTTTCAGTGCATGGTGCAGCTTCTCCCCAATTCTCACCTTTAAAGCTGCTCCAGAAAACTTCTCAGAAAGGTCGTGGCTTTTTGTGACAGCAGATTAATGGAATCATTAAGGTTGGCAAAGTCCTCAAAAATCCATCAAGTCCCACCAGCACCACGTTCATGAAACCACATTGTGAAGTGTTTTTTTCACTCTTCCAGAGGTGGTGACTCCACCACTTCCCTGGACAATCTATTCCAATATTCAACCACTCTTTCAGTGCAGATTTTTTTCCCAATACCAACGTGAACCACCTCTGGCCCAACTTGATGCCATTTCCCCAGGTGCAAGTTCAGTTGTGGATGTGTCAGCAGCAGTGTCCTTGTAAAAAGCTCCAGGATTTGTGATTAAACAAAACTTCCAGGGAAGTTTCCCACAAACCTTTGCTAGCAGGGAACAGCACTGAATAAAATATTTTTGAGGTTCAATCTCCTTAGAAGTTATACCAAGGACCAAAGCAATAATTAGAATATAAATATCTTTTATAGAGGCTGCTAAGTATTGGTGGAAGGGGACGGGGATGTAATATGTAAAAATTGAGTTAGTGATGTAGGGAAAAGTGAAGAATCGGTTGTGTGATGTAGAGGAAACATGGCAAGAATGAAAATGAAAGGACTCTGCTCCTGAGTTAATAGTGCTGATGGATGAAATGCCACTGGCTGAGCACATCCCATCTTGTTACGCCTCTGCTCTGAGGCAAACGGAGCTTGAAGAGCCTCCCTCCCCCAGAGAGCAAATAAAAGAGATTTAATTCAAACAAAAGCCGCCGAGGACAAACAAGGGGAAGAGATACAGTGGGAAACGGGCAGGGGAAAATGAAAGGGGTTAGACAGGCAGTGCTAAATGAACAAATAACACAGTGGCAGAGGGATACTTGGGCAGGGCTGGATTCCCAGGAGAACAGGGAAGGAACAGTCTCTGGAGGGGAATGGCAGCCAGGAATTGACTGCTGGTAGAGCACAAAATCATGGAATCATCGAGTCATTAAGGTTGGGAAAGATCTCCAAGGTCATCAAGTCCAACCTTCAACCGAACGCCACCATGCCCAATAAGCCACATCAGAAAATGCCACATCTGCACCTTTTTTGAACAATTCCAGAGATGGTGACTGTCACTTCCCTGCACAGGCTATTCCCAATGAAATTGTCCCCAGGCCATCCTGATTCCATTCCACCGCTGAGAGAAGATCAGAAGCATCCCCTGAGCCTGCCAGCACCTCCCTCCTCCCACCTCCCTCTCTGGTTTCTCTCTCTTTTTCTTACCCCCGAGTTGTGGTTGATTGCACAAAGGCAGAAGCCACGGGGTGTTTGGTGTCTTTGTGCTCAGGGAATGTAGTCAGGAATTTTTTCTGGTCTCAAACAATCCCTGATCAGCCCTGAAGCCTACAGAAAGCTATTGTGCTTGGGTTCAATCCACCTCACCATCTTTCTTCCCTTTATTGTTCTGTGGCAACACATGAATAGTCTGACACAGCCTGGTATCAGAAAATTGAGTTTCTTTTTTTTTTTTTTTTTTTTTTTTTTTTTTTTTTTTTATAAACCATAAAAAAACCCAACTGTTCGAAATTTGCTTTTCCCTGCTTCTACCTTATCACTCTATTTCTTTGAGAAGCACAATTCACTTTTTGTTCAAGTCTAAGATTTTTGTCTTTGAGCAGTTTCACAGATAAGCAAGGAGAAGTGGGTGAAAAAAAATCCCAAATAATTCACAACTTATTGGAGCCTGAGAGGGAAAAAGAGAGAGCAGGGAGATGATGACAGAGCTTCAGCAGTGATTCAGAGTCAGAACTCAGTGAGGGATGGCTCTGTGTGTGACAGCAGTGGCACTGCGCTTTTCCACACCAACCAGCCCAGGTGATGCTGTTTCCTGCCCCTCTTTTTGGGACAATAAAATCTTTTTTTGAGGTGTGATCATGAAAACAGGTGTGTATTCATGCACTGAACAGCTGAAGGGACTGCAGTGCATCTCCACCAGACACGGGACAATGACAGAAGCAGAGTGAGGTCGCTTTTGCAACTTGAAAAGAAAAAATACTTTGATGGACAGAACAAAATCTTTGTTCTCACTTTTGGTGAGAAATCTGGATAACTCTAATAAAAATAAAGTTACTGTCATAACGCTGATGTTTTGCACCTCTGTGCCAGGGTTCCTGGAGCAAGAATTTAAATCAAACCTCAGGCCTCAGAATCATAATCTTTGGTTTAAAGATGAAGGTTTTTCCAGAGTTAGGGCAGCAGCTTGTTCACAGTCTGTGCTTGCAGAAGAGGGATTGGGAAAAATGGCTCTCATCAGGGTGGAAAACTCAGGCTGAAATTTCAGGAGGATTCTCCAAGAGGTAATTTAGAGAAACATCTGGGTTTTTTCTCCCTTTTCTCTCCAGCAGTCCTGACCAAACCAAAATTGGGCGCAATGCAGTCAGTGAAGCTTCATGTTTTCATCCAGAAGGGAAAAGTTGATTTGAGAAGGAAGAAAGAGAAATTGGGGTCCTCGTGTCACTTTTGGTCAATGTCCTACCTCAGAAAAGACCTAAAAAACTTAGAAAGAGAAAACCATGTACCTTTTCCTTAATCCCCTCCTGTATCTCTGATAGGGTAAACTGGACAACAGGAATGGAAAATGACTTGCTGACTTGTCATAGAGACTGTGAGAGAAATTCTGGAAATTATCTTGATGGAGAATGGTTTGGAATGTCAAATGTGGAGGTAAAAGAAGTAGAAAAGCTTCTGAGAAGCATGGAAATTGTGGGTGACCCCAAGATTTCCAGCTCGTTTCAATCCCGGCTTCAAATATGCAGCTTTTAGGGAAACTCAGGAGAAAAGACAAAAGAGGTGGGTAAATCATAAAAACCTGGATGCTGCTGCCCTTCAGCTCCTGCAGGTGACAGCAAAGCCTAAACCCAGCCCTGGGAGAAGAACCCAGCAGGTGGGAGTTGTGTGCTGAGACTGACATCCCTTCCCTGCTCTGGTGCCATGGGCAGAGCAGTTCCATGCAAACATCTTCATGCCCTGCACACTGGACAGTTTATAGGATGAGGAATTTATGGATATTTATCTCTAAAGGTGTGAAATTTACTTTTTATTTTTTAATTCACCTCTCCTGTCCCATAAGGTCTCACCTTGAGTTTTTTAATCACTGCAATTTAATTAAATACTTGGAAGCATCACTGGTGATCTCTAATTCCAGTCTGGGCACTGAAGGGGCGGGAGATGGGAATGTGCTGTGGTTTAATCCCAACTGGAATCCAATTTTCACACAAACTCTTGCTGACTCATCCCAGTGGGGTGGAGAGGGGAATCAGGAAAAAGCAAAAATTCATAGGTTGAGATAAGAACGGTTGAATAATTGAAGCAGAGTAAAAGATAATAATAATGATAATAATAATAATAGTAATAATAGTAATAATGGGATAGAGAGAGAGAGAGGAATAAAACTCAAGAGAAACTAATGATGCACAATACAGTTGCTCATCACCTGCTGACCAATGCCCAGCCAAAGCCAGGACGGTCCAGCCATGAGTCTCTCCATTTTCAGACTCTACTCATATTTCCAAAACATTTAGACACTGCTGAAGGCTTAAAAAAACCTCATGAAAACATGAATTAAATGTCTGTTTGTGAGATGGACACAAATTCTAAGCACAATGCAAGTTCTTTGCTGTGGCTTTGCTAATTCCTGTTATTTAGGGATCTGGAATATCTCTCTTGTGAGAAAACACTGTGGGACCTGGGCCTGGTTAGAGAAGAGAAAGAGAAAGGGAAAGGAAAGGGAAAGGGGGGAAAGGAAGGGAAAGGGAAGGGAAAGGAAAGGGAAGGGAAAGGGAAGAAAGGGAAGGGGAAGGGAAGGGGAAGGAAAGGGAAGGGGAAGGGGAAGGGAGAGAGGAGAGGAGAGAGAGAAAGAGAAGAGAAGAGAAGAGAAGAGAAAGAGAAGAGAAGAGAGAAGAGAAGAGAAGAGAAGAAGAGAAGAGAAGAGAAGAGAAGA
>CM019215.1:1932973-1981647 GCA_009741485.1 Malurus cyaneus samueli
AAGCACAAAAACTTCATAAAGACCTGAGATCACACAAAGAACGGTTGAATATTGCAACGCAGAGTATAACAGATATTTCAATCGATAAATAAATAATCACAATATAAATAGTAATAATAGTAATAATGGGATAGAGAGAGAGAGAGGAATAAAACTCAAAGAGAAACTATGATGCACTAATGTGCTATCACCTGCTGACCAATGCCCAGCCAAAGCCAGGACGGTCCAGCCATGAGTCTCTCCATTTTCAGACTCTACTCATATTTCCAAAACATTTAGACACTGCTGAAGGCTTAAAAAAACCTCAATGAAAACATGATATAATGTCTGTTTTCGAGATGGACACAAATTCTAAGCACAATGCAAGTTCTTTGCTGTGGCTTTGCTAATTCCTGTTATTTAGGGATCTGAATATCTCTCTTGTGAAAACACTGTGGGACGGGCCTGGTTAGAGAAAGAAAGAGAAAGAGAACAGAGGAGAGAAAGAGAAGAGGAAGAGAAAAGAGAGAGAGAGGAAGAGGAAAGAGGGAGAAGGAGAGAGAAGAGGAGAGGAAGAGAAGAGGAAGAGGAAGAGAAAGAGAAGAAGAAAGAGAAGAGAAGAGAAAGAAGAAAAGAAGAGAAGAGAAGAGAGAAGAGAGAAGAGAAGAGAAAGAGAAGAGAAGAGAAGAGAAAGACTTCATCAATCCACCCAGATATCTCCAAGGTGGGTGTTAGAGGATGGTGCCAGGCTCTTTTGATGCTCAGGACAAAGTGTAATGGCTATAAACTAAACCACAACAAATTCCACCTCAACACAAGGAAGAACTTTTTTTTCCATAGAGGATGGCAGAGCATGGGAACAGCTGCCCAGGGAAGTCATAGACTCCCCTCTCTGGAGACATTCCAAACCCACCTGGACATGTTCCTGCTCCAGGTGACCCTGTCTTGACAGGATGGTAGGATTGGATGATCTCCAGAGCACCCTTCCAACCCTAATTCTGTGATCCTGTGAGTTGCTTTCTCTTTATCTTGGGGCATTTTCTACTCTTTCCTGAGCACCCAAGGACCCTGCTGTTCATTGTCACTAAACTGAAAAAGGTGCCTTTTGCAGGGGAGAATCACAACCCAGAGAGATGCTTGGTTATGCAGAGTGTCTTTCAGAGAGCTAAAAAGTGGAACCAGGTCTACAAACCCCAGAGCATTAGAGCTGCATTCAAGTTGATTTTAAATTCATTAACTCAAGTATCAGTGTATTAACTGAGCCAGGATGGAATGAAGCATGAGCTAATTGATCCTTCTTGTGGGATTTTGCAGCTCCTGCTTGTTTTATGCTGCATGGCTGGGTTTGAGTTGGCTCTGGTATCTCTGTGCACTGTGACAGAGCTGCAGCTTTTATCCATTGCTCTATCCAAGGTTTGCTGTCTCTTTCACAAAATCCCAGAATCATTTCAGTTGGAAAAGACCTCCAAGATCATCGAGTCGCACCTTGTCACCAGACCAGAGCACTGATGCCACATCCAGGACACTCCAGGGATGGGAACCCCACCATCTCTCCAGGAAGCCTTTTCCAAATCTTGACAACTGCTTCCATGAAGAAATTCTTCCTGATGTCCAACCTAAATCTTCACTGGTACAACTGGAGGCTGTTTCTTCTTGTCATGTCTCTTGTTCTGTGGGAGAAGACGTTGATCCCCACCTGGCTCCACCCTCCTGTCAGGGATTTTTAGGGAGGAATAAGATCCCCCCTGAACCTTCTTTTCTCCAGATTAATCCCCCCCAGCTCCCTCAGCCACTCCTCAAGGGTCCCGTTCTCCAGAACTTTCACCAGCTTTGTTGCTCTTCTCTGGACATCTCCAGCACCCAAAAACTATGAAATGGGGCCCAGAATTGGACACAGAATTCAAGGTGTGACCTTTGTTTTAAGTCTGGCTGGGATAGAGTTAATTTTCCCCATAGCCACATCTACTCAGCAAATAAAAAAAAAAAAAAAAAAAAAAAAAGGAGGAGGGGGATGTTCATGATTTACAATGTTTGTCTTACAGGGCAAGTAGTAGTTTCCATGTAGTTTCCATACTACAAGTATGGAAAACCTGTTTCCCAGATTTATATTAAATTAATGGATAAGGATGATGGATTCTGCCCAGCTGATAAGACTGGATGTGCCTCAAAGCACACATGAATCCATAACTGGAAAATAAAATCTGAGATCTAGCAGCAGGTGATGTCACACAAGTTAACAACTAGAAGTGTGTGTTCAAAATAGGTAGACAAGCCCACAATTTTGAAAATATCAGTATTAAATCAAAGTGAACCTGTTCTGAATTCCTACTTAAAGATGCTGAATTGGATCTAAATCCTGCCAAAGTCAGTGGGAATCTCCTCAGATTATTTTGTGCTCCATCCATTCAAAAGTTTGCCGATAAGTAAACATAAAGGAAGTTTTTTCCAGGAAGGAAGGGACATGTTAAGTTGTTTGTCCAGTCTTGGGTCAAAAATTTTAGGGTTGGCACAAATTAGTGGTTTATTCACCTTTGGTTCTCTGACAATTGTCTCTCTGACTTAGGATAGAGTCAGAGAATCCTGAAGTTTGGAAAAGACCTCCGAAATCAAGTCCAACTTTCAACCAAATACCACAATTCCCACTAAAACACATCCCCAGGAGCCATTTCAAAAATCGACTCCTTTTTTGAACACATCCAGGGATAGTGACTCCACCCCTTCCCTGGGAATATCCATATCTATATAATTTATACACATAATCATGCACTTTATGTCTGATTTTACAGCCACAAACCATTTTTTATTCCATTTTTTGGGGGTGTTTAGGTCATTGCACCTCAGTGAAATCAAACTACAGGGAAACCATCATCTCCCCACGGAAACTGCCAAAACATCTCATTGTTTTGTCTGTCATATGAGAAGAAATGTGCGTGGGCATCTATTTTGCCTCTTTTAAGCCCCATTTTGATGTCAAAGACAACTCATCCCAATTCCAGCGTGGTCAGCAGAGATGTTTCAGTGGAAGTGAGAGAAGGATTTTCTCATACCCCAATGAAATCCATTCCCACCCCCAAAGTTGTTTCAACTTTATTCCTATGAGCCCCAGGAAACGCACTGGATGTGTAAACATTTACATTTCATAAATCAGTCAGGAAAAGCCACTTTAAGCGCTGTCTTTACGCAAAGTGCATCTCCTTATTAAGTCAAAACATATTATGCAATGACTCTAATGTGCCTCAGGTGCACTTTAAAATGTATATATCTGTTTTCAGCCCGTGCTTTGTTATTTATTACATGAAGCAATCGCCATTCTGTCCCAGCCATGGGTGCCTGATGTGTTTTGATATAATTTATAAGCAGCTAATAAAACTCTAATGTTTGTAGAGGCTGTCTGGGAGGAATCTGAGGTCTAACAACTCCTCTCAGTCAGCTGGTCGGCGAGAGAAGACAAACAGCGCTCTGTGATGAGTCATTAAGAAGCAATTTTGCATAGATGTGGCTTGATTATATAAGCACAAATAATTCCAGCTGCATTTAAAACCTTGCTGCTCAGGCCAATGGAAATAGAAGCAAGAAAGAGCAGCTATTTCCATATCATAGCAGCAAAGTGGTCAGGTCCTCACTGCACAGTCTTCCACCTTCCCAGACAGTTTTTCATTCAAAACTCATCCCTTGAAGCCTGAGTGTTCCCTAAAACATCCCTTCAACTGCTGTCAGAAGATGTTTTGATCTTCTCAAGAAAGAAAATCAGGAAATAGAAATTAAGTGCTTTGTACTGTGTGGGATATCCATAGCATCAGTCCAGTGATAAGCTGGATAATAAGAAAAATTAAGTTGAATATTAGGAAGAATTTCTTCACTAAAGGAGACCTTAAACATTGGAACAGGTTGCTCAGGGAAATGCTGGAGCCACCATCCGTGGAATTGTTCAACAAATGAGTAAAAATGACATCTCATAATATGGATTCATTGTCATGGATGATCTTGGAGGTCCTTTCCAACTTTAATGAATGATTGTCTGATCCTGGGTCTGGCACTGCTGCTCAGCCCCACCAGGCTGGAGCTGGATTCAAAGTGACCAAACTGCCCACCTTGGCACATCCATGCTGTGGATGCAGATCTCATGTCACCAACAGCCTTGAAACACATTCCTCAGGGCCTGAGGTGATTTCATCAGCTTGTTTAGGCTTCTCTGGATGATCTATGAGCTGCTTCGTGCTGATCTTTAATCACAGCCTGCCTAAAACAGAGCCAGGAGTAAATGGAGGCAGGCATGGAGATTTGCCAGGATGGTTTTTGATGTGCCCTGGTCTCATGGACATTGACTGGACTGGAGAGAGGAATTTTTTTTTCTCCCCTGAGATGTTCTGATTTCTCTATCCAGGTAGCACATGTCCAGGGGCTGACTTGACTCTTTCCCTGCTCAAGACAAGAGTCTGCAGCATTCAAACAGTTAATTGTAGAGGCATTTAATCCAACAGGAATTTCTCCTATTACTTTGAGCTTTCCTGTTGTCACCAGTTTTGTTCTCCTCTCCCTGGTTTTTAGTCATCCAGAGAGGAAAACATTCACCCTTCATTGCTCAGAGATGCAGACTTTGGCAGAGGGGCTCTGTGAAAAACACTGTGAGTCCTCCTGGACTAATTGTTTTTGGGAATTAGCTGAGTTTGGGATAAACAAACAGCCTGGAAACTTCAGAGTGGTGGAAAGAACAATATGAAAGTGTCTGTTCCTGTCCCTCTGGGGAATAAATGAGCATTTCTCCTTCTCCAAGTGTGCACTGGAGCAGGTGCCTGATCCTTTGAAGCCACTGCAGAAGCCTTGATTGATGTCAGTGGAGTCACTCCATCACCTCTGGATGTGGTGATTTTGAAACAGAGAATGGGTCAAGCTTTGATTGCTCCTTCAATCCCCATGTGGATTCCAGTAGCACTTCCATGTGTGTATCCATGAAAAATAAAGGGAAAACAGCAAACGTGTTTTGATTACTCAGTGGGACATGCCTTCAAATATAAAACCAAATTATTTTGTTCTGCATTCAGGTTTCAAGCTGAGAGGGAAAAAAACCCACCTCTTTTGTTCCAATACGCTTTTAAGTGTATTGAAATGGAAGTTTAAAGTATGAACTTTCCCTTCTCTTTCATACTGTGAGGGAAACAGCTTCTGACACATCCGTGGGTTCTGCTGATCTCTGATGAATGGTACTTAGGCCATCCATTAATTTCAATTCCTTCAGGTTTTAACCTGTATCAGAGGGAAGAGATAATAAACATGTATTGAAGTGACTCTCAATGGCAGTATCCAATTAATTATAAACAGATTTTAAAAGGTGTTTGGCCTTTCTGATGGCACTGTCAACAGGAGCTGCTGTTCAGTGTCCAGCACCAGAGAAAGGCCAGAAGGGTGGGGAGGACACCAGGAGCTGGTCACACCTTCTCCTGTCACAGCCTTGACTCAGGGAATAGGATTAAACCTGGAAAAACTCAGGCATGTTACTGACCTCCTGCTGCCTAAGGAAAGAATGAGGAATGCAGAAAATTCACCCTTTTTTGGGTGCTGCAGTCCACAAAAGAAACAGACAATGCTGGAGTGGCTCAACCAGGAAAGATGGGACAAATGAAAATACAAGGAAAAATTGAGAGATTGTCTCTCCAGACTCAAGGTGAAAAAAAAAAAATCTGAGATTTTATTGCATGAATCTCTTTAAGGAGAGGATGTAGAGAAGAGGCATCCCAGCTCTTGGAGATACAAAAAAAAAAAAAATTGCTAGAAAAGTCACTGGGTGACTTGAACTGCTTGGAACAGGTTTTTGGACTGATTGCCTCAAAAGGGGATATCCAACCTAAATTATTCTGAAGTTTCATGTGGAGGGTTCCATCTGAACTGAGTCACCAAAAAATTCCTCCAGAGCCAGTGGATGTGGAATTTTGGATATCAAATCCAGTGGTTGCACTGAATATTCCTCCACTTTTTGGAACTTTAGACATTTACCTCAAACAGAAGAAGAAAGGCTCCAGACTAGACATCAAATGTTAAAAAAATCTTTTAATCCTCTATGTTTCCATTTCTCCAGTCATCCTACTTTCTCTCTGCTATCCTTCATTTTCCCAGGGATTTCTCAGCAAATTCTCTGTCTCATTCTTCTGTCTCACATGCCTTTAAACTTTAAAGACTTTAAACAGCAGCATTTAAAGTCTTCCTGTCCCAGTGTTAACACGTGTTTTGGGTTTAGGGGTCCCAGGACATGCATTCATGGAGATTACAAATTACTTTGTGCTCTTCCTGCTGTCTCCTGGAATGATTTCACCACAGCAATAGCTGGAACAGTTCATGTAAAAACATTTATTATCCATTTACCACTGTCATTCTGCTCCTGACACGACTCTTTCTTGATCTATATGGATGGAGAAAATGTGTTCTCTCCATGGGGCAGAAGGGAATAAAAACTCTGCTCTGAAGCTCCATCCTGGATGTGCATGTGATGAGGAAAAAATGCTATAAATATGTTTTCTATCTGCCTAATCTTAGCCAGACTTGGTGTGTTCTCTCAATCAGTCATTTCAATCCATGAAGATAAAACAGAGGAATATTGACCTAATTTTCTTATCCTTGAATATCTTGACATTTTTTTTATCCTTACAAGATAAGAACGTGGCATTAATTCAACTCTTCTTACAGAGAAAGTGAGGCACAGGAGAAGACTGGGATTTATCTTCACAACTTGGGGTGTTTGTAACTTGGTTGTCTTAATTTAATTATCTTTATTCTCATTATAATTAAAGACAGTCCAATCAACAAACTGAATGGAGTTCAGGGTGTGAATCACCTGGCAAAGTGCACATGTGGTTTAGGATCAGATAAATGAGAGTCATAGAATGGGTTGGGTTGGAAAAAAAAATCAAAAATATCCATTTTTTCTGTGGTCTGAAATATCCAAAATATTCATTTCTCTGTGATTGAGCTGCTTTGGCAATGAATTTATTGAAACTTTAGTCAAACAACCTCTACATTTAGACATTGCTGCTCAGGACAGAGAGCCAACAGGAGCCCCATTCCCTCCTACAGCCCCTGCAGGATGCTTTGAGACACCTAAAATAGGGCCAGGAACCAAAGACCAGGCCAAAAAGTGACTCCACACATCACTTCTGCAATGAGGGTAGAAGGGCCTGGGAGATCAGCTCAAATCATGGAATAATAGAATTCTTAAGGTTGGAAAAGAGCTCTAATTTCATGTCCAGCTGTCTAAACCCAGTCCTCATCCACACAGCTTTTGAACAATTCAAGGATGGTGCCTCCACCATTTCTCTGGGAAACCTGTTCCAATGCTTGACAATGTCAATTAAAATTCCCAAATTTTAGTGGCCTGAATAACTTTCCCAAAGTTGAACCCGGTGCCTAAAGACACTGAATCCACATCTTCCAGCACTGAGGGTAATGTGCTGTTCACTGTCCCCCATGATGGGGCCCTGAAAAGAGAGAAAAACAGCTGGAAAAGGAATTGTCCATCCCTTGGTCACTCATTACTGCAGTGGTTTGAGGAAGACCTTAAAAAGGAGAAAAGGAGGCTCAGAGGAGACCTCAGACTCTACAATCACCTGAAAGGAGGCTGAGTGAGGTGAGGGTTGGTCTCTGCTCCCAGAAAACAATAGGACAGGGTGGATATTAGGAAAAATTTCTTCTCTGAAAGGATGGTTTAGCACTGGAATTGACTGCCCTGAGAAATAAATGGTGGAGTTATCATCCCTCAAGTGTTCAAAAATTAGCAAATATTGCACTTGGGAATATAGTTTAGTGGACACAGTGGTATTCAGTCAAATATTGGACCTGATGATCTTGGAGGTCTTTTCCATGAAGGATTCCATGAAAATAGAACTGCTCCAAAGCCTCCAGCTCCCTGGCAGGCTGTCACTCCATGTGTGGCTGTCTGGGCTGCGAGCACAAGCGGTGAATGTCTGTTTATTTGTATTCTTTATTAAGCAAATGATTTCTGTGCCCGGCATCTGGAAAGGCACCATAAATAAAACAAAGCAGAGTCTTAAATTTCACTGCTGTTTGCAGGCAAATGTCCCTCAGCCCTCACTGTGCTGTCACAACAAACCCCTGTAAATAACATCCAGGGCTTGCTGTCGGTGCCAAAAGACATTGCAGAGCAAATCCAGGCTCCTGCCATCTTCCGGAGAAGAATTGACACAAAAAACTCAGTTCTGCATCTCCAGGAGAAACTTCCTCATGAGGAGATGGGAGAACAGGAAGAGCAGACACTTTTATATTTAGAGATTGCCTGATGAGCTCTAAAGACAATTCCATCTATCTCCAGCTCCCTTCCAAATGACTTTGAGCAAGGCTTTGAGAGGGAATTTTTTGGATAGGGGTGTTTCCCTAAGGAACTGAAATTTGTCATGACCTACAGCACAAAATAAAAACCCACACACTGGGTCAGGCTGGGTTCCAGTCCAGCCTGGAGTCCAGGCTCATCCATTCTGCACCAGTATTTCAGGATTTAACAATCAGAGCCCAGGAGTTCCCCAGAAAGGGAAGGGTTCGAATATCCTTCACTCCTTTGAAATGAACTCTAGTTAATGCCAGTGCTCTGTTGAGTCCAAGGGAAGCCAAGCAGGCTGCAGTTCACCCCAAGACATGCTTGCAAAGAATAATTCAAGTGATATTCCCTATGTCTTGGGATATTGTACTTTTGGAGTGATACATTTCTTGGGTTTTTGGTTGGATTTTGTGCCTTGATAAGCTCATGCTGTCTTGAACAATTCCAGGATGTGACATGGGTGAAGGAAATTTGTACAGGATTATCCTGTTGTTGAAAAAAAACAGGTTTATCTTAAAGCTAAGTCTGTTTCAGGGGAGACCAGAACTGGTAATTTTTAACAGAAGAACCCAGAGGTTTTATGCTGGGGTGTCATCAGACCTCTGCCATGGCAAAACCAAAAAGAGATCTTGGCTGCAGTCCTGGATTTAGCAAGTCCAGGCTTTGAGGAACAGGGAATCTGGGGCAGGATTAGAGCATTTCCATCCTAGAATCATAGAATGGTTTGGGTTGGAAGGGTTTGAAAACCACCTAATTCCAGCCCCCATGGCAAGGGAAGGGATGTCACATTATACAAAGCCCCGTCCAACTTGTCCTTGGACACTTCCAGGGATGGGGCAGCCACAGCTTCTCTGAGAAACCTCTGCCTGTGCCTTACAACCAAAAAATATTGAAAAAAAATAGGATGAGGGGGAATGGTTTCAAAATAAGACAGTATCTTTAGGTCAAGTATCAGGAAAATATTTATTAGGAAAAAATTCTTTCCTGTGAGGGTGGTGAGGTGCTGGAACAGGATGTCCAGAGAAGTTGTGGATCTGGAACTCAGACTGTGGTCTAGTGGAAGGTATTCCTGCCCACAGGAGGAGCTTGGAATAAGATGAGTTTTGGGTCCCTTTGACCCAAACCATTCCGTGATTTTGTGACTCTGTGACACTCTGTCCTTCTCACAGTCACACCATCCCTTAAACCGGGGTTGCTGTGGCTCATCCCCTTCCCACTGCCTGTCCTCTCCTTCCAGCCAGACCTTCAGGGAGACACAGCTCATTGCTGAGCTCATTAGGCTCAGGTACAGCTCAATGGGCTCAATAATTAATGACCCTCGGTAGAGCCAGGGCTGCAGTCAGACTGGGGCTGCAGTCAACATAGGAGGAGCAGGGCTTGAAGTAATAGGACTTGTAATTAATGTCCTCTACAACATGCAAATGAGATTTCCTTGCCCTTAGACCAAAGGCAGCTAAATTAGTCAAACAAAAAGGGAAGAAGAACGCGAGACAATGTTTAAATTAGAGAACAGAGGGAGGACAATGTTTTTATTTCACCGTAATTTAGATTACAAATCCACTCTCCCCTGGACCAGTGAGCATTTCTGTCTGCTCAGTTGCCTAATTTGTGTTTGGCTCAAAGGAAGAAGTCATTTTGTTTAATTTTTTCCTTTTCTTTTCCTCTACAACTCAGAAAACCTGGAATAGAAACAGCTCTGGGAAGGAACAGCCAGGAAAGCAAAGAAAGACAGCACAGCAGCAGTCAGTGAGGTGATCTCTGAAAGCAAACAGGAGCTCCTGGGATTCTCCCAATTAGGTGGTTTGGAGGAAAATCTTGAGGCAGAGGCAAAAAAAATACCTTCTACAACTTGAATAAATTCTCTTTGCTCCTTAGAGGGGGATGGAGAATGGGGCGAGGGATTCTCTGAAGAGGAAAGGAAAAGTGTGGATGAGTGCCACTGGAAAGGGAGAGAGGGTGTTTAGAGATATTCACAGAGATGAAAAAAGGCAGAAAATGGACCAGGATGTGATGAACTCACAATGGAGGTCTTGAAGAATGAAACCATTCCTCTCTCACTTCATTGCATTACCTCAGCACTGGTTTCATCCTTCATGACTTCAGAAGCCTCCATGGCAGCTTCAGGGTTAATGTATGCCCTCACACTCCACTGCAAATTCTGAGGAATCACAGACCTGCAAATCCACCTTGCATTCACCCATTTTCCTTCCACCCATTGAGTTCAGTCAACAGCTGAGTAAAACCCAGCACAGTCCTGTGCTAAAACTTGGAGAAACCTCAGGCAGGTGGGTCTGGATGCTCTGATCCATTGAGATGGGTTTCATCTGGTCAGATGTGGTCGTAATCCTCCAAATAAATGGCTGGAGATGAGTTATTTTAAGGAAATTGAAGAAATTTGGGATTTTTAGGAAGTTGGGCACCTCATCCTAATGACATTGTCTGGATTTGGGACAGTGAATCTAAAATGGTTTATAAACTGTAAGTGGGCAGGTGATTTTAGTTTTGTGCAGTCTGTCTCTAATGCCCAGTGCAGGAACACAGAATGAGGGAATCATGGAATCATTTAGATTGGAAAAACCCTGGAAGATCATCGAGTCCAGCATTTAACCCAGCACTGCCAAGGCCACCATGCGACAATGTCCCCAAGTGCCACATCTACACATCGTTAAAACACCTCCAGGAATGGTGACCATGTCCGTGGGCAGCCTGTGCCAGGGCTGCAGCAGCTTTTCACTGAAGAATTTGTTTCAAATGTCCAATTTAAACCTCTCCTGGTGGAACTTGAGGCCATTGTCCCTCATCCTGTCACTTGCCACCTGGGAGAAGAGATCAACACCTACCTGGTTCCCCTCTCCTGTCAGAGACTTGTGCAGAGCCAGAAGGTCCCTCCTGAGCCTCCTTTTCTCCAGGCTGAGTTCCCCCAGCTCCCTCAGCCACTCCTGGTTCTCCAGACCCTTCCTCACTTCCATTCCCACCCCTGGACATGCTCCAGCCCCTCAAAAACTTTCTTGTCCCAAGGATTCCACATCCCACACTTGGGTGTCACTCTATTTCTCTGGTAACTCCTGGTTTCTCCTGGTTTTGTAATGTAGATCCACAAGTCTCTCTTAGGAAATTTTCTCCTTTCTTTGGCACTTTCTGGGTGATGTCCCTGTTCACCAAGCTCAGTTTTCCTTCCAAGCAGGAGACAGGACAGGCTGAGGAGAGCTGAGGTTGAAGGTAATTGCCTTTATTGAGCTAACCTGATGTTTGATCTCTCTCAAATCACTTGCCCTCTCCATAATTCTGTTTTTCTTCCCCGTCTCCCCCTGGGGTTACTGCAGAGCTTGTAACTCTTTCAAGGGAGGAAATAATCTCTTTTTATTTCCCATTTAATTCCATATCCCCGTTTCTCCGGGGACGATTTATTCGGTGTTTTTTCCGAGGCTTTCTCTCCGCACAAATCCCTGTGCCTGCCTTGCCCACTAGATGTCGTGAAACGCTGAGCTCTCGGAGCTGTAGGAGACGGGGACTTTCAGCTGCTTTTGCAGCGAATTGCTGGAGTTCCTCCCTGGCCATCTGCTTTTTTTGGAGGTAGCCCACTCAGTTGGGAGCTGTGAGCAAAAGCATCAGCTGCTGCCAGCACCGTCCTATTTTCAGCTCCGAGGAATCACGACTGTTGGCTACGCCGCCGGGAACAGCAGCTCCTGGCATTTGCTGAGGGTTGGTGAGAATGGGGAAAAAGCCCAGCAAGAGAAGGGTTTGGCTTCAGCTGACCCATGGTTAGACACGGGCAGCTTTGCAGCTCTTCCAGCTCTTCCAGTTTGCAGCAGGAATGAATTTACTCCCTTCGTTTCCGAGCTGCTGGAAGGAGTGGTTGTGCTGGAAGATGCTGTTCTTGGGATTGGTGGAGGCACCTTCCTGGAAAGGCACTTGGAGAGGAGAAATAATGAAGTTTACTGGCTGGAGATGTGATTCATCAGGAGATGCAGGCTCTCAACAGCTTCATACACAAAGGTCTTCAAAGTCTAAGCATTCCCTAATAGGTTTTGGATGCTTTCCTTATTTTTCAGAACTTTTCATTTTTCTTTCATTCTTCGTGTGATTACTTACCATTTATCTCTTCTATTTCAAAGAACTCTCTTCTCTTAGGACTGGCACTCAGTCAACAGGGGTCAAGTGTGTGGAGGATGTTTTTCATTTGTTGCTGGACTGAAGAAAAAGAGATGGTTTATATAAGTGGTTTCTTGTTTTCCCCATGTTTGATTTCTTTCTTTGTGAAGGAACAGAGAGGGAGAGGATTTCAGCTGAGGGGTTTCCAAGATGGAATTATTTAAGTTTCCCCCAACAGAGTTAAACTTTGCTAAACCAGTTTTGTGGAGGTTTAGACATCGCCCCACCAACTTCAGGGACAGATTGCCAAGGGACATCCTGTCACCACAACTTTTGTCCCTCTCCTTCACACATTGCATTGCTCCAGGTAACAAGGTTGGGAAGATCTTTTTTCTCTGAAGCTCCATGTGAAGGTGCCACGTGAGTTAGAAACCCGAACACATCTTTCCAGAGACTCGTGTTAGCAGCTCAGCAAATGCAGGATTTTTCTGAGCCAACAGCTTGTTAGACCCAAATAAGACTTCCACTTTTTCCATCATGGGAAGCAAAACTCTTAGGATGTTTTGCAAAGTTTTTTTTTGGTTTTTTTTTTTATCCTCCCAACCTCTCTCTGTTGGTATTCTGGCCTGGTTTGTAAGTTTGATCAGGCCAGGCAAGTCCCAGGAGGTGCCAAGGATGTGAGTCCCTGGTTTGATAGTGAAAAGAAGGGTGAGACTTTATCCAGATGGAACAAATCCCTTTTAAACCACTTTGATTCTGAGATTAAGAACAGATACCAGCTGGGCTGATTTGGTCTTCTAGACCTGGGCCTGCAGCTGTAGAAATTCAGCAGCAGAGGAAGTGTAGAGAGGGGAACAGAAGATGGCAACAAAGATGATGAAGGGATTGGAGCATTTTTGCTGAGGTCAGGCTGAGAGAGCTGGATGTTTTGAGTCTCAAAAAAAGGTGACTGAGAGAGAACCTCATCCATGTACAGCAGTATCTGCAAGGAGGGTCAGAGAGGACAGGCTCTCCTGGCCAACAATAGGAGAAGAAAGCAGAAAAAGAGAAGAACAAGCAGATGCCCAGGAAATTCCACCTGGACATGAGGAAGAACTTCCCCTGGGGAGTGACTGAGCCCTGAGCAGATTGTCCAGAAAGAATGTGGAGTCTCCCTCCCTGGAGATATTCCAGAACAATCTTTACACTGTCCTGCGCCCTGTGCCCTGGGATGGCCCTGCTGGAACAGGGAGGTGGGACCAGATGACCCCACTGTGTTCCCTTCCAGCCTGACCCATTCCATGATTCTGTGAGAAGAGACACAGGTTCTAAGACTCCAGTTCCCTTCTGGGGAAGTCACTGCAAATGTGAAATCCCCACTGTCTGACAGCTGAAGAAAACTTTAAGCAAATCCCTGGAAGGTCAAAAAATGTCTGAGCTTCACAAGGAAACATCTGAAACCCCTATTCCCCCACCTGGGAGTATCCTGGGGGTCCCCTACAGAGAGATCCTGCCTTGCCTTCCCCAGAGAAGCTGAGGCTGTCCCATCCCTGGAAGTGTCTAAGGCCAGGATGGACAGGGCTTGGAGCAGCCTGGGATGGTGGAAGGTGTCCCTGCCCGTGGCAGGAGTGTTGGAACGAGATGATCTTTAAGATCCTTTCCAACCCAAACCGTTCTGGCATTCTGTGATCCCTGCACAGTGACAAAACCACCGGAAAGCCAGAGTTGGTCAGCAGGACCCCGGGGACTGCGATTATTTGGGGTGACCTCTGCGGGCAGCGTGAATGAGCCCCTGCACCCCAAAAACAGCCTGTGCGTGTCCCACCCGTCCTGCATCCATCCCTGCCCTCCCTGCTGCCATCCTCATCCTCCCCGAGCCGATTTCCTCCGGTTTTCTCTGCTGTGGATCCAGGAGAGGGCAGCAATGCTCACGGACGGACACGGTCCCGCTGCTGTCCCCTCTCTGTGTCCGGCAGTGACATCGCAGCGCTCCGGTCACGTCCGGATGGGCAGAGCTGTGCACAGGTGATTCTGGCGCTTCTATCTCATGTAAATCCATGAATAAACCTTTTTTATGACAAAGCGAAACTTCTCCTCATCTTTGTTTGCACAAAGCTGGGATTTAAAAATCCTGTCCAATATCCCAGGCTGCGGCCAAGCAGCCTGTCCCCTCTTCTCTCATGCACACAAGACTCTGGATATTTTTAATCAAGTGGTTTTGACTTAATTGCACTTTTAGACTAACACTTAAAGACCTCTATGACTTAGAAAATTAAAGAAACAAAATCCTTTCTTCCCCCAGCATCAAGTAATAAATCAAAAAATAAGGGAGATTTCTGAAATAAAGGCTTTCCCTTAATAAAGATTGATTAGAGTCACAGACCTCTGCCAAGCAGTGGGAGCCTGCATTGAATGTGGACACATCAAAAAAGTTCCATCTTGATATAAGAAAGATTTTAAATCATTTTTTTTCAGCAAGAACAATCAAACCCTGGAACCCCCAGTCCTGAAGGTTTTTGAATCCCATCCCTGGAAGTGTCCAAGGCCAGGCTGGAAGGGGCTCTGAGCTCTGGGATAGCAAAAGATCTCCCTGCCCATGTCAGGGGTTGGAACCAGATGATCTTTAAGGACCCTTCCAACCCAAACCATTCTATGAATCCATGAAGATGGGACTGGTCAGTGTATTGGACAATATCATCCAGGATCCCTTCTCACATGGGAGATGAGACCTTCTGCACAAAGATGCCACTTGCTGGACATGGGATGGGGACACAAAATCTTGGAGATGTCCCCCTGGGTGAGTGACATTTGATGAAGGAGCTCTCCCCAAGGTGCCTGACCTCGGAGTGTGAATTTATCTGTGTTTTTGCTGGTGATGGCTGTCCCAATCCTCCAAAACCTCCTTCTGAGCTCGTGATTCATCTTCCAGGATGAGCAAACACGACCTTCCTGCCCCTTCTTCCTCCTCAGCCAGGATGAGCCAAAGCACCACATGTTTTAATGATGGAGAGAGAGAAATCCACAGGCACAAAACCTGAGCTGTGGAGCTGTGCCAGCACAAAGGCAGGCAAGGTGAGAGAGAAATGGCAAATGCCTCATTGATTGCAAAACTGCTACACGATCCTGCCTGGGAGTCTGTGAAACTGCTAAAAAAGCCTTAAAAGGACACGGCGTTGATGGGGAGTTGGCAGCATCCTTTGTGCCGGCTGTTTATTCTCATACAAAGCAACCCAAATGTGGAATGTTTACCCAATGGAAACCCCTCGGCATTGTGTTTCCCTCACTCTGAGCCTCACACAGCTCATTCCTCACCAGCTGGAGCTCTGCAGAGCACCTTCTTTACTCACCGGTGGCCACCCACACCCAGATGCCACCGGGCCCAAAGGAGCTCAAGGAACAGGGGTTGACCAGGACACCCTTTAAGCCAACACAGAGGGCTCCTGACTCGCCCTCCTGCCCTTTTTCTGCCTTCAAACTCATAAAAGGCACCAGAAATATTTCTTTGGTGGCAGGTTGATATTCAATTCCCTTTTGATTTGATTCCCTTCTCTACCACTGATGTCTCCCAGGACAAAGGGTCCTGTCATTAAGGCCACCTCCCTGCCATGGGCAGTGGTGACACAGCTTTTGCATCCATCAAAAGCACCGAGGCTGTGAGTTTGTAGTGCCCAAATCTTCTCTGTCTCTCTCTAACACGGCCCATTAGCCAGGGCTCAAGACTAACGACTTTCCATCAGCCAGGAATGTGGGCAGAAGCAGCTAAAAATTAAAAGACGTTCTGCAACTCTTCCCTTAGAAGCTCAGGAAATTCTTCAGCAGGATAAAGTTAAAAGGGATGCTGAAGTTTTCCTCTGTAATGATACAGTTATGATGAGAGTTCCATGGAAAATTCCTCTAAAATGGGGTTTATATATAGAGTCTGAGAATCATAGAATGATTTGAGTTGGAATGGACCTTGAATACTCTGAGACCTCTCCCCCTCTGCTTTGGTTTCCCTTCCCTAAATATCACCTTGCCCCAGCCTGTGAAGACCCTCATGAAGACCCTCATCAGTGCCCAGGATCATTGTTACCACTAAATCTCCTTAAAACATCACAGGATCTAACCGGTTTGGGTTGGAAGAAACCTGAATAATCCAATCCCAATCCCCCAGCATTTGTTGAATAAAGGATGAAATTTATTTTGCTCAAGTTTATTTTGTGAGCCACTTCTGCTACTCTGAAAGTTTTATCACTTACCTCAATCTCCCTTTCTCTTGGAATGAAATCTCCTCTCCTTTCGATTGAAAATGAATTTCCCTAGCCCTCTTTCTGAACCCTGCAAAGTCCTGCTGTTCCTCTCCTTCCACCCTCAAAGGAAACAGATGACCTTGCTCAGATCCTCCCTGGGGAGTTGCACCAGGCTTTGGAGGAGAGGAAAACCACGTTGCTGCACAAAGCCATCAGCTCATGCATATGCCACTGTCAATTCATCTAAAGTGTGTTGGATGAATTCCATCTCTCTCTGCAGGGAAAGGAAGAAAAAAAAAAACAACCAAAAAAAAAGAAGAAAGGAGCTGGCAGAGATAAGGGAATATACCAGAAATTATTGTATCTTTTTTTAAATTCTGATTTTGGGGGTTCTTTGAGAGTTTTTCCTCCTTCATTAAGCTGTTTTGCGGCATTGCACTGGTTAAGCCCACTCTAAACTAATTTTTAACCACTTAACTAATTGTTAACTCAGTGATGAGTGAGGATAGAGAGAACTCCGAGTCTTATCATGAAATTATTAAGGTTGGAAAAGACATCTGAGATCACTGAGGCCCATCACTAACCCAGCACCGTGTTCAGCACCAAAACATATCCTTGAGCTGCATCCACACACCTTCGAGCATTTCCAGGGACAAATTCCCACCACTCCCCTGGGCAGCCCATTCCAGTGCTTGATCATCCTTCCACTAAAGGAATTTTTCCTAATATCCAATCTAAACCATTCCTGGTGCAATTTTAGGCCATTTCCTTTTTTTCCTATCCCTTGTTCCCTGGGAGAAGAGACCGACCCCCGCCTGGCTGCACCCTCTTGTCAGTTCCGGAGTTCTTTGCCTCCCAGAGGAGAATTTTGGATGCCCAGGAAAATGTTCCACACACTTTAAGGATACATTCAATGAAAAAAAATTTTCCCAGGAATTTTGGGATGCAAGGAGAAGATTCCAGAAGTCAGGATGGCCGAGCGGTCTAAGGCGCTGCGTTCAGGTCGCAGTCTCCCTTGGAGGCGTGGGTTCGAATCCCACTCCTGACAATTTCTTTGCTGGCCAGACTGATCCCATAGGGAATTCTGTTACTTCCTGGTGGAACAGACATTCCTGGGAATGTCCCTGGTCCTGTCCAGCCCTGGGATTATCACCCTTTATTTGTTGTTCAGGTTGGCAGAGATGAGGTTTAAGAGTATCCCTCCTACTAATTAACACCTGGCTCAGGTGGGATTTTATTTTTCCACAGGATCGACACTTGCCTCAGGTGGAATTTTGGCCTTTTTCGGTGTTTTACAGGCACTGGAGCTGCTGGAGACTGTCTCACCTGTCCCAAAAGGGGTAACGGGTTCTGGCCCATGAATTTTGGGGCTGATTGAGGGCTTTAAATGAGGTTTGAAGGGGGAAGGGGATAAAACCAGGCTCCCTGGGTGAGCCCAGGGGCACCATGCCAGTGCTGGGATTGAAATCCATCTGTTTGTGGGGTGGAAAGCTCTATAGAGGGACCTGGACAGGCTGGATCAATGGGCTGAGTGTTCAAAAAATAAGTAAATGTAGCACTTTGTGACAAAATTCAGTGGCCATGGTGGCACTTGATTAAAGACTGGACATGATGATCTTGGAAGTCTTTTTCAAACTTACCAAATCTATGATTCTCAAGCCCAGAAATCCTGTTCAAACCTAAACAATTAAAGGCAAAACAAAATATAGGAAAAAAGAAAAAAAAAAAAGCAACAGCTGCAGCAGTTAAACCCAGAACAATCTTTTTATTGCACCATTTTTTTCCTAATGCATGTGAGGCTTCATAACTTTTATGCTGCAAATTCTTTGAGATGATGTTTTTTTATGGAGAGTGTTTTATCCGGCACTGCAGTGTTTGGGTACTGCTGGTAATGGAAATATCCTCATCTGTCAGAGCAGGAACTCTCAGCAATAACTGCTCCACTTCTATTTCTAAAGCATTTTTTGGTCATTGCTTATCACCACTGCAATCAAATCCCACGTCCTGGATTTCCTCCACCACTCATTTTCAAAACAAGTAGCAAATCCTTGAGATCCCTGTGCCTTCCAGGCAAAGAAGGAAATCCAGAGGCCAAAGGTGCAGAAAAGGAGCAGGAAAACTGGTTTGTCTTGAAATGCAAAGAAATTGGACCAAATGATTCATCCCATCTTTATTTTCTTAATAAAACCAAAGCGACAGCACTTTCTGCAGTCTCACATGTACACCTTCCATTAAATATCATTACCAAAGGACCTTTTCTGCTGAGGGGAAGGGGAATAAAGAGTCCAGAGCTGACGTCAGGGCAGTGATGGATTTCAGACTTTAAGGTAAAAAATAAAGCCTTCCTTTGAGACAGACATTGTGGAAGGAAAGACTTGGCTGCTGCAAGGGCCCAAATCCAACTGTGAATATAAAACTACAAAAAATTTCATGTCATGGTCACGGTTGGTGCCTCCATCACTGCCCTGGGCAGCCCCTTTTGATATTTAAATCCTCCTCCAATTAATATTTTTTTCCTGATATCCAACCTGAATGTCCCCTGGAGCAATTTGTGACCATCTCCCCTTGCATTGTCATTAATTACATGGAAGAAGAAGCCAAGACCTGTCTTTAATTAGAATATCCATGTGATATTCTCAATTTCTCAAAATCAGATGTTCTGGCACAGAACAGCAATGAGATGCTTCCCCCAAAACTGCTGCTGAGCAGAAAGAACTGAGTGTTTTGGGATCATCTGACTCCCACTGCGGAATCGAGCCCATTCAGCACATCAAATATCGAGTAAGTGTTGGTAAACTGCAGAGGATGGTGGAGAAAAACTCTGAGAATTTCAGAAGTCAGGAGGGAGATGAGATTAAAAGGAAACAATGTGTGCAATTTGTCTAATCTCTGACTAAGGGCAGCAGAACTGTCTACAGGCATTTGCAGAATGTAAAACCAACAAAGAATGAGAAAGATTGGCTTAGAGTGGGACAAAGAGTGTTATTAGGAGCAGTGGGAAGTGAAAGAAAATACCAGCCTGAGCTGCTTGGAATTTAATGTACTCTGCTGTAGACATTCTTGTTATATAACATTTGTATTTAAAAACTTTGTCTTTCCAGAAATATCTGGGGTTTTACAGAGTAACTGATGATAATTCATCATCTTGTGCTGTTGTTGTTTTTAAATAGAAACAATTGAAAAAATAGCTCTGGCTTTTAGTGATGGACTTGAAAAGAAACACCATCTGTAGGCTAATTTTCAATAAACAGGATTATGTAATGAAAGACTTTTGGTTGGTGTTTACTCTGATTCACAGGTTCTTGGAAAGGCAAGAGGACACCAAAACCTCCTCTGGGCATAGACTCCAATTTAGAGACACCTCAGAAACAGAATCATGGAGGAAAACCACTGAAAGCTGATGGAAGAGAAGAAATTGGTTAAATCCCCCAGGAAAGCATTCACTGCAGGAGAAAGATCTCCCAAACAATTTGTTCAGTGCCTTCCAGACTTTATATATATATTTTATATATTATATATTTTTATATTGTATATGTGTGTGTACATATACACAGATGCACATGTATATATTTATATATACACATAAATATGCATTCACACATATTTATAGAGAACTGGTGCATTTCACACAGAATTTTACAGGAAATTAATATCCTACTCCCCAAATCTGGCTTTCAGAAGCCGGATGTGGGGGAGATATTTCCTTTCTGATCATACAAGGTGCAAAATCCTCCCCACAAAATGATGCAGCCCCAAAGGAATTCTGAAGCTCTTGAGGGAAATTTGCTCCATAAATAAGCAGAGAGGTAGGTGGATAAACAGACAGACAGGAACGAGGAATTTGCTTGTTCCAACAACTTTTAAGTGGACCCCAACTTGAAATGCTTCAAAGAAAAAGTTGATCCTTTTCTGATGAGCTTTAACATCTGAATTCACAGGAATTTTGTGTTTTTCCTGAAGTCAGAATAATTTCAGCAGCTGATTCCTGTAACATATCAGCACTTTGATTGGCACTCAAATATTCTGGAACAGGGATCCCTTCTTGGTCAGGGGACTTCAGGGCAGCTTGGTACCCAAGGGAAGCTCAGTAAATGACATTTTAAAGATTTTCTTCTTTAAAATGATCCAGGACAATGTGGCATGGACACGTTCAGTTTTAAAACACTGGGCATTGAGATAATACTTGGGGATGTTTTTCCCGGGGAGAATATCCCCAGTCGGGAGGGACTCACAAGGACCAACGACTCCAACTCCTGGTCCTGTGCAGGACATCCCAAAAATCCCACCCTGTGCCTGAAAGAATTTTCCAAACACTTCTTGAGCTCTGGCACCCTTGGGGCTGTCACCATTCCCTGGGGAGCTGTTCCAGTGCCCAAACACCCTCTGGGTGAAAAAAAATTCCAAATATCCAGCCTAGACTTTTCCTGGCACAACTTCAGGTTGTTCCCTTGGGTTCTATCACCGATCACCAGAGAGATCACCACATTTGTGCAATCCCATCCTATGTTCTGATGTGCACCTGTACTCTCATAGTATGCCCAAAAATGATCCTTTTTTCACCCTGGAAATTGCCTGGTTTTCAAAAGGATGGCAAGAGGTTCATGTGTGAGCAGGAAAGAGCTGGAGAGGGGAGAAAGACACCCCGAATTTTGTGTTTGGGTGAACCATTTGTCCACCAATTAAAGGGAGTTCACACAGTCTGCTCCAGCCTCGGGGCCTTCTGGGAGGCTCCCTGGTGGTATCCAGACAAATCCTCTCCCACACACCCTCATTAATTACTGTTCTTTGCCCAATTAGCACACATTAATCCTCTGAGAGAAAGCAAAACATCTGCACCCACTGCAAGGAAGGCCCTGAGCTGAAACCAGAATGTGTCTCCTCTTTCCAGCAGGAAATCTGTTCTGGTTGGAGCTGCGCTTTCCTACCGGAGCAGGAAATTAAACAAGAGCGGACAATAAACACACAAAAATTGTGTTTTGGCTCCTGCAGCCTTCTGAAATGCAGGGAGGAGATGACATGGCAAAGTCAAAGGGATTTCAGTCCCAAGGTTTATTCTATGCCCTGCTTAATTGCTGATAATTTACATGGGAAAAGCAATAATTTCTCTTTTTTTTTCTCAGTTGCACTCCAGTATTAAGAATCCAACTGCATTTTTCCCCCCTTTCAATCATCAGGCCCAACTATTATTTTGACAGGGCTTTTTTCAGTCTGATTTTGCTATTACTGCCTAGTGGATGGTTTATATTGCTAATTAGCATCTATTAAGGCAGTTACCCCATTCAAGCTTTGATGAATGGAGATGGAAAGGAATAAGGCATCAGAATAAATCAGAGCAGGAGAAACTGAGTTGTCCTGTGGGAAATATCTCTGAGCAGAATGTGCCTGGGTATGTGCAGTGGAATTTTACAGATGCACCTTGTTTCATTGGTGTTATGGCTTTCAAACCTGTTATCCAAGGTCTGGATATGATAAAACATGAGAGTTTTTATCCTGGGTCATCTGGGAACAGCTTCCTGTCTCCAGGATCCAATGAGAAACTGAAGATAACCCAGAGAAATAAAAGCACTTGGGAAAAAAAAATATGAGAAACATAAAATCAGTGTTCAAAAATATTATATCCAGTCGTTTTCCAAACCCGAGGTGTTAACAGTCCTTGATGGAAGTTGTAGAAGTTATACTGGGCAATGAAAACAGAAAATTTACAACCTGGAAATGAGAGGAGTAAAGGAAAAACCATTTTGCCTCCTCACCTTGTTGGGGAGCTGAATGTTGGAAAGAACAAAGGTTGGTGAGATGGAAATTATTATTGCAGAGGAAAGGGGAATGCAAGTGATGTCACTGCTGAAGGGAATGTGATTTCCAAGGATGATCCACCAGGTGCACTCTGAGAAGCCCCAGACAGAGCCCAAGACTCTGAGCCTTGTAGTCCTGACAAAGGAATTTTTCCCCACAAAAAAAAAAAAAAAAAAAAAAGAAAAGAAAGGAAAAAAAATCAGAGCTTCTTTTTAACAAGAAGTTTCAAAAGAAAACCAAAGGAAATATCCTGCCCCTTCAAATTCCCAGGTTTTCCTTCCCCTGAGACCCCCCATTTCTGGGATGTAGAGAGGCACAGGCATCTCTCTTGTTCCATATGAGCTGGCAGAAACCCCAGCAGGTCTCTAGATAAGCATTCACACAGAGGAAACCACACTTGTTATTCCATCCCATAGTGAAAAATCAGTTCCAGCCCTTATCCAGTGCCTTTCCTTTTTTTCTGTGACCTCTTCATGCAACAACACCAAAACCAAGTCTCTCCAAACCCCATGCAGTGAGGTTCCCTGCCTTTATTCAGACAAAACAATTCCATGTTTTCCCATGGAAGAAGCCTCCATATGTGGTGGTGTAAGCTGGAAAAGCTGCAAAAATCCTGGCGAGATGGACCAACAAATATGAGCTCTGGAGCTGGGATGGTGCTCCCTGTGTTAGAGATCTCCATGTAATTCCATCTGCGGAAAACAATCAATAAAAGAGCTGTTGGATACGACTGGAGGGGGGAATCAAAGCCCATCTGGAATTAAATCTGGTGAGGGACATGAAGGGCAGCAAGATTTCTGCAGGAATATCAGCAGCAAAAGGAAGAGTAAGGAAAATGTGGGGCTGCTGCTCAGCAGGGTAGGAATTCTGGTGGCAAAGAACATGGAAATTGCATGAGTACTCAAGATCTTCTTCTTTTATGACTTTGCTGGTAAGATCAGCCTTCAGAAATCCCAGTTTTTTGGACCAGAGTAAAGAATATTCATCCTCAGGGGAGGAGGATCCAGTTAGGGAATACTGAGAGGAAATAGAGACATGGAATGCATGGATGAGGATGGGATGGATCCATGAGAACTGATATCATGGCAAGGTCACCCTCCTTTGTCTTTGAAAGGTCATGGTGACCATGGAAGTTCCCAGGAGCAGAAGGAGGAAAATGTCATCTGTCTCCAAGAAGGACAGAAAGGGAACAGGACAGGGAATTCCTTGGGAAGCTGATGGAGCAACTAATCCTGGAAACTGTTTTGGAATACACATTCATTTCTCTGAATTTCAGTGAGGGAACTTAATGGCCATCGTGGGCAATGCCTGTGGAAAATTGAGATTGATGCTGTGCTGAGAATCCTGGGTTTTGGTTTGTCTGAGTCTCTTAAGGCTGTTTGCAAACTGCTCTGAGCAGGAACAATCTGTTCTTGAGTCCTTAACTGCAGCAGGATTTTGCTCTGAGTCTGGATCCTACCACAGCTTAAATGTCAAATATTCCAAACCAGAACGATTTGGATGGGTTATTGACATCAAGGGCTGGAAGAACTGAATTTAAAAGGGCTGAATGACCCGCTGGAGAAGCCCTTTTTATGAGGATCTTGGACAGCCCCACCTAAATCTTGGACATTCTCTCAGAAATGTGGTGATTCTTGGAGTTATCCAGTGCTGGGCCCGGATGAACCTTGTGGGTCCCTTCCAGTTCAGGATATTCCATGATTTGGGGATTCTGTGAATTTTGATGACATTGCTGTCTGCACTGGTGGATCTCCAGTTGCCACATGGTTGAGGACATCAGGACAGAGGTGTTTGGATCTGGACCCAAATCCCTCCAGTCCCATATTCCCACATTTCTCTCTCAAGGACTGCCAACCACCGCCCAGAGATCCTGGTGGGAGACAGCCAGGCAGAGCAGGAGGTCATTTTTTTCTCACACTCTGCTCCCAGGATGTCCTTCCAGCCCATTCCTGAGGGTCTGATCTACCCCAAAGTGCTTTTGGACCAGATTTAGATGGGTTAACCTGCTTGTTCCCTCTGGCTGCTGTGTTTTCTTTGTGTTTTCCTTGCAGTTTTGAACTCAGCAGAATCAAAACCCCTCTGGCAAAAGAGCAGAGATCTCAAAGGTTTCAGGGCTTATATTTCCACAAGATTCAAATTCAATGAGATACAAATCTGCAGGGAAATAAACTTCATTAACTCTAATGGTGCCACTGTTTTACTCTCTTTATTAACTCACACAAAGGTGAGAAAGATCATTTTCCTCTTCAAATAAGGATAACAAATATTATTTTACACCCTGCCAGGCAAAGGACAGAAGAGAAAATCTCTGCCCACTCAGGTTGGTTCTGTTCCATGCAGGACTAAAATAATATTTTCTTTGATAGAAAATCTTTATCCTGAGATAAAGACAAGTCTCTGGTCTCTTTTTGGAAGTTCTGGTAGAAATATAACTTATATTTATGAGGATAATGCACATGTTTATGAATGTACTCATAGATTTTTCGAAAGTCTGGATGTTTGGGAAATCAGTGTTGTCCGACCTGTGGTGTGTCAAGCATGAGGCATTCTCCAAAAACAGGAAATAAAATTTGGTAAATGACTGGAAAGAAAACCCTTCAATGGAGAAAACAAATGACACAAAATTCTGCCTGACAGTAAAAAGCCAAAACTATGGTAATACAAATCAATAAAAGAATCCTTAAAACTGATGCTCATTTTTAGCTGTCTAAAACCCTAAAGCCACTGCAGCAACACTACAAAAACGACTGCAAAAATGGTACTGGAAAAAGAGCTGGAGTTATGTTAAAAAAGGTTACGAGTCCCTGGTGTGAAAGTGCAATTCTTGTGTTCCTTTTTTCATGCTGTTTATGTTCCTTAGGAAGTTTTGGGCAGAGAAGTTGGGAGAAAAACAATTTGTTTGAGTGATTTCCTGCTGAATACTCTGACAAAGGAACCTTCCACTTCCAGCTGTGCAGTGGAAATTAGATAAAACAGGGGAGACCTGGCCAGGTGGGAAAGTCAAGAATAAGCAGAAATAGGAAACTCACAGAAAAAGTGTGACCAAGCCTCATAAAATATAGAAGAGGCTTTTCCTCAGGGATCCCAAAAATACTGGTTTTTTGCAATCCAGAAAATAGTGGAAACTTCCAGATAAATTACAGGAGAAATGGATCTGTTTTATAAGACAATGATCAAAGGACATCTTTATTTTCAAATCAAATTAATTTTTTTCCCATTCTGTCCAGCAGATTCAGAGACCTTTCTTCAAACAACACAGTTTTCAAGCTGGAGTTCAGCAATGCAAACCTTTAGAGAAACAAAAACAATTCAATGAGGATTTTTTGCACTCCTTTGAATTCAAACTTTGGGAAAATCCACTTCAAAGCTCTCTCTGACTCCAGAACCCATCACATTGGCACTGAATGGCCTCTCCAAACCCTTCCAGACATCTTGTCACCAGTTCCTTGCTCATGACCAGTCTCACGCTCTGGGATACGACCACAATGAGTGAAATCTGTTTATTGTTATTTAAAACAAAAGTGTCAAACCTGTTTTTTGTCACTGGGAGTTAAGAGGCAAAACAGAAGCTGTTCGGGGTTTTTAATAAGTGGCAGTATAGGAATCCAGTGTTGGTATCCCAATAATAATTCTTAGACTTAAGGAGTAGGGAAGGCTGAGGAATAGCTGGGAAAACCTACAGGGTTAGTGTTGATACAGATCCCAAACTGTACCCAAAAGTTTAGTCATGGTTTGGGTAGGAAGGAACTGAAAGATCTTCGTTCCAACTTCAGGGACACCTTCCACTAAACCTGTTTGCTCAAGGAAGAAGTGTTTGTGAGTTTATTGGTAATAAATATCCCCGTGGATCCCCATTGAATAACTTGGTACATTTGTGTGCACTCTTAATTGGTAGATTTTGTGAGCTTTGCTTTTTCTTTTTTTAGTTTCTTTTGTGTTGCTGTAGAGGCTCATCTGTTCTGTGCTCCAGCCCTGTGAGACACCAGGAGGTGAAATCTGCCCTTTGGTCTCACACAAAAATAATGATTCACTGGAAGAATTGCTTTGGTTCCTGCATTATTTTAGAGGAAGGCTTACATTTAATCCATAATTCTTTTCTTTCTGTATTCCTTTCCTTCCTTCTCTTCCTTCCCTTCCTTCCCTTCCTTCTCTTCCTTCCATCTTCTCTTCCCTCCCACACTCTGTGATTTTTGAAAGCTCTGGCAAATTCTAAACACTATTTTTGCTGGCTTTTGGTTCTAAACTCTGATTTTGCTTCTCCCACATTTTAAATCTCCAATGGAGATCTTTAAAAAGCAACATCCAGCTGAGAAGGAAAATTCAAGACCAAATTATTCAAGACCAGCTAAGCATAACAGCCTGGAGGTCACTGAGCTGCATTTTGGGAATCCGCTTCTTGGAGAATCCTCTCCTGAATTCTTAGTAATCCATCTTCAAAAAACTCAGCAAACAAGCATAAGTTGGAGCTTGTGTCAGGGCTATGAGAGCTTGAAGAGAGCCTTGGGAAGCGCTGAGAACAGAGAATTTATTTAGGTTGGAAAGGACCTAAAAAATCATTGAGTTCCAACCCCCTTCTGTGGGCTGGGACATCTTTCATCACCTTTCCCAACATTACAGATTTCTCCAAGCCCCATCCAACCTGAACACTTCCAAGGATGGAACATCCACAAATTCTCTGGGTAACCTGTGCCAGGACACCACCTGACATGGTCTGTGGAAACTGATTTCATAGAGGGCTTCTTTTTAAAGCCAAACTACTTAATTTCAACAACCAAAGACCATTTCCAAGAACAATTCCCACAACGGGTAGTAGGATTTAAGATACCCAAAGAAGGAGCTGTTTCTTGTTCTCTCTTCTCTCTGCATCTCTCTAACCATCCCTGCTGTCAAAACAAGCACCAGTGTTCCTATCCCGGTTTATTTTTACTCAAAGCAAACATCAAACCAAACAAAAATATCCCCCTGCCTGCTTTGCACAGAAGATCAAGAAGGATGGCACCTTCAGAGCCTTGCTCTGTCCTTCCTACAAAGGAAATAAATCTGGCATTTATGGCAGGAGAGCTCTATTTTTAGTGATCCCTCTTCTGTTTCCTCTCCTTTGTGTGTCATTGGCACTGCTGGGGTGCTGTCGCTGAGTGAAAATTTTGTCTGCCTGCTCAGTATCTTCAAACATGACCATGACAACTGTTGCACCCCAAAATACCTTGGTTTACCAGCATGGTTCTGATGCTTTTACATTACCCAAAAATCCACATGAGGGTCACTTTTTTTTGTAGAAAACCAAGTTCTCTATTTCTCTTAGAGCCTCAATGCTTTATGATCTTTATTTTATGCCAGGGAATCGAAGCAGAATATCCTGAATTAAATACAGACAGCCTAGGAATGGTGCCAGCTAATAAATGCTACAGTAAACAGGGAATCCCACCTGCTTGCAGGTGTGTCTCTCATTTTGTGGGATGAGACCAAAGGGCTTAGTGATGTTACACCATCCTAAGCAATTTCAAGGAATTCCCAGAGCAGGAAATTGCCACAACACAAGGAATATTGGCACAAATATCCCCCAGCAGAGTTCAAAGTGGAACAGAAGGATATTAATAGAGGAGCAACCAAACTGAGATGCTCAGGTTAAATTGTTCTTTGGAATAAACTCAGCATCCAAGGAATTACAGTCTCTGAATGATTTTTTCACTGTTAATAAAAAAAAAAAATCCCACACCATAAAAGAGTTTATTCTTAAATCTTTGAGGGAGATATAGAGGGAATGTTTCTTCCCCAACTGCCAGAGTTTATGAAAATTAGAAATGGAAAATGATTGTTGCTTGGAAACTTCGCAATTTTTTTAGTTGCCTCTGCTTGCCTCTAATTTTCCAGATATCACAGAATCACAGAAAGGCTTGGGTTGAATGTAACTTAAAAATCATTCAGTTCTACCCCTCTGCCATGGGCAGGGACACCTTCCACTATCCAAGGTTGCTCCAAACTCTATCTAACCTGGCCTTGGACTCTTCCAGGGATGGGACAGCCACAGCTTCACTGGGGAACCTCTGCCAAGGCCTCTCCACCCTCACAGGGAAGATTTTTGGCTTTCTAAGGAACAGAGAAAATAACCCTGATGGAACTGGAGATGTGGTCCAAACCTCTGGCTCTGATTAACCCAGAGCATTTAGGAGTATTAAACACAAACCCTTGAAGGGAGACACTTCCAGAAAGCAAAGTTACACTTTCAGGATGTGGAGAAGGACAATTCAAGGGTCAAAACCAACCAAATAAAGGTCTAAGCTTAATAAATCGATCTTTGCAAACAAAAGAGGCAAATGTTGTTGGTGAAAATACATTAGGGAAAAGGATGATCTGGTGCAGCAGGTGCTCTGATGGCTCCTGGGATGATGTTTTGTGCTTTTTGTTTATTATTCACTCTCTTCCAATTGTTTCTTCCCTAATTTTTCTCTTTTTGGCCTGTTTATTCAACACATTTTTAATCCATCCAGAAAACTCCTTCTCACTCCTTTCCCTTTGTGATTTTGAGACACTGGCCATTAATATCCCATCATAATTCTCTCCAGAAAGAGAGGCTCTGAAATTGCCTTGTGCGTGAGTGACATTTCAACATGTCTGCTCTTCGTTAACCCTCAGAGTTTTCTCAAATCCTAATTAGGAGCCAGAAGAGGAATCTGTTCCCCTTCTTTTGAGACCTCTCTTCCCCCAGAACTTCTGCTGGGCTTTTTAAATACCTTTTCCTCTGCCTTTTCATCCCACACACAAGTGCACCAGGGCAGCTTTGCTGGAGATCCTTCGCATTTTCAGAGCTTATGGGGCATGGAAAAAACTCAGGAATGATCTTGTAACCATCTGGAAAATGGGTCTTTTCTGCGATGAGAAAAGAGGATTGTGTCCATTTTTAGTGTGTTCTTGGCCAGCAAAGCTGGGTAAACTCCACACTGGATGCTTGAGAAGGAGAAAAACTGCAGCTCCTCTTAACCACAGGCTCATGAGAGCAACACCTCTGAAAAACAGAGAATGATAGAGTTATAGAATTAGAGAAGGGTTGGAAGGGACCTTAAAAATCATCCAATTCCACTAAATCAGGCTGCTCAGAGCCCCATCCAGCCATTATGGGTTTTCTCCTGGGCGCCAGGTGAGTCAGTGAACCTCCAGTGGCTCAGGCAGATCTCAGATTTACAGTTCAACCCCAGTTTCAATCTTTATCTCAGACAAAAAAAGCTTCTTTTGCTGGTTTCAAAGCGGTGATATTTCCATGAGAAATGTCTCCTTTCAGGGGATTTGTCTTTTTTGTCTTTATCCCCTCCTTTCCCTTCCCCCCAATCCCAAACCATCGCTTGACATTTTTCAGTCTTCTACTAAGTCCCTCAAAGTTTTCTTTTTCATCTGGAAAAGGTGTCAGCACCTGAAAGTTTGGTGGGAAAAATAAACATGGTGACTGTTTTCCACGGGGGTCTTGCTTTTCCTGTGGGCTCTATCACTGTAAAATCCATGAGATTTTCTTGGTACTCATCTAGGGAATTTTAATAACATGGAATTTTAATTCCCTAAGGATGGAAAAGACCTCCAAGGTCATCAAGTCCAATCTGTGACCCATCCCCAATTTGTCACCCAGCCCAGAGCATCCAGGTGTTCCTTGAGGACCTCCAGGGATGGGGACTCCAAACCTCCTTGGGCAGCCCAATTTCTTCATTTCCATGAAGAAATTCTTCCTGAAATCCCCACTCCAGGATTGGATTTTGGAAGAACAGCTCCCTGGGCAGCAGCTTCAGCTGTTCCAATGCAGCTCCTCATTTGTACCACTGAGGGAAGAGCCAGCCCTGGGGTTTTGTGCATCCTGGAGTGGCATGAAGCTCTGAATTCCACTCTCTTCCATGAATTGGGTGGAACTGGCAACTGGTACCCTGGAAAATCATAGAATGGTTTGGGTTTGAAGAGACATTCAAGATCATGTTATTCCACCCCTCTGCCATGTCAGGGACATCTTCCAGGTTGCTCCAACCTCCATCCAACCTGGTCTTGGAGACTCTTCCAGGGATGGGGAATCAGAGGTCATGATTTGGCTGTCAGAGCAGATTATTTATAAAAGCATTAATCATTTCTGTCATGCTTCTCATGACATAATTAATACATTAATCTTCAAGATAAGAGGATTTGGGGAAATCTGGTGTCCCAGCCATTCATTTTGTTTCTATTTCTGCTGCATTTTAGCATTTGTTTGGGCTGTCACCACGTTAAAGGTGAATTCCAGCTCAGGCTGGTTTTGCTTAGCACAGATATTTTACCATGGAGATCTCTCTTTGTGCATATGCTGGATGATATCTAAATTTTCCTTCATGTTCACTGCCATGAACTTATATTTACAGCAAATGATTTCACAGATTTCCATTCCATATCCTAGGGATTTATTTATAGAGAGCAGAAAGAACATTAGTTCATTTTCTTTACTAATTTGTCACTTTTAATGCTTGTCAGCCAGATTTCACTTTCGAAAACACACAAAAGAAGGAAAATGCTAATCCAATTTGTATTTCTGGAGGTTTCCCTGTATCAAAATGATTCAGAATTAAAAGGAAAAAAAAAAAAAGCAGATTTAATCTTATTTGGAAAGAATTCAATCCTTCTTCAGTATTTCTTTACATAGGATTCCTGGCTTTCCATCAAAAAACCCTCCTTCCACAACACCTTACAATTTTCACCCAGAATGTTTTCAGGTGTTAGAAAAACAAAGCATTTTTTTTAATAAATCTGCTAAAAAAATAAAAACTGCTCACCTTTAAATCGTGAAAATTCTCTCTTTTCCAAATCTTTCAAATCCAGTACTAAGGCTTTCCAGGTTTTAATTAAAACTTGAAGATTTCTGGCAAATACAAACTCTTACCATGAAAACTCGGATGAACAAAGGCCTTTTCCATCCCTGAAAATTTATAATTACTACAGACAATAGTTGGTTGAGCTTAGCTAAGATTCCTTTTCCTCAGTATTTTTGCAAAAGCAAGCATGTTTTTAGGGAGTTTCATCAAGTTGTTGCTCCTTGTTTGCAAATCGGGAATATTTTGTGTCTTTCTGCAGGATGTATGAGAACATAAGACTCCTCACACTCGATATTTCATCCCACACTCCAGAATTATTCATCCAGCCCCAAGTGAAAACCCTATGTAGAGCAGACAAAGCCTCTCCTTGCCTTTCTCCTTCCCCTATTTCAAGATGATAAACACCAAGCTTGGGGAGGTGAAAAAACTCCATCCATAACCGGGATTTTTTTCCCCTCAGTAAATAATAAATAGATACAGGAATGTAAATTTTCTTCTCCCCACCAACTCGTTTTGGAATAACAAAGGTGAACAGAATCTTTGCCCAGAAGACAATGACGACCAAATTACTCAGGTTTGTCATGCAGAGAGTCACTCTTGTTCTTTCCTTTTATAATACTGATTTATTTTTTCAGGTTTTGCATTGTCTTAATCAACCAAAGTCTCCAAATGGACTGAGAGGTTTGGGACAGTTCAGTCTGGACAAGGGAAGGTTCTGGAGAGGATTCAGAGTTCATTCCATTGCTTAAAGGGGCTCCAAGAGAACTGGATAGAGACTTTGGACAAAGCCTGGAGGGACAGGACAGGGAGGAAGGATTTTGAATGGAAAGAAGGCAGGTTTAGATTGGATATTAAGAAGGAATTCTTCCCTGGGAGGTTGGAGAGGCCCTGACACAGGTTGCCCAGAGAAGCTGTGGCTGCCCCATCCCTGGAAGTGTCCAAGGCCAGGTTGGATGGGTCTTGGAGTAACCTGGGATAGTGGAAGGTGTCCCTGCCCATGGCAGGGGCTAGAATAAGATGATTTTTAAGGTCTCTTCCAATCTGAATCATTCTGTAAATCTGTGACTATAAAAGACTTCTTGTCCTCCTGTAATCACCACGATTAAAAGCTAGTTTACCGAAGGAACAGGGCAATATAAACCATCCCAATAAACCATCTCCACCTTCTCCAGACTGGAATTTTGTTCTTAAGAGTGTCCTCCAGCCTGCAGTCAACTCATATGAGAGCCACTTTTACTGTTATCTTCCTTGGAAAAACTTTAAAACTGTTCTGTTTGCAGAATATAAGTTTTCTAGTAACATTAGGGATTTTGCTGAGACTGACTTGGATGTTCCCCAAAGAGCCAAAGCTGCTGAGCTCCTAAGCACCATGAAAATGTTTACCCAGGCCTCAAACAAATGAAAGGTTTTAATGGATGCTGTAGGTAATAGCATCCTTAAAATTTATAAATGGAATTTAGATCGTACACTAAATCTGCTCATTTTTGAACATTTCCAGGGATGTTGACTCCACTCCTTCCCTGGGGAATCTGTTCCAATGCTCAATCACTCTTTGAGTGAATGTTTATATATTTGAAATAAATCCTATTTGTGTTTTCATATCTCCAGGACAGTTTTCAAAAGAAAATTCTTAATCTTTATGTGTACCCACCCAGAACTGAATTTGGGGCAGCTCGGAGAAGGATTCATGTCCTTGTGGAACAAAATCAGAGAGCAGGAATGATACAAGGGAGAATTCCCAAATCCTTGAGGATTTCTGCAGCGCATTTACAGAGTGCTTTGACTTTCAGATCATCGAGTGGTTTGGATTGAAAAGAAACTTCAAGATCATCCAGTTCCACCCCCTGCCATGGGCAGAGACACCTTTCACTATTCAAGATTGCTCCAAACCCCATCCAACCTGGCCTTGGACACTTCCAGGAATGGAGCAGCCACAATTTCCCTCACCAACCTGTTCCAATGCCTCTCCATCCTCACTCTAAAGAAATTTTTTTCTTTTATTTCTGATCTAAAACTCCCCTCTTTTAGTTTTAGTTGCCAAGAGATCTTTCTCAGACACATGTCTGACTTTACAAAGTCTCCTGCTCCTTGAACTCCAAGGCTTTTCCACGGTCCTGCTCACATGTGAATCTCAAACCACCTCAAGCCTAGTGGGTGTTTAGGAAGCTGTTTCTACACCTTCTTTGCCTTTCATGCTTAAAAATGTTTTCCTTTCCAGCCAACATTTATTTGAGACAAGCTTTTAGCTCTCTGTCCTGGTGCCAGCTTCATCCTGCAGCTAAAATAATTCTTCCTCCTTCCTGTTGCTTGTCTGGAGGCAGAGTCTGCAGACCAAGCCCACTCCTACTCAGCTTCGAGCTCCAGTCAAGCTCTTCCAGTCTTTTCTATTAAAAGAAACTCTTCTCTACCTCTGACAGCACTTGCAGGCTTTTCCTGCACGGATTTCACGTTGTACCATCTTGTGAAGGTGAGCGGACTGATTTGTGATATTCCAAGTTCTCTCCCAGTTTGTGTAAATACAGAAACTTCACTCTCACCACAACACTCTCTGCTTTGCAGAGTCACCTTTTTCACACCTTTAATGTTCCCAGCTGCCCTGTGATCCATTTGCAAAAACAGCTTATTTTTCTTCATCTTTTCAGCCAGTAAATCCCAGAAATAAGGCAAGGAAGGACCAGGAGGTTCAGCTGCAGCTGCAGTGAATTAAGTTGGTGTCCTACAGGACAATTCCTGATTTCACCACAAAGCTTGGGTTTGGTTTGGAAGCCAACCCAAAACCTGAAGGGTTGTCCTTGCATTTCAGGGGTGGTCACTGCTTCTCACTCTGGTTCTAAGTCCAAACTTTTCCTGAAATTCTCCATTGCTGGAATCTTTTCTCCATCCTCACCTGTGCACTGTCTGACTCTCTCACATGGTGTTTCCCCTCATCCCTGCACCTTCCTGATTTCAGCTGGGGCTCCTGATTCCTCATCACATCTCTGGGATCCTGCACAAGGTTTGTTTCCCATTCCTTTGGCACGCTCTCAATGTCACAAGGATGTCAGTGAGTTGTGTTCATGGCAATGTCATTTACTGAGAGTTTTATTTTGTCAGGTCATCCCAAAAAAAAAAAAAGATAAAATTATGGTCTGAAAATGGAGAGCAAAGCAATAGAAAGGATTGATCCCTACTACTCACCTAAGAGATGCCCATTCCTGAATACCTGTTTAGGGATTATTCCCCTTACAGAAAAATTTCCTTTTTGTGTTTATATGTGTGTATTCACACACCTCTTCTGGACTGACAAACTCTAAATATTCATAAAATCTATGCTTTAAAGAACTAAGAAATGCTGCTGGGAGTTGCAGAATGTTGTCATGGAATGGTTTGGGAAGGAAGGGACCTGAAAGCCTGTGTCCAATTTAAAGCCATTCCCCCTTGTACTGTCACTCCATCCCTTGTCCAAAGTCCCTCTCCAGCTCTCCTGGAGCCCCTTTAGGCATTGGAAGGGTCTCTGAGTTCTCCTGGAGCCTTCTCTTCTGACTAGAAACTTCCAGCCCTTTCACCTGGCTCCAGAGCAGAGGTTCTCCAGCCTGGGATCAACATGGTGGCATCCTCTGGACTTCTTCCAACAGCTCCATGTCCTTCTGATGGTGGAAATCCCAGAGCTGGATGCAGGACTCCAGTTGGGTCTCACAGGGGCAGAGTAGAGGGGCGTAATCACCTCCCTTGACCTCCTGGGGCTTCTTTCGAGGCATCCCAGGATACTCTTGTTTTTTGCGATGCAAATGCTCGTTGCCAAATAATGTTGAGTTTCTCAGGATGGCATTTGCTGAGGATCTCAGGATTTCGGGATCATGTTCCCCAAGTCCTCCTGGCTTCCTCCTGGCTTATGGCACAATTTCCATTAAATCCTGCCACAGACAATCACACACTCACCAAGCTCTTGTACATGGAGGTCACGGTGCAGAGGCCAGGAAAACACAGAGAAAAGGAGAAAGGGAAGAGTTACAACAGACTGGTTGGGTCAGACACCCCAACAAATCCCAGGGAAAAAAGGCAGAGACTTCTTCCCAAGATTTCTTGCTTGGCACCAGGGCATTGAGACAATCTGTCCCCAGACTGCTGAACTCGTCTCTAAACTCATTCGAACTTTTTAATTACTCATTTTAACAGAGATATTTTGGTTGTTTTATGCGTTATGAGTTATGATTTTTTTAATACCACAAGAGGGAAAAGAAACCTTTCACTACGAATTGACATTTTAATTTTTTTTTTTCTTTTTGCAACCAAGATAAATAAAAGCAGCATTTCAGTCTGAGACTAAAGTTTGTTGTTTTGAACTCCTTGCCTCTAGAGTTGAGCCTGGAAGAGATTTTTTTTTTCCTCTGGAAAGTTCAATATTTGTGAAAACAAAGGTCTGCTTACATCTTTTATCAGCTGGCCACATGAGATATCAGAGCACAGGCACCGCTGTTCCTCTGTGCCACCCCCTGGAAGCTCAAACACTTCACAAAACTCAAACTTATCAGCACAAGACCATTTCTTCTGGATCTCATCTGATGTGGGTGGTGCTTTCACTTCTCATTAGCTCAAGATTTGGTGAATAATGAACTCAGTACTCACAGACAAGTCAAGCAAGACTTCTTTATAAAAGATTCTTGAATATAAATATCAAAATTCTGCTTACTTGGGTTTGTAGGCAGATATCTGTTATTTTTTAATCTTGTTCTTTAACTCGTCAGTGCCTCCATTTCCTCTCAAGATACATGAGGATAAATAAGGCCACCACTTGAAAAGAGAAAGGAGAGAAAAGGATACTTTGACCTTCCCAAAATGCTTGGAAAGCCACGGAGAGGATAATTATCCATTCGCCAGGACTTTTCATGATCAAGAAAGTTTGTCCTGAGCTCAGATCTGTTCTGTGTGATTCTTCAGACACAGAGAACAAACCTCCTGCTGTCCGGAACAGTCTAAAGGCTCAGAGCCTGGACCAGGCTAAAGCTGTAGGCATGACTTAGAAAAGAAAATCAAGTCTGGACATCAATCCTGAACTGAAATTCAAGGGGTTTGTCCTCTTTCCATGAAAAGTCGAAGGCAAAACACAGAGTTCATCCCTGCTTCCCATCAGTGCCGAGCAGGGAAAGAATAATTTCAATCCCAAGCAGAGGAGGGCAAAGGAAAAGGAAACAAGGGCAGACCTAAGGTGGGAAAAGTCATAGAAAGTCATAGAAGTCATAAAGGGTCATAGAATCATAAAATCATGGAAGGTTTTGGGTTGGAAGGAACCTGAGAGATGGTGTTCTGTGACATCTTCCACCAAACCAGGGTGCTCCAAGTCTCCCAAACTGTCCTTGAGCACTTCCAGGGATGGGATTCAACAGCTTTTCTGTGCCAGGGCCTCACCACCCTCACGGGGAAGAATTTCTTCCTAATACCCAACTTAAATCTATCTTCTTTTAGCTTAAAGCCATTCCCACTTTTCTTAAGTTCCCATCAAGAAATAAACACTGCCTGTTGATAAATAAAACTGTGATGGGGAAAATCTTACCCCCATTCCCTCTTCCCATCTCTCATTGGGGATGTCTAGGAAATACACATGGAGGGAAGAGGGGAAGTGAGATCTGACTTCTCCTGCCAGCAGAGAGAGACCTGAAACGGGTCTAAATTTGCATTTAGATTTGCTTTTTTGGCAGCAATGTTTTCTGCCAGGTGCCAAGAGACCCCTCTGGGCTTGAATTATTTCTCAGGGAAAAAGAATCAGCAGCAGCCATTTCATAACCAGAGATCCTCTGGGGGAGGGCTGTAAAGATTAGAAGGGGCTGTAAATACTGGGGGAAACAAGCCAGGGCTGGGGGATGATTCACAAACTGCATCTTCTGCTGGTGCAGGGGAGGAGGAAGGAAGGTTTGAATGGGTGGAAGGCAGGAAAAGCCTGACATCACGAGCTGTGGGGGACAGAACGTGTCCTCAAGTTAATGGCAGCCATGGGACACTGGGACTCGTGCTTTTTTTTTTTCTGGACAAGTCAGAAATGCAGCACAGAATGGATTGGGTTGTAAAAGAACTCTGAGATCATTGGGTCCAACCTTGGACTAAAACAAGGTTTTAGTCACTGAGGGCAAGGTCCAGATTTTTCTTCAACACCTCCAGGGATGGAGACTCCACCTCCTCTCTGAGCAGTCCATTCTGATGGACTTGGGCTTGACAACCCTTTCCATGAAGAAATTCTTCCTGATGCCCAACCTGAACCGCCCTTGGCCCAGCTTGAGGCCATTTCCTCTTGTCCAACCCCTCCCTGGCTGCCCCCTCCTGTCAGGGAGCTGACAGGAGAAGGTCCCCCCTGAGCCTCCTTTTCTCCAGGCTGAGCTCCCTCAGCTGCTCCTGGTGCTCCAGACCCTTCCCCAGCTCTGTTCCCATCTCTGGACATTCTCCAGCCCCTCAATCTCTTTCAGGCCCAAAACTGGACACAGGACTCGAGATGTGACCATAACCTGATTATGAAATGATCCATTGTAACAGATGACAGACTTATTATTTAGATACCACATTGGTAATATTTTGATACTGTACTGGCAATAAATCTATTTATAATCATCCACATAATCCCTGTGTCCTGTTTCTGGCACAGAACCTTCTCCCAACAATTCTATCACACAGAGAAAGGCAAAGCTGGAGGGCTTGGTGAAATTCAGGGCATTTCCATCAGACAGTGGATAAATCTTGAATGAAATACAGATCAGATCTTTGGCAGGAGAAGGAGATCAAGGCTGGTTCTGAATCACTGAAGCAAGGGCAGACAGCTTTGTGTGAAAATCTTGTCTCTGCTTGTTTACCAGAAAATTAAAAATTAAATAGTTCTGGACCAGGATGGCATGATGATGTCAAAAATACGTGCTCACAAAAAAAAATGCATAAAAGGATAAAAGAGCAGAATACCAAGGCAATAAACATGGAATAAAATGTGGCCCCCTTTGCCTCTCCATCATTACAATCTGTAGTAGGGCTGTGCCATCCAGAACAGTGCTGAGTTACTGGTACAGCTGGTTTTGGACACTTCACCTCACCTGAAACACCTCAAAAATAGTTTAACCTATTCTGTTTTACTGCATACCTGGGTCTGACTCAGAGAACAGTCAAATTTGGGCTTTTACATGGCAAAGCCTGGTGGCCTGTGGTCAAACCTGGTGTGAATCACCTCAGTCCTTGCACTCATTCTGGTGACTCAGTTCTTGCTGGGAAAGACATTTTTGGCTCAGTCCTTTGCAGAGGGGTGTAAATTTTATTTAATCACTCACAGGTGAGTGGTTTATCTCTGTCCCTTATCAAACCTGGGCTACAGCAGTGAATTCAGAACCAGTTTAATCTTGGAGATTCTATCCATGCTGGGAATTCGGCTCTTGGATAATTTTAGAGCCCATATGTACTGATCCAATGGTTCCTGCCAGAATCCAATGTAATTTATATTTAAGACAATTCTCACACCACTCGCTGTAAGATCCCTACTCATCCAGCACAGGTGGGCACTCCACAGAAAACTGAGTCGAGTCCTAATGGTTTAGAGAATTCAAGTTTTCTGGTGCTTTCCTGATGAGCTTTTCCAGATTTTAAATCTGTGTTTCACTGCTTTTCAATGTCTTTTGGGACATTGATTTATCGAGGACAAAATTCCTCTCATAAATATCTTTTGGATAGGAATGTGTTTAAGGAGTTTCTCTGATTAGAATTATAGAATATCCTGAGCTGATCCCACAAGGATCAGCAAGTCCAGCTCCTGACCCTGAACGAGAAAACCCAAAAATCAATCATGTGACCGAGGATGTTGTCCAAATTCTTCCTGAACCCTGTCAGGATTGGGACTGTGATCATTCCCTGGGGACCCTGTCACAGTTCCTGAGCACCCACAGGGTAAAGAACCTGATCAACAGCAAAATGCTTGAATCAAAAATCCAGTTATAGAAAATAGAGGAGATTTGTGAAGGCCTAAAATTCTCCTGCTTGTGATGCCAGAGGCAACAAAAAAATCATCACAGCAGGATAGCAGAGGAGAGCTGGCAGGGCAGAGGAGTGTCACCTGCCAAAGACAGACACAAGCTTGGTTTTGCTGGCTTTTTTATTTCATCATAAAAACCCAGAATTATTTGGGTTGGAAGGGACCTTCAAGATCATCCCATTCCAACCACTGCCATGGGCAGGGACATCTCCCACTATCCTAGGCTGCCCCAAGCATTTAATCTGAAGAAATGGTGAAGCTCCTGCTCCTTCTGTCACAGAAAACAAGCAAACAAAACAAGCTGGAGTGCAACCAATTATTTGATTGAGAATAAGATAACAGAGTAGAGCTGAAACGCTCCAAGTTTTAGTTCAGAAATGCAAAATCTGCCCTCCTTCCCTTGAATCCAAAGCTGGAAAAATGATCAGAGAACTGATCTTTATCCCGTGACACCCAAAGCAGCTGAGGTAGCATCTCCATGTCCTTCCTTAGAACTCTGTTTCCCACAGTTATCGATGGATAACAATTTCCTGAGGCACTGAGGGTTGGGATTTAGGCCTTGCTGCAAATCCTCCAGGCTTACCAAATAACAAAATAGTCAATATTGCTTACATTTGTTTCCAGATCTTATCATTTGTGGTTGCAGGCAGACAGCATTTATCGATGACTAAGTGAGCCCAGCAGTGCCTCAGTCAATTCTCATCACTTCATTTCCCTGCAGGCAGCTGCCCCATCCCTTGTTGCACTTTTTATATTTTTAGTGTACGATTGCTGTGATGTTTGGGATGGAACAGGCAGCGTTGCTTTTGCGAGAGGAGCAATATCCAGCCTGAAATATCGCTGCCGGTGATAAGTGAATTCCCTCTTTCCGCCCGAAAAATCAGGAATGCCCTAATCCGTGAGAGAGGATTGTTCTGACAACCCATCCCTGGGTGTAATTATAGCTGAGGGCTGGCATCCGTCTCGGCAGCAGCTGCTGACTGGCACCGTCGCCTTCCTTTACAGCTCCCGAGCATCCACCGAGCTCATGAATATTCATCAGCAGAGCTTTGGGAGCGCTGATAAGAGCATCAGAGAGATTCATTCAATAAAGTCCAGGCTGCAGTTCCACCAGCCCGAGCGAGAGGGGCTGATCTCCAGAGAAAGAATCACAACAGGGGAGCGGAGGCAGAGCTAAAGCGAAATAATTTGGCACAGGGAACAACGGAGGGAAAAGAATGGATTGTTCCATGTCGGGAAGTGAATCCTGGAGCATAGCACAGAGGAAATGGCAGTGCTGCAGTTACAACAGAGCAGCTGATTGTAAATAAACAGGAGTTTCGAAGGTATGAGAAAGGAAAAAGAAAGGGGTTTGGATCAGTTGGAGGAGCAAACTCACACGGAAGAAAGGGATAATGGATTTAAGATTGAGGAGGGCAGGATTAGATTGGATATTGGAAAGAAATTCTTCATTGTGAAGGTGGGGAGGCCCTGAAACAGTTCGCCCAGAAAAGCTGTGGCTGCCCCATCCCTGGAAATGTTTAAGGCCAGCTTGGATGGGGCTTGGAGCAGCCTGGGATGGTGGAAGGCGTCCCTGATCTTGAAGGTCTCTCCCATCCCAAACCATTCCATGATTCTGTGATTCTGACACTGAGCCCACAGCTGCTTGTGGAGGACATTCTTCTCTTCCCAGTTACAGCCAAGCTCGAGTCCAAACTGCCTGGGAAGCTTTGAAAAAGTGATAAAGAAAGAGCAAATCACGTATTCATATAACCTAAAAGACGCTGGGGATAACTCTGTATTCTTTAAACTTGCACACAAAAAGTTCCAAGGAAATCTCTCCTGCTCTGCAGAGACAGCATCCAAACTAACCAGACTGATGAGGCAAACCCAATAAAGACACGGGAAAATTTGAATTATTCATCTATAATTCAGTGGGGTCGTGCCATCCCAGTGGGTCCTTGGACAAAGATGTGTCCCCAGCTGGGATTTCCTTGCACTATTTTAGATTCTTTTGGGATTGTTTGCTGTGATATTGGGCTCTGGGTTGCAGAGATGTGGGAGCTGCAGGGTTTGTAGCTTTTCTTTAGCAGCAGGCTGGGACAGAGGATTTGTTCTTGGACACCAAATGAGTGTCTGGGGACATTTGAAAGTGTCCCTGTGGCCTCAAAAGGGACCCATTGACCCGACAGCTCTGAAAGGGCTTTACCAGGCAGGAACAACCCCAGCAATTAACGCTGCTGTTTCTCACTAAAATGAGCCCTTTGAATGCAATAAAAGGGCATCTTAAACCCCCAGCACGGCCAGGGGGTTGCCCAGGTGTCAGCATCACTCACTGCCCACACCAAACTCCTGCTTAAGCTCCTGCAGGCATTTTGCAGTTCTCTCTCCCAGCCATCCAGCTCAAACCCAGGATTTTGCTTCTTATTCCTGATTTTCCTGTTTGGAAGGCAATGCTCAAAGCTGTTTCTCTGTTTTTAATTTCAAGGACACTGTGCCTAAATTCCTGACCTCCACGATGTTCTCCTGCCTCCAACTGCATTGTTGACTCACCAGCGTGTCAGGATCTCTCAGCTTTTGAGGAATCTCAGGCTGCAGGACACCCACACTTGCACTGTTTGCTTTTTTTGGTGCAGACACAGTGAGATGGACTCTAGGAATGATAATTTCTGTCTTCAGGGATGGACAGAGCTAAAATCTCATGGGTCTGCACCAAGTGCCTGCACCAGAGCAACAGCGCTTCACTTTTTTCAAGTTTGCAGATTGCTTTGAGTTGTCTGAATATAAGATATCTCCTGGGCACAAAAAAAAAGAGAAAGCCTTGGACGAATTTAATTTGGCAATCAGGAGAAAAACAAGCACTCACCGAGTGACTTATTGCAAACGCTGTCATCCCCATGTTCAGCACCTGGGAGTGATGAATTTGTGATTCAGCCCTAATCCTTGTACAGAAAGGCATTGTAGGATTTTGGCTCAGCCAGACCCCTAAACTGGGGAAAACCAGGCATTTCCAAAGGTGAATCATCTCTCAGCATTTCGCTGGGTGCTTCAGGATGAGAGGAATCACCCTCTGGAAGAGCCTGTTGATCGCAGAGGGAGCTCAGGGTGGCTGCCTCAGATGGCTCCGTTTGATAAATCTTTTTCTGTGTGTGCAGAGGCACAGCAGGGCTGAGCCAGAGCTAAATGTTACTGCAAAATCTGGAACAATATCTGCAATAATAAAGGGAGCTGCTGCTGGGTGTGAGCTGTGTTTGTTGGCTTCTCTGGGCACTAAACCGATTTCTCACTCCTGTGCCTGCTCCAGTTCTCATTTCCAGTGTTTATCACCAAAGCAGCCTTTGTGGGAAGCTTGGAAGAAGATGCAAAGTGACCTTCATACAAAATTACAGAATTATAGAATATCCTGAGTTGGGAGGGATCCACAAGGATCACTGAGTCCAGCTCCTGGCCTTGCACAGGAGAATCCCAAGAATCCCATCCTGCACTTGAGAATGTTGCTGAAATTCTTTTTGAGCTCTGTCAGGCTTGGTGCTGTGACCATTTCCCCAGGGAACCTGTTCCAGTGCCCAAACACTGGCAGAAGAATTTTTTTCCCATTTTAATGAGAAATAGCAGTGTTAATTGCTGGGGGTTTTCCTGCCTGATAAAGCCCTTTCAGAGCTGTCGGGTCAATGGGTCCCTTTTCAGACCACAGGGACACTTTCAGATGTCCCCAGTCACTCATTTGGTGCCTAAGAACAAATCCTCTGTCCCAGCCTGCTGCTAAAGAAAAGCTACAAACCCTGCAGCTCCAACATCTCTGCAACCCGAACGAAATTTCACAGCAAACACTCCCAAAATAATCAAAAATAGTGCAAGGAAATCCCAGCTGGGGACACATCTTTGTCCAAGGACCCACTGGGATGGCACGACCCCACTGAATTATAGATGAATAATTCAAATTTTCCCGTGTCTTTATTGGGTTTGCCTCATCAGTCTGGTTAGTTTGGATGCTGTCTCTGCCGAGCAGGAGAGATTTCCTTGGAACTTTTTGTGTGCAAGTTTAAAGAATACAGAGTTATCCCCAGCATCTCTTAGGTTATGTAAATATCTCATTTGCTCTTTCCTTATCACTTTTTAATAAGAGCCCAGGCAGTTTGGATTTGAGCTTGGCTGTAACTGGGAAGAGAAGAATGTCCTCCACAAGTAGCTGTGGGCTCAATGCCAAACTCACAGAATCATGGAATGGTTTGGGATGGGAGAGACCTTCAAGATCATCTTATTCCACTCCCCTTCCATGGGCAGGGACACTTTCCACTGTCCCATATTGTTCAGAGTCCTATCCAAGCTGGCCTCGGACAGATGGCACAGCCTCAGTTTCTCTGGGCAGCCTGTGCCAGGGCCTCCCCACCCTCACAGTGAAGATTTTTTTCCTATTATCTCATCTAAGCCTATCTTCTATCAGTTTAAAATTATTCCTCTTTTCCCTGTCATCCCATCCCTTATCCAAAGTCCCTCCCCAGCTCTTGTGGAGCCCCTTTGGGCACTCAAAGGGGGCTCTCAGGTCTCTCTGGACCCTTCTCCAGGTGAACACCCCCAGCTCTCCAGCCTGGCTCCAGAGCAGAGGGGCTCCAGCCCTCAGAGCATCTCCGTGGCCTCCTCTGGACTCGCTCCAGCAGCTCCACATCCTTGTGATGGAGGTCCCAGAACTGGACACAGTGCTCCAGGCAGGGGCTCACAGCAGCAGAGCAGAGGGGAAAAGTCAGCTCCTGTTTCTTGCTGCCTCTTTAAAAGACAAACTTTCATTCTGGAAAGTCCAGAGGAGCATCAGAGCCACCTCAGCTGCCTCTCAGCATGGCGCCTTTGCTAACTCACGATTGATTAACAATTTGCTTTCATCTCCATTTCAGAGCCTGTGCTGTGCTCAGAGTCTGGGACTCACTGTTCCAACAGGGGAAAAAAAAAAAAAAAAAAAGGCACCACCCCATCAAAGCTGTCATTCCCTTTGGCAAGCGAATCCATTAGAGATGCACGAGGTGCACTCTCGAGTCTCTCCCCATTTACTTCTCCACCGTCCGCCTGCTGCGGATTTCTCCAGTGCTCATTGCTAATGAATCCTGCTGTTCCGTGGAAATGACCCATGCTGGGCTGCTCCAGGATGGTTCTGCCTGCTTGGATTACCTTTGGGAAGGTGGTAATGAGAGGTGGCAGGGCTGTTACGGAGGGGAGCAGCTCTGGGGAAGAGCCGCAATTCGGCTGAGCGCGCCTGGGATGCCCTGAGCTGACAGAGATCACACGATGCAATTAAAAAGCTGAGTTCAGGAGGTGTTAGACTCGGCAGTGTTCGGTCTGTGGAGCATCCAGGAGAGGCTCCTTCACATCCAATTTACCCTGGGAGGGATCCAGCTCGGGGGTGACATCCCACCTGCATTATCTCATTAGGGACGGGATGCACAAAGTGCTACTGAATTAAGCAGGGGGATGGAGCAGCTCTGCTAAGAGGGAAAAATGAGAGAATTTGGATTGCTCAGCCTTCAGAAAAGAAGGCTTTGGGGTGGCCTAATGGTGGCCTTCCAGTACCTGAAGGGAGCTTAGAGGGAAGATGAGAGATTTATTTACAAGGACCTGGAGTGGCAGGACAAAGGGGAATGGCTTCAGACTGCCAGAGAGTAGGGTCAGATTGGAGATTAGGAACATCCTTTTCCACCCCAAAGTGGTGCTGGGTGGTTGGATAATTATCTGTAATTTAATGCTAAACTGGTTAAGAGGAAATGGCCTTAAATTATGCCAGGGGAGATTTAGGTTGGATGTTAGGAAAAATCTGTCATCGAGAGGTTTTTCAAACATTGGAACAGGGAAAGGTGGAATCACCGCTCCAGAGGGATTTAAAAGATTTGGAGATGGGGCACTTGGGCACATGGATTAGTGGTTGGACTTGATGATCTTAGAGGTCTCTTCCAACCCAAATGATCCTGTGAACAGATAACATGAATAAAATACACGAGGTTCAGAGGGATCTAGAACCACTCGATGGAAGCCAAGTATAAATATTATCAAACCAAAAATACGGTACAAACCTGGGTTATTAGGATAAATAACCATGGGAATAGATTCCCTTTTCTATCTGCTGGATCTTTCTGAAAAGGCTGGGAGCATTTCAAAAGATAATTATTGCAGAAGCTCTGGCTGTCGGGCAGATATGGCAACCGCTCCGAAAATTTAATAACCTGTCCTATGAAGTAGGTCAGGCCATGAATTGCAGAAGTCTGGAGAGGCTGTTATGAAGTTGGAAAGTCTTTTCCAGCTTTTCACTGTCCTCATGCTGGATAAATCCAACTCATATATGGAGCCCAAGTTCTGTAAAGCTCTTTTGGATGAAGCACTTCAAGCTGACCCTGCACTTCAGCCAGACCCCTGTTAGTTCAGATGAAAAAAATCCACCTCTGTTTTCTTTTAATGAAAGTCCAATCCACCTTTTCTTCTGTTTTTCTTAGCTTTGGGGTTTTTTTGGTGTTGTTGGTGGTTTGTGTGGAATTTTTCATGTTATACCAATACCCTGATTCAGCCCTACAGGGTATGAATTTACCTTTATTGAATTATAGGGTTCAGATGAGCTTTGGCTGAATATTTTCACAAATATTTTGTTAAAGTCAGTGGAGAACAGCAATTGATTCAGGTGTCAAACACCATTTAAAATACTCAAGGTATTGTGTTGTCCCGCATTTACCAGTTAAGAAGGTTATGGGTGGTAACAATTGATTCCCTGGAATCAGCTCAGAACATTTTTCAAGGAAAACCACAGTTCAGAGATTCTTTTGTGTAACTGCCAGCTGAGCTCATGTTCATTCCTCAGCTTGGAGTAAAAAACATTATGTGGAGAGCTGGTGAAATTGACCAAATCACCAAATCTAAAATAAAATCCATTTTTAGAGCAGGATTTCTGGAAAATTCACAGGTTTAAATAGGCAAAAAACGATGGAGTTCATATGGCAGAGAAAAAGAATCAAACTGGATTTTAGAGAGGGAAAAATCCAAAGTTCAGGTTGGAAATGGAATAAACATTGTTTTATTATTTTTTTTTCTTCTGAGATATGGCAAATTTAGGGTGGTTATAGTAAAACATTGTTATTATTGCTATTATTGTTATTATTATTATTATCATTATTATTATTATTATCATCTTCATTATCTTTATTAACTTTGCTTTTCCAAGCAATCCCAATCTCTCCCTACATATGAAATCCCAGCTGGAAATGTGTGCTGGATGCTGACATGCAAATTATCAGCATAAAATGTATTTTTCTCTCCTCGAGAATGCTTCTCTCCAGCCTGGAACAGCCTGTACAATTCCTGTCCTTATTTATCTCATTAATGCATTTACACGTTGACTGCTCTTCCTCCTCAAGAAAAACATGCAGTGGAAAACTCCAGGGTGAGATTCTCACTATTTTCTCTCCTTGAATACAAACCTTCCCCTTAGGCAGATTTTTTTTTTTTTTTTTCAATTTGCAATTTGCAAAAATCCAACTCAATTTCATAAGTGGGGGTATCAACTGTCTCCAAAACATTCGGATTCAAGGTTAAGTGTCTTTTTCACTCTGCTCTGTGAATGACTTTCCTGAAATGAGATGGCAGAGAATAAATACAAAAAAAAACTATATCAAACTGGAAATAACACCCAGAAAGCACCAACAAGACTCCATTTTCCTTAAGCATTCAGCCATAAATAATAATGTGGATGATAACAGATGAGTTGACACCTCCTGGCCACTGCTTGATTTCAGAGCTCCAATGGCCTTCCTTTTTCCCAGCTTGAAATTGAAATTCCAGGTGCAAAATAGGATCCTTTTGATGTCAAATTAACCATGCTGGACCTGGCTGCCCACCTGAAGCTGAGCAAGGCTTTATTACCTCCAAACTGCATCCTGCTTTAATCCAGGTCTGCAGGCAGAATCAGGTATTTTTGTGCTGCAATTTTATTTTTCTCCAGAGGGGATGAGTAGGGAAGGGAGACAATGCAGGAATTTCTTGGCTTTTTTGTCTTCTCCATCAAAATAACCTCAAAACCAATGGAATCATGGAATGATTTGGGGTGGAAGGGATCTCAAAGCCCATCCAGTTCCAGCCCCTGCCATGGGCAGGGACACCTTCCACTATCCCAGGTTGCTCCAAGCCCTGTCCAACCTGGCCTTGGACCCTTCCAGAGATGGGGCAGCCACAGCTTCTCTGGGAATTCCATTCCAGGGCCTCCCCACCCTCCCAGGGAAGAATTCCTTCCCAATCTACAATCTAAACCTGTGCTCTTTAATTATTGCACCCTGAGCTCTGGTTTCTGTGAGCTGCCAGCTCTGGAGCGATTCCAGAGGAGGACCACGAAAATTTTTTGAGGTTTGGAGCATCTCTCCTATGAGAAAAGCCTGAGAAATGTGGGGATATTCAGCCTGGAGAAGAGAAGGCTCCAGAGAGATCTCAGAGCCCTTTCCAGCATCTAAAGGGGCTCCAGAAAAGCTGGAGAGGGACTTTGGACAAAGGCATGGAGCAGCAGGATAAGAAGGAATGGCTTTAAACAGTCAGAGAGCAGGATTAGGTGGGATATTGGGAAATTCCTTCCACTTCTGAGCAGGAATGGTTGCCCTTGATGCTCCAGCACCATCCCATAGCCCACAACAGAATCAGGGCTCTTTAGGATCAAGAGATGAGCACTGAGAGGAGCCTCTTCACACCACAGAACCACCCGAGCAGAGAAGACAAGGGTAGGAAACAGAAACCCAGGGAATGAAGGGATTTGCCCAAGATTTCAGAACAGCCAAGGAGGGAACCCCTTCAGCTCTTCCCTCAGCTGCTCCTGCAGTGTCCTTGTCCTCAGGGAAGTTCTGCCTGCTCCCTCTGGAGCTCCATCTGCTCCCACACTGCTCTTTCTCCTGCCCAGTCGAGGAGAAGACAAAACTGGGAGACAAACCAGAAATGCTGGGTCTGGAGCTTGGTCGGGTGTTGGCCAAGGCTGGCAGATGACACCAATTCTCAGCTGTTGTTGCTTTTCTGAGGCTTTTTGCTGTGGAATTTTCAGCTTGAGGCCATCCATGGGGCTCTCCCTGCCTGGTTTTTGCTCTGTACTTTCAGATGAGCAGCTCTGAGGGGACAAAGACCACATTTAGAGTTTGTATGATGGTGTTAAGGCCCCTTTTTTCCCCCTGGAAGGAATATCCTGGTACCTACACCCCTTTCCTCTCCTGCTGAGCCTGTTCCACAGGCATATTCCCAATTACATCCAGAGATGCTTCCCCATTAACAGAGCTGCCTCTTTTTATCATTTTGATAAGCTCCATCTGTCCCTGTGGGGAGGGAGAGTTTCAGGATATAATGATGGACTTCTGGAACCATCTAAGAAAGAAAATCAGAAAAAAGCAACACACACACAAAGGAAGGAGAAAAGAGAACTGTGAAGGCTCAGATTGCTGATACAGATTGTGGATGGCTTCTCTGTTTTTGCATGAGGCCATTAATCATTGTTTTTGCCTGGCTTAATTTTTTTTCTTTTT
>CM019215.1:1981658-2030428 GCA_009741485.1 Malurus cyaneus samueli
CAGGCAGCAGATGGGGAGTTTCAAAGGAACAGGCAGATTAAAGCCTCTGCAGCAAAGAAAACCTTGGAGACAGAAGGGGAAGCTCCAGCCTGGATGATATTCTGGAAGGTTTTATTAGGAGTCTGTAAAACTCCAAGCATGAGAGTTGAGCTGGTCTGTTTTAAAGCTATGGGGGAAAGAGTTTTAGTTTATCCCAGACAGTTCTTAATCCCTGACAAAAATTGGTGTTTGTCTTCCTGAAATCTTTGCTCTGTTGGATTTGTGTGGCAATGAAAACATCCACTCTGCTCTAGAGCTGAGCTGGGAGAGATGGGAATGTCCAGTTGGAGAAAAGAGGAGGAGGAGGCTCCAGGGAGAGCTCAGAGTTCCTTCCAGTGCCTAAAGGGGCTCCAGGAGAGCTGGAGAGGGACTGGGGACAAGGGATGGAGGGACAGGACACAGGGAATCACTTCCCACTGCCAGAGGGCAGGGATAGATGGGATATTAGGAAGGAATTCTGCCCTGGGTGGGTGGTGAGGTTCTGGAATAGAAATCCCCAAAAAATTGTGGCTGCCCCATCTATGGCCAGAGCTTGGAGCAAACTGGGATAGTGAAAAATTCCCTGACCATGGCAGGGGCTGGAACTTGGGGATCTTGAATGTCCTTTCCAACCCAAACCATTCCATGATTTTGTGTCTTGGAGAAGAGCAGGTTGAGGGTGGGAGGGTTGGAAGGAGGCAGCCAAGAGCCAGCCTGGGCACCTGTGATTGGAGCACAAAGAGCTCTGACAGCATCATTGGGCACATAATAAGCACTCAGAGACTTCTCAGCATCATTCTCCCAGTTTGAAAAGCATCCCAGCACTGGGAAAAGCGTGTGATTAACAGGTCAACAAAGCAGCATCTTTAATCATGCCAAACAGGCAGCTGAAAGGTTCGGGGAGTGACAGGAAACCTGAGGTTCTCAGACAAAAATCCTTGTCTGGAACTGAGTCATCCTGACAGCATTAATGATAGAGAATAAAGTCAGGGAAATAATGAGAAAATGCTTTTACTGTGTCATTTCAGGGAAAGGGCACAATGCAAATTAGGCCACTATTGCAGATAATTAGAGGTGAAGGAATGGATGTCTTTGATTAAAACTGGGAGCTAAGGCAGACTGGAGCTGCAGAACAATGCCTTGTTTTCCCTTGGAAAATCCCAAACCAAAGAAAAGATAAACACAGGCATCAGTGAGTTGAAAATTCTCTCTTCCAAGGGCAGCTTTGGATTCACTTATTAGAGACATTTTAAAATGCTCAGCATATCATGCCAGATAAGTGGAAAAAAATTATGGAATGGGTTGTTAACCATGATAGCTGCTTTTCCAGAAGATTCGGGAGCTGGACCAAAGACCAGGAACACCAAGAAAGCAGGAAAAACAGTCCAAAGGACACCAAGGCTGGAACACTTATGGGAATTTATCTTACAGAAATGGGTTCTCCAAGGTCTGAAAACTCCTCAAAGGGCAATTCCAGGTCCAAATTCCTAAATTCTCTGCAGTTGTGTTGCTCCATCTCCTCCAGCTGCCCCAACCATTCCTGTCCTGCATCTCCTGAGTCCTGAGTCAGCCCTACACCTGTGGCATGTGTGGAATTTCCTCTTCTTTGGTGGGATGAAAGGACAGGGCTGGGATTCAAAGCCCATTTCACACAGTGTGGATCCTTCTCTTGATGTATGTAAGGTTCTGGAGTGGAGGATAAATTTGTGGATCTCTTTCCTATCAATGCCAGGTTGGATGGGCCTGTGAGCAGCCTGGGCTAGTGGAAAGGGTCCCTTTACAGGGGACAAGAATGATCTTTAATGTCCCTTCCATCCTGAACCATTCAAATAATTTTATGTTTCCTCCTCCTTATCTCCCCCAACAGCTCATGGCAGAGAATTCTTGCTGGGAACAGTGGAAAAGACAAACTCCACATGGAGGCAGAGAAGAAAAAAAAAAAATGTTTTTTAGATCCCACTTTTTTAGATCCCTCTTCACCATCCTCACTCTGCTTCTGTCTCAGAGGCTCCATCACAGGTGTGGAAACCCCTCCTCTACACCGTGTGCGTGGAAAGAGCTTTCCATTTGTTTGGCTGTTGAAGCCTCTTAAGGGTATTTTCCTTTTTTAAATTCCGGCTTTGTCTTTCCATCTCCTCATCACTGGGTACCTGGGAGCCTCATTTCTCCCCGAGTTAATGGCAGGGGATGCTCCTTATGCAGATGCTGAGGAAGCGTCTCCGTAGCAACAGCAGCCATGGAAGCGCTCGGCTCTCATTTCACTCCCCGAGCCATTCCTGTCCCTTGCACTCTCAGCAGTGTCCTGCCTGAGGGACAACTTGGCTTCTCCATTTTTTCACACCTCCCGGGGTACAGATGATTCCCTGAGCGAAGATCTGAGCTCGCCCCCACCAGAAATCTCTCCGCAAAATGTATCAGTTGAAAAAAAACTCAGCTTCGGTGTTCAGAAAGAAAAAAAAGTTCCAACAAAGATATGGAAAGAGGAATATTCTCAGAGAACAAGTGCAGGTAGAAGATGAGGAATTTTCTTCAGGGGTGTTCCTCTGCAGTGATGGAATTTTCTCAGTAAAATTCAGACTGAGAAAGGGAGAAGTTTATTCTCTGAAGTCCCAAAAGGGTGTAAATTATGACAACAGACAGATTTAGTTGTAGGGTACAGAAAAATACTCTCCAAAATCGTGGATGATGATGTCAGATATTCCATCAGCAACCCCTTGGCATCTGCTGTCTCTGGACAAGGACCTACTGAGGAGATACAGGATGGGTCCGAGTGGAGTTGAGAGATTTATTAAATTTAAAGTAGGGCATTACTGGGTGTGAAATAAGAGTTACGAGTGGGAGGACAGATGAGACAAAAAAAGGGTGTGCAGTGAGAAAGTCCTGGTGCAGAAAGTGTTCTTGATGAATTAATATCATCCACGTGAAGAAAATACTTTGGATCACAGGAACAACCCTATTTAGAACCATGGCCCCTGGACAATCTTATCAGTGGACAGGGAAAAAGCCAAAATTCACCTCCTGGATCTGAAAGGGATAGTGTCAGTCACAGGAAAGAGTGTGGGGATCTTTCAGACCAATTTTTACAACCCAATTTCCCATATTCTGAAACTTCCAGCACAGAAAAGGCTTCTGCAAGCAGGAAGGGTCTGTCTTGCTCTCTCCAGCCATTGGTAAAAATGGGCTAAACTGAGAAAATGTGAGCTCTCCACCATTTGAAGGTCTTTAAAAATAGTTTAAAACATGATCTGAGTTGCAGTGTGCCATAAATAATGTTCCCATGAAGGAGGGGGACAATATAATTTCCCCTAGAGAAATGAAGTTTCCCAGAATTCCCTCTTTGGTGCCTTTTGCCAGAATAAAACCTGCTGGAACAAGTCCAGAGGAGGCCATGAAGATGTTCTGAGGGATGCAGCCAGGCTGGGAGAGATGGGGGTGTTCACCTGGAGAAGAGAAGGCTCCAGAGAGACCTTAGAGCCCCTTCCAGTGTCTAAAGAGGCTCCAGGAGAGCTGGAGAGGGACTGGGGACAAGGGATGGAGTGACAGGACAACAGGGAATGGCTTCCCACTTCTAGAGGGCAGGGATAGATGGGATATTGGGAAGAAATTCTTCCCTGTGAGGGTGGTGAGGCCCTGGCACAGGTTTCCCAGGTTCTCCATCCCTGGAAGTGTCCCAGGCCAGGTTGGACAGGATTTTGAGCAGCATTATCCAGTGGAAGGTGCCCCATGGCAAAAGGGTTGGAGCAAGATGGCCTTCAAGGCCCCTTCCAACCCCACTCCACGATTCCATGAAAACTTCTGGCACTTTCAGGCAGCAAATGGGTGGATGGCCGCTTCCCTTCCCCTGGCATGGAATGAGCCACAGGAAAATCCTCACCAGCAGGGGACAGGTTGTGACTCACATTTCAGGACCAAAGGGCAGCAGGATTCAGAAGTGTCATCGCTCCCAGCATTTCCTGCGGGGACATTTATTAAACCCCTGCCCCAGGAGTGGCAGCTCCTGTGGATTTGCAGTCATTTTTTTTTTTTTTGGCAGGGATTTAATGACTCTGTGAGGAGCAGCGCCAAGGTCCTCATGGTTTGTCACCTCCACCTTCCCTGCACGGTCGTCACGGCCACGTCACACTGCTTTTTATATCCATCCAGCTCCTGAAGGCTGTCCCTTGACCCTTCCCTCTGCCCCCTCTGTGCTCCATTGGCACTTCACAGCCCTTCCCTCCACACATCCGCTGCTTGGGAGCTTTTTAATTTGAAGATTTGTCTCTGATCTTTCAACGCCGTGCACGGCCAAGCTCCATTTCAAATCCCAGGCTCTGCCATGGCAGGTACAGAACAACCCCTGAACCTTTTTCCAGTGGCAAATTCACCCCTTTGGCTTCTCAGATCTTGAATATCTCACCAATTTCTCTTTCTGTCTCGCTCAAGAGCTGGAAACAAAAGAGAAAGGGAAACCACCCACCCACAAAGCAGCTCCAAGAGCTTTATTTCCTGGCTTGGCTCCTGGCAGGAATAGGAGCTGTGAGCAGAATGCTCTTCTGGGATGCTCAGGGTGAGATGCTGGAGGGTTCTGAGATCAGTTGCCTAACTGGAAAATTTAGGACTGTGTTTCCAAGAAGTCAGGGCTGAATTCAGTCAGTATATAATACTTTTTGTATGCAAAAACTGCTTTATTATGTTCTGCCACAGATATTTGTGCTGGCGTGAGGCCCCTGTCTGCTCCCAAAATATCCCCTCTGCTTGCACCTCCCTGTTCAAATCCATCCTGTGAGGCTGCAAATCCTCATTATATCCTGACATCCTCTATGGAGGGGATTCATCGGATTGGATTCATTTTTCACCTACATCAATAATTTAATCTTTTCTAATGTGACAGTAAATAAGGAAAACCAAAGGATTCATTGACTGAGGCTGGAGGAGGGAGAAAGGAAGGAGAGGGAGCAACGACGTCAGAATCTGCAGTCCAAGGGAAATAAAACATTTTGTTATCTTTTCTTTTTATCTTTTCCGGAACTACAGTGGCAATAAAATCTCCTGCAAATGGGAACTGTGAGGATGGGAATCTATGCAGAAAACCTCTCCATAGGCACCGTCACCTCCGTCTGGTTTCCATAGAGATTTGGGTTCCTGCTTCCAGCAGAGAAAATCCTGATTGACATCTTGTACTTTCTGAGAGGTAAAGCCTCAGCAACAGAGGAACAAGCCCTGAATGTTTATTAAAGTCCTTTATGGCAGGGGCTGAACATTTCAGGGCTTCATTATTTTATTTATTTGGAAAATTAGTCTTTATTGGTGTTTTTTTTGGTTTTTTTTGTTTTTTTTTTGCCCCAGCTTTTTATCCATGGGAAGTGCTGGATTGGAAGCTTTTTGGGGGAAACCCTCTTTGGGTGGATTCCCACAAAAAACCTTGGAATTTTCATAAACAAACCAGGTAAAGCAGCAGACAAATGGCTGAGCAGGGAGGGAAAACAGAATTCCTTGATTTCTTCTGATAGTCAAAATCGCAAGGAAATCCAGATTCAGGGATGACTTCATGAGCTGTGGAGAGAATCTCCCACAAAAGCAGAAAAAGGTGGATGCCAAAAGCCACATCAGTGTGGAAAGGGGCAGAAAATCTGATTTTTTTCTGTGCCCTGAACACATTGGGAAGTTTGGGATGAATTGGGTCCATTCAGTGAGACTTTTTCTTTCTTGGATGGCAAACAGAGCTGATGTCCAGGCTTGTGGCATCCATGGGATGCTAGTTTTGGAAAACAGGCACTAAATAGAAAACAGGCACTCCAGTTCCTGGAGAGGCAGCTCTGCCTGAGCTCTCTGGGTCAAATGAACTCAAAATAACCTCACAAGGCAGAGTTGCCCTGTTTGTTTTCCTTTCTCCCAGGCTCTGTTTCACACTGCAGGATTTTACCCAGAACAGCTCCACTCTTTTGCTAGAGGGGATGCCAGGCAATGATTTCTGCTGATGCAGGTGACAAATATCCCATTTTTCCTGTAGTGATTCCATGAGAAATCAGCTGTACTGATATTCCCCAGTTTTTCCTCCTCTTGGGATCTTGATCAAGAAGGCAATATCAGGGATGTTGAAAGGGTTCAGCCTCTTTATCTAATCTGATAAATGTAAAAGAAATAGTAAAGTGAAGATAGTCAGGAAAAATGTAAGTTTACCATGATCTTGATAGATCCTATGTGACATATTCCAAAAAATGACATTGAGCAGCTGTTCCAAGATCATGTGGGAAAGGTGCAGAGGAAGCAACATTTCCTGAATTTTCACTGCATTTTTCTGTCATTCCAGAGTGCTTGGACTGTACATACTTTGTGTAAAGCTGCATCAGTCTGTACTGAAGTGAGGTTTAATCTGAATTTCACTCGGAATGACTGTGATGAAGGCGATATTCTAGTGCCAAGAAAAATCTGGGAACGTTTGAGTGGCCTTGTCCTGGACAAGCACCCCTGGATCAGTGAAAGATAAAGACAAGGAGCCTGCTCTCTCAGCATCACAGAATTATGGAATGGTTTGGGTTGGAAGGGACCTCCAAGATTATTTCATTCCAAACCCTGCCATGGGCAGGGACACCTTCCACTAGATCAGGTTGCTCCAAGCCCCATCCAACCATTCTGTGGTTCCCAGTGATGCCTTAGGATTTTAGTTTCTCTATTTCCATGTATCTGTAATCTTGTGGTTCTTTAGTGGATAACTCCAGACTCCACAGACAGTGCTGAGCTCTTGCTCTCCCATTTTAGACAAAATAATTCTTCTCCAGACCCCAAACTCAAGTACACTTCACTGTGCCAGGCCCCAAGAGATGGAAACAACAGAGAATTGGGGGAGCCAACTTGGAGTAAATGATTTCATTACCTGAGGAGGATTAACCCCTGATATGCAAACGGACAAAACTGATAAAGCATGAAAAACCCATGATCCATTGTCCATTTTGGGTGCAGCCCCTGGGTGGGCTGTGACTGCCCTGAATGTCCCTGAAGGCCATGCAATAAATAGAACTGGTTTTTATTCTCCTGATTTTGTCTAGCTTCTGTTTTAGGTAGCCGGATTTAGGCATCACCAGGAAAGGTGCCATGGAGCAGAATGTTCTGGCGGCACATTTTAGCAAAAATACGATCTCAGCCTGGATGTTTTTTCCAGCAGTTTCTGTGTGGATTTCCAGCCTTCTTTCAGCCCTGACATTTATGGTGGAAGAACTTAGGCCAGCCTAAACGCCTGGGTGTCCAAACTTAATGAGGATCAAAGGTGGCATTAATTCAGCCAATCTTAATTCATTCCCAGACATGCCTTCCTGATCAAGCTAAAGGGAAGTGAACCATGCTGCATTCAGGTCACCTTAATTCTGAAACAGATTGAAGATTCGGGTCTTAAAGTCTTCCAAGTAATTTCCTACACAGCCATGCCTTGGTTCAGTATGGATTTGCTTTTCTGGAACTCTCAGTGTAAGGGAGTCCTCAGGGACAAAGATCTGTGGGAAATTATGAATTAGTGTCTCCTCTACTTGATTCCAAAAAGATTTAGGAACTTTAACTGCTCAGGAGTTAAAAAATTATGGTGATAGCTGAGGAAACTGAGCTTGGGAAGCACAAAGCAGTGATGGAGCTGCTTTCCTGGGAAACCCCACCCTGTCCTCTGCTTCCAGCACCTGCAGCTCAGCCTTGTCTCTCATTTTCCACACCAGGAAATGATGTGGATGTGATGTTGGTGGGGTCTTACACAGAACAAAGATGTCTCCAGACAATTTTCCTTCCTACCTTCATCCTGCAGTGAATCCCTCTCTCCAACCTCTGCCTCATTTGGGAAATCCAGCCCCTGGAATGTCCACTGTGACTCTAAGACCGTGAGGAATGCAGGATGTACCAAAGAGCTTTTGGCCTTTCAGTTGCTGGAGGATCATGGAATTGTTTAGGTAGAAAGAGACCTCCAAGGTCATTGAATCCAACTAGAACACAGAACTGTTGAGGCCACCACTGGGGACACCCTACTGTGTCCTTCCATTGCCTAAAGGGCTCCAAGAGAGCTGGAAAGGGACTTTGGATAAGCAGTGAGAGGCACAGGACAAACTGAATGGCTGTGAACTGCCAGAGGGTAGATTTAGATGGGATATTGGGAGGAAATTCTTCCCTGAGAGGGTGGAGAGGCCCTGGCACAGGCTGCCAGAGGAGCTGTGGCCACCCCATCCCTTGAAGTGTTCCAGACCAGGTTAGACTGGGCTTGGATAAATCTGGGATAGTGGAAGATGTCCTTGCCCATGGCAGGGGGAGGAATGAGATGATCTTGGAGGTTCTTTCCAATTCAAACCATTCTTGGATTCTGTGATCAGCACAGACTTCTTCAAGTACGGCCCTGACACCAGTGCCCAAACCTAAGACAGATTTTAAGGCCATGTTTAAAGGTAAATACATTATTTCTGGCTTCTTCCCCGCTGTCAGAATTGTCAGTGAATTTGGGCCCTCAAATGAGTGCATTTGTACTTTTCAGAGTCTGTAACACAGCCTTTGTAACCCTAGTCACAAAGTGCGATTTTTCCTTGGCCTGTTGGGAAAAAAAACTTTGTCCTGGATTAAGGAAGGATTTCACACAATTCCAGTGACAGAGGGAATATTCTGAATTCCTGAAATTCCTGCAGCAGAGGACCACAGAGGGTGGAAAGCTTGCACCAAGGGAAATAGCTGAGTTTATGTAGTTGAATTATCAAATCAGGGGAGGGCAAAATATGGCAAAGTCAGGTCAGATGAGAAACTCTCATAGTAATTCAACGGATTAAAATGAAGCTGGAAAAGGACATTTCTTCTTGCACCAACTCAGCACAGCCTCAGAGCCCCAAAACAGTAAATTCCATTTCTTTTTTGAGCTTTCTAACCTTTCTCTTACTTATTTCTTTCTTTCTTTTGTTTATTGTTTTCCAAGTTGAAGTCACGTTTTAAGCAGTGCTTTTCAGAAAGGAGTCAAAAAGATCCATTTTGAAAATGTCAAGATTCTATTTCTTTTGAAAAACAAAAAACACTTTATGCCACCAAGTGGTTCTGTAAGATTTGGTACTAAATAAAATCTGATTTTCTAGCAGGGCTTGTTTTTCAAATATTTCTGTAATATTGTCTGAGCACGTGTGGGAGCGATGGAAAAACTTAACAACTTAACAAAGGCTTTTAATGAGTTTGGAAATTGATGTTTTTTCATTATACAAATTCATAGGATCAGAAAAAGGCTTGAGTTGGAAGGGTCCTAAAAGATCATTCAGTTCCATCCCTGCCATGGGCACGGATACCAACCACTATCCCAGGTTGTTCCAAGCCCCATCCAACCAGGCCTTGGACATTTTGAGGGATGGAGCAGCCACAGCTTTTCTGGGAAATCCATCCCAGGGCCTCCCCATGCTCTCAGGGCAGACTTTCTTCCCAATATCCCATCTAAATCTAAATTCCTTCATATTAAGGCCATTCCCCTTGTCCTATCACTCCATGCCCTTGTAAAATTCCCACTGCAGCTCTCTTCTAGGCATTTAAATTAACGAGCTGAAAATTAATAAACATCCCAGAGGGAATGACTGAAAAACATGTAGACACACTGCAGGATCACTTTAACTTAACGGGATCCTAAAAATCCCTAAATATAGCCCAAGAAAATAATGAAGATTGTCGCATTTTCCATAATAATCATCATAAACCTTGTCAGGAACTGAGATGGATATAAATAGCAACCTTTTAATTCCTAAAGATTGAAAACCAGATGTAAAAAACACAAAACTGGCCCCCAACTCCTCCTTGGTACAAATGAGTGTTGTGGGAACAAATCTGGGACAATGTCCTGCTCTGTGACGGGAGCACCAAATCCATCGTTTGGATGTGACAAGAGGAGCCATTAGAGCCCATTGTGTCAATAATGGAAATTTCACAGCCTCCCTTAATTACATGGGAAAAGGAGATCCAGGGGAGCAGTTGAGCTGTGCACACACACAACTGGAAAGTCAATAAAAATGATTTGCATCAGTGAACGGTGCAAACTCTTTGATTAAGAAAGGAGATAGAAAATAAAAAAAAAAATCTTTCCTTTTTAAAAACAAGGGGAAAAATGAACAAAGCAGCCAGGCCTTGTGGAAGGTGGCTCTGCCCATGGAAACAGGGTGGAACTGTATAATCTTTAAGGTACCTTCCAACCCAAATCATTCAATGATTCTATAAAATTATTTATGGAACAGACTAAGCAGGTCTATCTTGACCCCTTCTTTAAGCTGTCCTGAATAAACAAATTAAGGGGCCCATCAGTCTAATAACAACAAAAATAGAAGGAAAATTAAAATTATCAAGTGAAAATTATCAAATAGTGATTTTTTTTTCTCAGTTCTGTAAGTGCTTGGCCTCAAATGCCTTCTCCCCCTTTTATGGAATCATGGAATCATTTAGGTTGGAAAAAAACTTTGAGATGATCGAGTCCGACCACTAACCCAGCACTGCCAAGGCCACCACTAAACCCTGCCCCCAAGTGCCACATCCACGAGGCTTTTCAACACTTCCAGGGATGGTGATTCCAGAATGTTCCAATGCCTGACCACCCTTCCAGTGAAGAATCTTTTCGTAATATCTAAATCACTCCGGGTGCAGCCTGAGGCTGTTTTCTCTGTGAATATCTGTGCATTTTGGATCTCGCCCCAGAAAAGACAGGGCTGGTTCCCACTCTGATTTTGAAGGGGATTTCGATAGTTTGAGGTAGTTTATCCATCCCTGGGCTACACCCATTCCAGGTCACTCCCTACTCCAAGAGCCAGGAGCAGTAATAAGGCACCTTTTCATTAATTAATGAGTCTAGGTCAAATGACTCTCAAGCGATTTTTCACCTGGAGCTGTCAGAAAGTAAGGAAATAATTATAATTGGAGTCAAATCTGTAAGATTCCGGGACAAAACTGGAAACCTTATGAGTTTACCCAGCACAGGCAGGTGTTTTCCAGCCTCATCTTCCTTTCTCACCTCCCATGCTGTCCATGTCCCTCCCAGACTGGCAGCTTGGCCATCAGTCCTCAACCCTGCCCTCTCATCTCTTCTCTCAGATCTCCCTCACTGAAGCCACCCCTGATCTTGTATCCTGTGGGTATGGGCCGTGTGGGGATGGATGATGACAAGGACACATTTTTCCCTTTAGAGTGTTTTTCCTGATTTTAATTCCCACAGTGTACAGTGGAGTTCTGCCCCCCTCTGCTGGAAGAGCTCAGCACCTCCAGCTGAGCTCAGTACCCTCAAATTTCCTCAGTTGGAAGGGACCCCAAAAGGATCATCAAATCCAGCTCCTGGCCCTGCACAGAACACCCCAAAAATCACATCATGTGCCTGAAATAATTTGTCCAAACACTTCTTGAGCTCTGGCAGGGTTGGTTGAACTCTCCCTTTTTCGCTCTGCAAGGTTTGGGCTGTTTGTGGCACTTTTGGCCATGTCCATAGACCATGAGAAGTCTAAACCTGCTCAGCTGTGGCTTCTCTAGACTGTCCCAGGACTGGATGTACCCTTGTCACTGGTCTGTCCCCTCAATGCTTTTTTTTTCACTTCTTTCCTGATGCCTTTAACAAAGGCAGAGTTCAGTTGTGGAACCAAATTGCATTTTCAAACTTTCATTCTCACTACTGCCAGGAGTTTGCAGTCAAAAGAGCTGCAAAGAGCTGGAGACACCAAGGTCAGCAGCGCTCCTTGAGGCATTTTTGGCCATCAGATGTTTTCTGCCTTTCCATCCTGAGCTCCAAAGGGATATCTGCGAGGTTTATTGGCATTTATTCCCTACTGTAAAAGGAATTAGTCCATTTGTTTCTCCAACCCTGAGTGCACATTGCCATTTGTATCCCACCCTGAACCGTTTTCCTTAGTCATTGGAGAAAAACCAGAGACTGAGCAGGGAATGGGGCTAAATCCATCTGAGTGCAAAGCTTTTCTCAAAGAGGAAGGATTTGCAGAGGCAGAGACGTCAATCCTGGGGCTGAACATCACTGGGGCAGAAATTTGAGCCCAATCTATTGCAAAATAAACATTTCAGTTTAAGAAATTCTGAGCTCCTTTCCATGCTCCTTTCCCTTTCCTGATAACCCTGGAATGTTTCAGAGGTAATGAACCCAAGGAATTGAGAATGCAGCAGATAACAAAGCCCCAGCTCCTGGGTCTCTGCTGAGTGCTGGTGCTTTTCTCACAAAGCCTCTTTGGCTGTCAAGTAGAGCTGTCTGAGGCTCAGTTTCTTTCCCTTGTACTGACCTGCCCCAGGTTTTCTGTGCTCGTTATTTCTCAAACGTGGGTAGGGATGTGATTGTCCCCGTTTCAATGGTCCTTCTCTGAGCTGTGCCCTACAAGAGCCCTGCCCAACAATCCACAGTCCCACAAAGGGCCACTTCTCCCTCATGGACTACAATCTGACCCTGTTTTAGAGTCTGAACAACTCGGTGTGTTTCACTTTTATATCAATCACACACTTTTGCTGAGAAGAACCATTTTCACAAGCCAGGTAACCCCAAAAAACACAGATTTTCAGAGGGCGGCAGATCCTTGAGTCGCCCATGACCCGACAAAGAAAGACCAGAAAATGAGACGGGAAGCAATTGAAGCAGATATTTCAAAGTTTTATTGTATAAATCTTAAAAAGGCTTTGCTACAATAGCAAACAGAGAGTAGCACTGCTCTACTGACAGGTTCTAGTGGCTTGGTGTGATCTTGTAACTCCAACATGACACGTGAGGAATAAACTGCCTGATACAGTCAGGTCTAGGGCAGGTAATGTCGGCTTACAAAGACCTTTTGGCTTCAACCCCTACAACCTGCAGTGATTCGACGCATTTGCCTTTTGTACAAGGTTGTTTGAATTAATAATATCTCTAGTAAAAATAAAAACTCTAAAGTAGTTTCGTCAGTAAATGTAAAATTGCCTAGGGAGGAAAAAAATGCAGTGGTTGAAATCTGCTAAAGTTCCAGAGGTACAACACATCCACGCTTCTCATTCATGTGGCTCTGCGCCAGGAAAATAAACTACCAGTCCTTCCTGAAGAGGCTGGTAATAAAAACCAGGGTGCTACAAGTAAAGCTCCAATTTGCTGGGAGCAAAAACTGAAATCAAATCAGGCCAGGAGATTCAGTTCTGTACACTCCAAAAAGCCAGCTGAAAATGTAAAAACCTCAGGACCAAACGACCAAGTAGCACAGACAGGCTAATTCCCTAAAAAGGCAGGAAAAATAAAACGCCTGTTGAGGCAGTCAAAGTCCCTTGGAAAGGACTGTGGAAATTAAGCACCTCAAAATCAAATTTAATCTAGACCTTAGGATGATGCCTGTGAATCTGCCTTTACATGGTTTTATGGAATTTTCCAGTCCTGGACATTTTGGCTGAGCATTGTTGGAATGTACCTGAGGTCTCACTGGCTTAGTTCAAATGCAACAAAACACCACAGAGTTTAAGTAACGTGGATTTTTCTGCTCAACACACGCACCCACTCCCCACACTGCCACACACACGCACACACACCCAGGACAGCTGGCTCTGGAAGAGAGAGGAACCAACTGGACCTCTTCAGCTGAGAGACGAACCAAAACTGTCTTGTCCAGCTCACTCGAGCTCTTTTTGGGCTCCCTGGGTCTGGATGGAAACAGTCACCCCAAAGCCAGCACAAGAACTCCAGTTCTTGCAGTAACTCTGGCCCATGCAGACCCAGCGAGCGCCTGCTGTCTCACAAGGCTCCTTGCTGGCGAGACAGCTGGCCCAGATGTGCAGGCTCCAACAGTTCAGACAAGCATCTGGACCATGGGATGCTTCTCCAAACTCCGGGAGCCCTTTGAGGTTTGGAACTGATACCCGCATGAAATGAAGCTACCCTCGGCTCAGGAGAGGTGAGTTACAGCATGGCCAGCAGGGAGGGTTCGTAGCCAAGGCAGGATCAGCCTCTTGGAAAAGTTAATCAGGAAAGTTTTGGGTTTTTTTTTCCAGTGATGATCATTTTCTAGTGAAGATTTCTTTAGGTGAGTGAGTCCCAGCGGCCCCAAATCGCAGAGGTGCGGAATCATCTCCACAGACAGTGAGGCAAGCCCAGCATCCCTGCTGTCCCCAAAGCCTGGACTTGGTTCTTCTGTTCTGGCCTCTCCTTCCATTCTCAGCACTTTCTCCTGTGCTTGGAACACCTGGACCAGCTCAGGCTTTGCTTTGTCCCATTGGAAGCAGCTTTCCCCTTTCATTCTGGCTCTCAGCACCTTGAACATGGCATTGCACTGCATGGGAGGCTCTTTGGTGCAAGATCTGCCTTCTGTTTTCCTGCAGCACTTGCTTATCCCCTGGGAAAGCTCTTGGGCACAGAGAAGGAAACTCAGCAACAGCAGCAGGGATCACTGGAAAAGAAAAAAAAAATGCACCAACTCTGATTAGATTTTTAAAGTGCAAAGAAAGTTCAGATTAAATTTAGCTGTGCCTGCAGCCTGGAGGATCCACTTGGTGTCGGGATCTAAGGGTTGGCCAGTGGTCCAGCCAAGGGAAAGCCACAAGGTGCAGTCCCTGGAGCATAAATTATTTGGGCAGGTGCTTGGGTTCTGACATCAAGAATCTGAAATTCTACCTCTCTGGAAGTGCCAGGCTGCTGCAGCCAAGGGAGCTGAGGTTTCAAGACCAGCACTGGTATTTGCACCTTGGCTGTTCAATATCAGGGCACTGGGGAGACTGAGAAAGGCCCACAAGATAATTTGGGATGTAATTACCTGTGCCAGACTTTCCTTCAGGTGGTGGATCTGGCAGATGGTGGCTGAGGGTCCTGAGAGCAGATCTGATGCTGAGGCCCCTGTTTTGCAGCTTTTTTCTGTGGCTTTCCTTCCAAATGCTGAATGTTGCGAAGTGATTCCTTCTCAGAGGAGGATCTGAGTGAGTCACTGGAAGCAAGAGGAGATAAAGCTTGTAATGCATGGCCAGCTCATCCTCAGCAGTGACTCCCACTCCCCCATCACTCAGCCGGGGTCATTAGTGAGAAATGCTCCTTTCTCCGCTCATGGAGCTGTTGACAAATTGGGAACAAGTGAGAGCTCCCACTGCTCCTGAGATCAGCTCCCAGCAAGGATGCAGAGCAGACCTGCAGCTCATTTGGGATGTGCAGGGAGCTGGGATATGCTGCTCACATGGGGACTCAAGCCCAGAGCATGAAGGACAAGGCAGGTCCAGGGGCTGGGCTAATTAAGAAGTTTCCCATTCTTTTCCCAAATTGATCAGAAACTTCAGGATACTGCCCTCTTTGGAAACTTTCCCCACTCCCTGTTCTGTATTTCCCTTTGGCTGTCTCTGCCTTCCGCTTTCTCCCAACCCCAATCCTTCACATCCCATTTCAGATGAGTTTTTATCCCATTGCAATTTTTCTACTGGACATTCCCTGAAAAACTTAGCTCTGAGTAGTGAATGCCAGGGATCTGCCTTACCTTCAGCCTCTTGGAAGGAGTCACAGCGAAGGTGCCACCAGTGCCACATGTCGCTGCTGTGGCAGTGCCAGGAGCATCCCAGGGTCACTCCTTCTGCTGCATCCCTGCTGTTAGGTCTGGTGCTGGATGCAGATGATGCCCAAGATGTGTCCAGCCTCAGGAAGCTTTGGAGAGCCAAACTTCAGGAATGTCTTTCATCTCCCAGTCCGATCATCAGACGCTGGCCAAAGGTGAGCGCTGAGCATTTCCCGTCTCAACACGGAGAAAGTCACAAAGTCCAAGTCCATCTCCATCCGTGGCGAGATGTTGCAGGAAGTTCTCTGTGAGCACCAACCACTCTGTCCTCAGGTGCTTCAGGACAGTGGTGCCAGACTTTCCAAGGGCATTTGGAGTCTGTCTGTGTGAGCAGGAATTCCTTGCTGTGATGCACAGGCTAAAACTGTGCTGGGGCACACAGATCCTCTCTTCAATTCTTTTGGCTTTTACATGGCAAAAGCTCCTGTTGTCTCCACACATCAGCATGGACTCGATTTGCTGCTCTGGGGATATTTTGCTCTGGATTTAGGCTGTGTTTGTTTGTTTCATTCAAAGAATAAGGATTTATTTCCCTTCCCTCCCCCCACTCTCTCAAAAGAGCTCTGGTGTCTCCTCTCTCTACCTTGAAAACCCTCTCTTCTCTGAAAGGAAGGAGACAGCTCCTTCAATAAATGAGCTCAGAATTTAATTAGAAAATCTGTTTCCTGCTGAATGCACAGGATAATGTGCAGAGAAAGGAGGAAATTTGCCTCTGCACTGCAGTGGCCTTGAATTAGAGTGAGCAGAAACTAAGACAAGAAGTAAACCAGTAAGAGCCTCTTGAGAGGAAACACATTAAAGCAGGTATTACTAGGTGCAGTGAAATGAAAACCACATCCTCTCTCTAGTGTCCTGCCAGTAATAGGATTTTTTTCTTCTCTTAAACAAAAAAAAAAAATTAAAAATTAATCCTTTGGAGCAAGTAAGAGCAGGAGATTGCCAAGTGAAAAGAAACCCAGAGGTTAATCAGAAACAGGCAGGGGTCAAAAGAAAGCTGCCCCCTCAGGACAGGGCCACCCCCTCAGAAGAGGGAGGAGAGAAGGAAAAAGAAGAGATCCAGATGGGTAGGAACCCTCCACCAACTGCTGCACTTGTGTGAAGTCCTTGAGAGCCGCCAGCGCCCAGCGGCTGCTCCACAAGTTGGGAATTGTCTCTGGTTTCTCATCAGGGAATTCTCATGAAATTGGTTGTTCCCCGCAGTGGTGCCAGCAGGGTCCCCAGCACCACGGCGTGGCATGGCTCAGGTGAGGTGGGCAGCCCCGTCCTGAGGCGCCTCTCCCCCACCACCTCCCTCCCCCCACGAGCAAAGTCAACCCCTCTGCTCTGGGCTGTTGGACTGAGCACTCCTCAGCTCTCGTCTCAGCCAGAACCTCCCTCCAAGGAGAAGCTTCCTAAATAAGCCCCCTTCTGCCTTCCACATGACCCAGACCTCCCTCAAGGGAGCTCATATGACGGTGGTGGGGGGGCTGGGGGGCTCTGGTTGAGTCCCATTGCTCGGTGCGGGACTGGCAGTGGTTGAGGGGGGCACGGTCTCCACCGAGTCTCCTGGCTGAACCTCGGGGGTCCTCTGTGGGCTGGGCTCCTCAGAGTGCTCCATGGTGCCTTGGGCTTCTTTGCCCCTCTGGATCAGCTGCTCTAAGGTCTTGGGCAGGGGGTAGCTCAGGAAACGCTTCAGTTTGGGCTGGAGGGTTCCTACCACGTACTGGATAATCTCCTCCTCGTCTGCGTCCACATAGAGGGTCTGGTACAGGTCTCTCTTGCGCCAGAGGAACTGATCCAGGGGCTCCCCCTCTTTCTGGGGCAGATCCAGCTCCCTTTTGATGGCATCCCTAGTAAGAGTTCCCTCGCTGTACTGCAGGAACTCTTTCTTGAATTCGACCCAGTTTTTCACGGAGTCCTGCTTGTACTCCCACCACTTTTTAGCTGGGCCGTTCATGTGGTTTTGGATCTGAGACAGCCAATACTCCTCTGTCCCACCCACCTGCTTTAAGTATTCCTCCAAGTGGCTCAAAAACTCCCGGGGATCCTCAAACACCTGGGTCTCCACAGGGGAGGCTGGAGCATCCTCCGACACGGAGACCCACTGGTAGGAGTCGTGGCCCTGGGGGATGCTGGGCACCTCCCCGGGAGGAGGGGTCAGGGCATACATCTGGCTCATGTCCAGGGCATAATCATAAATCTCGCCCTCCCCTGGCCTTATCTCCGGGCCGCCCACCCCGACGGACACCGTCTGCTTGCCCTGCTCCCCAGGGCAGTATTTGCCTCCCATGGACTCCAGGCGGTCAGCCCACTTTTCCAGGCGGAAAAAGACCTCCTTCCAAACATTCATCTCCCTCTTGACCCACCTCTCCAGGTGAGCAATGGTCTCCTGGCATCTGGCCAGGCAGGCCTTGATGGACTTTTTCCATCTCTGGTTTTCGGTTGGGACATGGTCCTCTAAGTTGTTCTCCAACTTCCCCACCGATTTCTGCAATCCCTTCAGCTCCCGCTCCACCTGCTTGGAGACCTCGGTCAGGAGGTGCCGGTGGGTCCTCCGGACGTGCTCCAACATTTCTGCCCTGCACTTCCCTATCTGCAAGATCACATTGGGCTTGTTGGCCACTCCACGGTGCCCCTGGAAGGAGTGGATGCCCGCGCTGGTGACGTTATCCAGCTGCATGGCTCCGACCGTGCGAGCGGCAAACACGGAAAAAACTGGGGAATAACTGGGTTATAAAGCCCTGGCACTAGAGCTGGAGCCCGAAAACCCCCACCACAACACTTCCTGAAAGACACACAGAGACTTCTAAACCCCCCTCCAAGGACTTTTGGACACAAACACAACCCAATCAGATATCACCACAGAGCGAGCTTGCCGGTCCACGTGGATCTCAGAGAGAGTTGTAGGCAAATTTCTCCCGGTGCCCAGCTGGAAATGCCGGTCTCACGTGCTCAGGGGTGTCCCAGAGAGAACCAGGATCCTCCAGGAACAAGGAGAGGAGTTGGATAAGATGTCCAGCCCTGCTGAGAATCTCAAAGTCCCCGCCGGAGGAAATCGCACGGAGATGCACAAAGAAGCTGGAAGCTGCAGCAAAAATCCGGGTGATTTGTCCTCTGGCAAACTTGGTGAGTGAAAAACCGCTTTCGCTGGAGATGCGAAGAGCTGCTTCTCTTCCCTGTCTGAACTGCCACTAGTCCAGGCTCCTCCATCTACTTATACTCCACGCAGCTCAACATGTGGGTGGTGCCCAGCCTCCTCTCGCACTCTCAGCGCGGCGCTCATTGGAGGAAAAGCGAGGCCGGTGTCTGTGGCAACCCAGATTTTGGCAGCCTCCCCTCGCTCGCCACCCCCTCGCTCACGCCCCCAGACTCGACGCGAGAAGCACTTGAAAGGTGCTGGAGACAGTTGGAGAGATGGATGAGTAATCGCACCTTCCGCCTCTCGGAGCGCAGGAAAAACACTTATTCCTTCCACAACTCTTTACTCAGCAAGGTCATCGCTAACAGGCGTCCCCTGGCAGGGCTCGGGGATGAATTCGGTGTGTCACACCGAGACAGACACCCACGGGGCCCCCCGCACGCACCCCCGCACGCCGTGAGCTCACTGCTCATGCAAATGCCTGGGAATGGCAGTAAATCAGCAGGGGAAAGGCAAAAAAAAAAAAAAAAAAAAAAAAAAAAGGAGAGGAGAGAAAAGAAAAGCAAAGGGGAGGGGGGAAGCAGAGGGGGAAATGCTCAAAGGAGCCACTTCAGCACAAATCAGAGCACTCTGGACTTTCTCAGGCTTTGGGAGGTGGGGGTCATCCCCGTGGCTTAATCGCACCAGACCGACCCCTATCTTGGGAATATCGGGTGAGGGAGGGGGACGACATCCTGGTTTTTTACACCGAATTAAATCCGCCCATCAAAAGCCTGTTCTGTACTTAGCTTTGAATCAGATGCTTAATCAGTGAGCCAACCCACCAGCGCAGATGAAGCTACATTTGTTCTTCTCTCTTGACAAGGCAGGAAAAGCCAACCATAAAAGGAGTCTCCGGGTCTTACATAAACCGGAGATAAAGGATTCCCTAATCCGAGAGAGTTTCCCCGCCGGAACACCCTCAGAGAGGTCCTGAGGACATCTGGGCCTTCTCATCCCTTCCCAGTGACAGTGGCCAGAGGCAGTGGGATGCTGATTCATCGGGATAATTTGAAAAGGGGGTTTGAGCCTGTTGGCAGCAGGGTGGTGTTTGGGGGGGTGTCCTGGCTCTGCCTGGGATGGGGGGCAATGTGCCAGGGAGGCTTAGGATGGGTCCTCATTCCCAAAGCTCCTGGCTGGGTGTTCCCTGATGGGAATTCAGCCATCGCAGAGGAGCAAAAAGAGGAGGAGTCAGGGGGGTCTTTCAGCAAATTCCTGCTGGAAGGAGGTCTCACTGAGCTCAGGAATTTGGGTAAAGCAGAATCATAAACTGGCTATATCATAAATGGTTAAGTTAAAGGGCATGAGGGGCAGGGATCAGGATTCCCTTTTTTTCCCCCCATATCCATGTGGTGCAGGAAGGCACCTGTCTGGTTTATGGGGTACAAGAGGGCTATTTAGGGGTTATCTCAGGGAACAAGAGGGTTATTTAGGGCAGCAGTAGCTGACCTGAAAGGGCTGCATTGTTTGGTTGACAGTGTGGGAAAGGGGACAAATCCCTGAGGGTGTAACACAGAATCCCCAATTCAGTAGCCCCTCCCTGTGCCAATTCTTCCCCCATGACTGCTTCGCTTACTTCTCCACTTTCACCCAGTTTGCCTAAGCACGAGGTTTTGGGGAAGCGGTTTATGTTTAGAAAAAGTCAAATGTCCATCACCTGAGGGGTTGGGATGGTTCTGGAGCCTTTTACGCTGACGTTTCAGCCCCACAGAGAGTCTGCCTCAAACCTGCTCTGCCAGTAAGAGATTACATGGATTGGGAGAGACTCTGCAACCTTTGTTACCTCTGGATTGGTGCAAAGATATTCCCCGCAGAGATTTTCACCCAGGAACCCCAGAAATGACCCACAGGACTGGGATAATACAATGCAGGTGAGATGACCTGAATTCAACCTCTTTTTGTTTCATCAAATGCCAGAGTTTGGGATGAAATGGCTCCTAAAACTGCTCCAATGAATGAGCCCCTTTCCAGTTTCTCTTTCCTCCTCCCTTCCTTTTCAGCTGGGGAGGAATTCTGGATGTGAATGGCCTCATTTGACTCTTGGCTCTTGTCGCAGGATCTGGGGAGTATTATGGAGGAAAGGGACTCAGGAGGTTTCTAGCTCAACCTCCTACTCCAAGCTGAGTCAGCTGCTGGGTCAGCTGAGATGGTTTCAGATACTGAAAACCCCAAGAACAGGGATTGCTCAGAGGGAAAACCTTTTTTTCCTTGTACCCAAACTGAGTGTTCTGTTGGAATTTGGACCCGATGCCTCTTGTGTTCTCACGTGCCACTTCAAAGAAGATTCTATCTCCTTGATAACCTCCCCACAGATCCAGGACATAGCTGTTAGGTCTCCTAAAACCATCACTTCTCCAGGCTGGACAAGGCCTAATCCCACACCAGGTACCAGCTCTGACCATTCCAATGGCCTGAATTCACTCCCTGTGATCAGTGACTTATCCTAAGAGGCCTAAACATGGTTGCAGCAGCTAAATATGATCTGAAACGCTCTGACTAGAGAGGGAGATTATCACTTCTATGATCTCCTGGCTGTATTTATGCTCTCACAATCCAGGATATTTTTTTTTGCTGCCAGGACATGCTGCTGGCTCATCCTCAGCTTGCAGAGCATTCCCAGGTCCAGTTCTCCCAGCCACTTGCTGCCAAGGTCTCTTCCTTCCCAGAAATTCCAGAAATTTCAGAATTAGCCCTTGCTGAACATCACCACGTTTCTCTCAGCCATCCCCTCCACCTTTTCCAGGTCTCTGGGTTAATCTCATTCAGCCTCTTTTCACAGAGCTCTCCCCCTAATCACTCTCCTCCTAAATCTGTGGAGGTGGTGGGGGAAGTGGGAGAAGCGAGGACGAATGGGGGTTTTCCTTCTGGACCCGCTGGAGAGCGAGTTGCTGATTAAGACATGTGTGATAAGCATTTTCTTTGTATTTCTAATTAAAGCGAGGTGCGTGGGAAGAGGAGGAGGGGAGAGGGGAGCCGGAAGCCAAGGGAGGAGGGAGATGTGGAATGAGGTGATGGAGAGAGGCAATTTGAGGCAGACAGGCAGTTTCCAGGCACAGAGAGACAGACAGGCACGGAAGGACAAGATCCGTGGATTGGGGCAGGATTGGGAGGAGGCTTTCATAGCCACAGCAGCTCGATCCTAGGGTTTCACAAAGAAGCAGCCAGAATTCTGTTCAAATTTGCTGTCAAGGCTCAGGTAAGGTGACAATGATGCAGGCAGAGGAGACAGCAGGGAGTGAAGCCCTCTGGGTGACCACAGGAGATCCAAGAGTAGCAGAAAAGAAAGTGGGAAGTGAGGATGAGGATGAGCAGGGAGCAGTTTGCTCCAAAAGAGTTCAGCAGAAGCAAGGGAAGGAGAGAAAATAGTAAAAAAAGTCACATCTCATAGCTCAGCAGGGATGGTGTTAACGTGGGTTGTCTCCCTAGAGCTTCCTGTGGAGTTTTAAAGCAACTGTAGGTTAGGATACGATCCAAAAAAAATTTTAAAAAGAGAGAGAAAGGAAAAAGCCAACAGACTAATTAAAGGCAGCAAAAGGAGAGTGTGACAGTGAGCAGCAACTGAGCTTTCCCCTGAAGGGAGTGGGACCAGAACAAAGGGACATTGAGTCGCAGCAGCACTGGCACCTTCCCCAGGGCTGTCACTGTTTGTTGAGGACACGATGCACCCAGAGCCTGGTGACACTCACCCCTTGGCACCTGCTCAGGCTGTGGGCTCTCCCTGCACCTCGCCTTAGAGCGAAAGTGTGGGGGTTTGGGGTTCTTTTTTTGGTTTGGCAGGCCTTTAGCACCTCATCTGGCCGAGTGCTCTGCTCAGAGGTGCCTTATGGCAAGACACTGAGAGCAGCCTGAGCTGTGAGCCTGACAAACTCGGTGGGTGAGCGAGAAGGGGGAGATCCCGAGGAAAACTTGGGAAAGTTTCTGGCGCAGCTGACTTTGTGCTGCCTTTCCGTGGCATATGCTCTAAAGAGTTCTGGTGGGTGCTGAACTGCCCTCCTGTGCTGCCAAGATCCCTCCTCGGTTATGCTCGGAGATGTGCATTGTGTTCCTCCTCGGAATCACCATCTGGAGGACCCTGCCTTTCACCCAGGACTCTTTGAAGAGCCTAAAATTAGAAGCCTGAAGGCTTTGTGGGCAATTCATCCCGTGTTATTGCAGGAACTAATATTTCCTAGTGGCGAGCAAGGGATTTTCTGCATTTTCCTACATTCCTTGTGCTAGAATTTTCCCCATCTCTCTCATAATTGTTTCCCCTTTCCAGAAGGAAAAAGAATAAAATAAAAAACACATTTCCTCCCCGCTTCTGCCTCCACGTCTTTTTAATCCCTATTGATTCTCCCATCGCTCTTTGGTAACAAAACCCTCAGAAGGCAACAAAATTAAGACTAAACCAAGGTGTCGGGCTTTTAAATTCGCGAGGAACAACAGAAGGGAAAAGAAATAACACATTTAATTTGCGCCATACGTCTCTATTCATCCGTCTCCAGCCCCTGGAACACTTTATTGCACCGGAGCTGGCACTCACAACGCGGAGTTTCGCATTCAAAACACGGCTCACACGTCAGCGGCGCTTTTGTTCCCGGCCACCCATGGTCCCCCAGGTCTGGGGACCGCACGTCACTCACTGGGAGGGTGTGGAAGCAATGGGGAAACTGAGGCCATGCCCGCTATCGATATTACCCCATAATGATGGTTGTTATCAGCGCCACTCCTCCTGGCAGCAGATTTCTCTCCCGTATTCCTTTTCATCTGGAAAGCCCTACTTTGAGGGGAAGACAAAGTGCTTTGTTTTATTCCCCCACCGACTAAAAATATCTCCCCCGCGTGTTTTGTAATCCTCTCCTCTCCTTATTTAATGAGTTGTTTGTTATTTCGGTTGCCTCGCTGGGCAGAGGAAATGTTAATGAGCCTCTCCTTGTGCTTTTTGCCTCCTCGAGCCTGCCCGAGGCTAAAGCAAGCAAGTCAAAGGAGGGATCAGCATTTTTCACACTCTGGTGTTGGCTGTTATGACCCTCGTGAGGTCAACACAAATAGAGAGACATCTCCGAGTGAACTTTGTTTCCCTCCCCTGCACAGCCCTGACGAGCTGGAAAAACATATTTTGTTGCCATGTCAAAGGACCCGGTTTACAGCTGGTTTGTGACATTTCTTCTGCCACGTTTCACAGCCGAGTTTGGCCCACTTCGGGCCTCACAGTTGACTCCTCGCCCACCTGCCCCGCTTCAGGGTGTCCCTCTAAGTGTTCTAGTGAAAGTTTCTGATTTTAATGTTTTTTTTTTTTTTTTTACTCCTCCTCAACAGCAAACACTGCAGATCACAGGTCTGCTAAAACAAGGGAAAGTGGCGGGGTGGCTGTGAAGAGCAGACCTGGTTACTCCGCTGGTGCTGCTTTGCTGAGAGGGTCCCACCAGGCCAGGGGAGCTTTGCTCCTCATCATCTGCCAGGATGGAGATCTGTGGATCATTAATGGCCCACAGAGCCTCTCCCCTCCTCCCCTGCATCCCATTTCAGGCTGGGTTTCCCACTGACATCCCCATGGCTGTGTGAGAGGAGTGGTGGAGCACTGGGACATCACAGCCACGCAGGGAAAACGGGACCTTGTCCTTGCTGGTGGCATCAATTCCTGCATTTTATGATGATTCCCATGGTGAGCCAAGGGAAGCTGAGCAGCCACAGGTTTTTGGCAGTACCAGCTACTCAGATGAGGAGGAGAAAGGGGCTCAAGCTGCTTCAGCCTTTCCTGCTCTTGCTCCTCCTGCAGTTGCTGTGGATGAATCCATATTAAGCCTCTCTTTCAATTTTCTCAGCACTTACACTGAATTTTCCTCCTGGATTAGAGAACATGGGAAGGACTTTTGGGGTGGTGGGGGCCTCGTTTTCCATCAGTGAAGTCAGGCTGGCTCAGGGGAAGATTTCCAAGCTGCAGATTCTCTGCTGTGAGTTGTGGGGAAGATGGAAAATGGGATCGTCCTGTGGCCATAAAAGAATATTCTGCCTTGTGGTGGTGAACAGCTGGAGCCAATTCCATGGACAATCCACCACAGCCCCTTTTCCCCAAAAATTTCCAGAGTCCTGCCTCTCCTGTGAGTGGCAACAGCCCTGTTTCCATGAGGGATATGCCAGAGGAAATTAAGGAATGCTCAGGGAAGGCTTTCCACATGATGCTGTGGCTATCCCCCAAGGTATCATCCAAACATTTTCCTCTCTGCCTGAGCCATGGATAGATGGTTTTTCTCTCCTCGGGAACATGTAACCCCTCATCCCCTAGATAGTTTATTTTCCCTCATTCAGGCTGAAATTCCAAAGCATTTCCATACCAATTTAGAATTTGTCCACAGGGGTGCCTTTGGACAGCACCTCAGCCAGGTTTAAAGCCTAATTGGGCACAAGGGTTTCAACCCCGGTCTCCTCAGTGCTGGGACATTCCTAACAGTGAAGGGAAAACCCAAATGCTTTATTAGAATCCTTTTGTGGAGTTTTTGTGGGCATGGTTTTCTCTCTCTAAGCAGGAATGTGTGTGGCTCTCTGCCCTGGGCACCACTAAGGCATTCCAAAGGACACCAAGGGGACACAGAGCTTTTCCATGATCCCAGCAGGACACGAGGCTGCTGTTCCCAGCCCAATCTGTGTCTCCAGAGCTCTGTCAGTTCTCAGCTCCCTGCTCTCACCACCGTGAAGACACAAACTAGGCCACTGTTCACCTATTTTCAGCAGTTCTATCACCAAGTTGTGACTTAATTTACCTTCTTTTCCACCTTTCCCTTTCGCTCCTCCCTCTTTGAAGAAATTTCCTTTATTTTTGTCCCCACCAAGCATTGTTGTTAACAAAGGATTTCCTCCAAGCATCCTTGCTAATCTGGCCTAGCCACGGGGAGGCACAGCTGGAGCCAGGGCAGGAATTGTGTCCCCTTGTCCCGAGAAAACAACAGAGCAGCTGCTTCATGTGGTAAAGGGGCTCCTTCACCAGCAGGGGTGATGTGAGGTCACTTCTGGGAATAAAGGGAGCCTCATTCAGCACATCCTCATCCCAGCTCAATCCTACCAGCACTCCCATTTCCTTTATTTAAGTATCTGTAAATGAGAGCTGGATAATTAGAGCCGGCAGGGAAGCTCGGGGAAAATAGAAGAACGTGAGAAACAAGCAGCAGACTATGCTAATTTCTTCTTTCCAAATCTAAGAGGCCTCAAACGTCACTAAAAGCCTTATTGGAGCAGCGTTAGGAGGAGCTGGGGACCGAGTTGCTGTGGAAAGGTTTTCAGGAGTTTTTCTTCCCCCAAAAACTCATCACAGCGCCCTGGAACATCACTTCCCACCACAACTAATTGGTGGTATCAGGCTGGAGGTCACAGAATCCTGAAAAAGTTTGGGTTATAAGGGACATTTGAGGGGTATCAAGGTCCATCTGCTTTTCTAAACCCCATCCAATCTGGCGTTGAACACTTCCAGAGACAGGATATCCACAGGATTAGAAGCACAAAACTGGGACGGGAGTGATCCTGACACCAATTTTTCCCTTACAAGTGTCGTCCCCCCATGATCACAGGAATTTATTCCATCTCCCTCCCCCTCAGGTTGAATTTATTCCATCTCCCTTCTCCTCAGGTTGTGTCTCAAAAGGGCTGGTCCTATCTGGAAAAAAAATCTCTGCTGACAAGGGAATTTTTGTCCCCATGGATCTGTTTTCCATCTTAGCAAGACCAAAAGTGGGGGGCTGAGGGATAATAAAAGAAAACAAGGGGAAGAAAGGAAAAAAAAATATTAAAGAGAGAAGAAAAATGTAAAAAATTGAGGGAATAAAAAAAAAAGGAGAAAGGAAAATGGGGGGAGGAAAAATCAGACAGCACAGTGATAGCTGGAGTTATTTGTGCCTGATTTCAGTAAAAGATTTCTAAGGATTGAAGAATGATTTGTTTATGTCCCTCAGACATGATGTAGGCAGGGATGATCCCACTGTGGGGCTATTGGGATGGGATGGGATGGGATGGGATGGGATGGGATGGGATGGGATGGGATGGGATGGGGATGGGGATGGGATGGGATGGGATGGGATGGGCAGTGCTCTCCTGTTGCTGGCAGGGATGATCCCACTGTGGGGCTGGGGGGATGGGGTGTGCAACAATCCCTGATCCCACTGTGGGGCTGTGGGGATGGGGTGTGCAGCACTCCTCGATCCCACTGTGGGGGTGTAGAGATGGGGTGGGCAGCTCTCCCCTGCCGCTGTGCTCCCCATCCCAGCCTGGAGGATGCTGAGGAGGCGGTGGCAGCTCGCTCCCGGCACAATAGGATCGAGCTCTCCGTGGATCCCCGCAGGAATGTTGTAACAGAGAACGGGAAGGATTCCGAGGGGGATGCAGTGGCTCTTGTCCAGCCCTGCCAACGCCTCCCCGCCCATCGCTGCCCTCTCTCCCCTCTCACACAGACCGGGACCTCCCCGCCGACCTTCCCCGAGGATCCTCATCCCCCGCTGCGGAGGAGGATGCGCTGTCCTGGATTTCCCACCTCGCTGTGCTGGGGAGGGAGGGGAGGGAAAGGAGAAGCGGCAGCTCCGCGGTAATGGGTTCCTTGAGGAGAAGCCGCGGGGAGCATCCATCCCTGCAGGTACCTGGAGAGCCGTGAGCCATCCTGGAATGAGCCAGCGAGGTGGGCGGGAGCGCGGGGGAGAACGGGGGAGTGGGAGCAGGGAGAGGGGCAGACAAAAGGGATGAGCTGTGTGTATGTGTGTGTGCGCACACGGGGGATCTGCCGCACGCTCCTGCTTTTCTCCCACCTGCCTGCAAGGCAGGTGCCGGGTGAGTTTTCCAGGGGGTGACAATGAGCCACGGCAGCACCCCCAAGGCATTGCTAAAATAGGGATGCTGTGGGCATGGCTCCCCAAATGTGGTGCCTACTCTAGGGGGGATAGAGCCAGGTTTTCTCCTCTTGAGGAGCTGCATCAGGGAGGGGGAGAGAGTTCCTGCAGTGCTGCTTTGCTCAGAGCCTGGAAGGCTCTCTAAAGGGATCATGAAATCCTAGAATCCTCAGATTTGGGTTGGAATGGGCCCAAAAAAAATCCCATTGTAACCCCATGCCATGGGCAGGGAGACCTTCCACAAGACCAGGCTGCTCAGAGTGATGCTTGGGGAGTTTGTGAAAGAGGGGAAAATCCCAAGCTTTGGAGTTTTATGGCCTCCACAATGCACACAGGCAGATCCCTCCTTTCCGTCCACTGCTGGTTTTCCAAAATCCTTCAACTCCCTCCCTGAGTTTTGTGAGGGCAAAAATCTCATCAGGGTGGGTTTCTGTCGATGGTCCTGCAGGTATTTGACTGAACATTAAATCTCTAGCCAAAGCTCGAGTTTAGATGGGGATGAGAAGGTGAAGATTGTATTAAAATCATGTTTATCTCTCACATAGAATCAGAATTGTTATGGTTGGAAAAGCTCCCTAAGACAACTGGCACAGGATGCCCAGAGAAGCTGTGGCTTCCCCATCCCTGGAAGTGTCCCAGGCCAGGCTGGATGGGGTTTGGAGCAACCTGGGATAGTGGAAGGTGTCCTTGCCCATTTCAGGGGGTGGAATGAAATTATTTTTAAAGTCACTTCCAACCTAAACCACTCTATAATTCAAGAATCATCAAATCCAGCTCTGAACCCAGCACCACCACCATGTTCACCATTAAACCACATCCTCAAACAATTAAAAATGAGCTTCACATTTTGGATAACATAAACACCCATCAGGCCAGACCAAGGTGTAAACCTGGCAGTCTTAAACCTTGTCCAGGTTATGCATCCCATATGTCCCAGAAAAGCCAACACCATGGAATTGTTTAGGTTGGAAAACACCTCTAAAATCATTAAGTCCAACCATTAAAGCATCTCTGCCAATGTCCCCAAGTGCCACCTCTATGTGTCTGTTAAATCCCTGCAGGGGTAGGGTCTACACCACTGCCACAGGCAGCCTGCTCCAAAATCCATCTCCCTGATCCCACAAGGTCTTGTTCTGACCCAGAAATGCCTCATCAGATGTTCACCTAAGGCACAGAGGTCCGGACCAAGAAGGGATCTGAACTCACCTCACCCAAACTGACCATCCCTAAAAGCACATTTTTCCCTCCTCAGCCCCAAAACCAACGGGTTTTTTTCCATCAGACTGTTGGGTCTGGATGAATTTGTGGTTTGCATTGAAATTTTGTGGGTTTAGACGAGATCCCTGAGCCTCAAAAGACAATTCTCCAAGGACTTCCAGGCAGAGTCTTGCCTGATCTCTGAAAGGACACCCCCCCCGTCCCTTAATTTGGTCACTGAATGACCAAAACAGAACGGTTTTCCTCCTATCCTCTCCCCAAGTACTTGTACAAGATTGCCTGTGACATTTAGAGCAGCTAAAATTATCTCAATTAAATATCTCCCCTGATTTCCCTTTGTTCTCTTTTCCTTTCTAGTTCTTTCCTCCCAGACAGCTGGAACATGTTCTTTAGACACTCTTTAAAGACAAAAGGGAAAAAAAAAACACCTCCCTACCCCAAACACCCAACAACTAAAACTCACTCAGCTCCAGCTCAGCTTTATTTAGAAACACAGTTGAAATAAATGTTGTGAGGAATATTTTATGTTGCTCCAGGATTCATTCACAGCAGACAGGAGAGAGGTCTCACCCCATCCAATAAAGTCATTCCTTTTTGGGTTGCAGGGCTGGTGGAGGTGTGGGAAAAGGGGATAAAGGGTTGTGCACTGATTTTTGCAGGATGCTTGGTACTATTAGATAAAAACACGGAGTTGTTGGCCTCTGTGATGTCCCCCCTTCTTGTCCCACATGTTCATGATGACAACACCTGGCCCTGCTGATTGACCTCTCATCTTTACAAACTCCCTGCCAATCTGTTCTGGGAGAGAAAATTCCTTCCCAGCACGAAATTTGGCAGCTGCCTCTCCCTGTGCCTGAAGCATGAATCACCAGAGTTAAGTAACAAACCATTTATACATCAAGACACCATCACTGTCCAAGCAATCATTCTGTGCTTTTCAATGTGAAGCCCATTATTTGTGGATAATGTTTATATTCATCTTTTCTCCCATTATTTTTTTCCCCTGTACATTCTGGATGCTTTGCAGAACAATAAAAAACTTCAGAAGGAAGCTGGGATGTTAAGCAGAGGCAGAAAATATTTCCCAACCCCCAAGAATGGTTGTTTACTATTAATTTTCAGAGTTTCTGGGAAATCTCTCAGGGAACCTCACCAAAGAATGCTTGGCAAGAACAATTAGCTTGCTAATGAGGTTCTGGGCCACCTGGTTTATGTATTAATATCTTATAAATATATTTACACACCCCTACACAGTTTAAAGCACCTGTTATTTTTACAAATGTTTTCTTGGTGCTGCTCTTGTCTTTTTAGCACCTATTTCATTCCTCTGGTCTATTGGCAGTTATTAAATATGTGATTCCCGAATGTGTTTGGTTTCTTCTGCAGAAAATGAAGTTTTGCTGGGTTGAAATAGTGGTGGGTAATCCATTCTGGAAGGGAGATCTGGGGAAAGCGCAGGCACTGTGAATTTGTGGGGGCAGAGCAGGATCTGCCAGTGTTATTAAGGCTGGGAAAAGCAGCAGGACTTGGAGCTGAACTGCAGAATTGCAATATCCAGGAATTGGCACAAAAAAAATTAGGGCAAGGCTTATGTGTCTGAGTGCTTGCTCCAAGACTCTCAGACAAGGTTCTTCCTGCTGCCTGGTCAGTTGTGTCCATGCAGGACACGACCACAGACTTGGACACTGCCCTCTCTTCCACACAGAGCTGAGGTGCCCTCATGACGTTCAGAAAGTTCTGCCTTAAATAAGTTCCTTTTGTCTGATTGGAAGCCACAATTTGGCAAACACAGACCCCCGCTTTCCCAAATGCTCCACCAGTCTGAGTGAAACACATCCAAGATGTTGTCCAGAGTTGTTGTGACTGTTCCATCCTTGGAAGTGTCCAGGGCCAGGTTGGACAGGGCTTGGAGCAACCTGGGAAAGTGGAAGGTCCACAGCAGGGAGGTGGGGATGAGATGATCTTTACGTTCCCTCCCAACCCCAACCATTCCAGGGTTTTAAGATCTCTCAGATCTCTCATTTGATAACAGAGTAACCACAACAAACACCAAAACATTAATTTTCTCAGAAAAGAGTGATTTTAAACCTGGGAAGAACTTAAATTACAGGTCTGAGGTTCATTTTCACTGCACCTTCCCATCAGTGAGTTTGTGGGCATTTCACCACACGGCAGATTGCAAATATTTACCCAGCCCCAGATTATTCCTCTCAGGCAGCAGCAGGACCATTCCTACACCCCTGCATCCAAGGTTTGTATTTCAAGCACAGGGATACTGCACTTCAGGACAGCAGAGCTGTTATTCAGAGCCTGAATGCCTAACTTTAAAAATGAAAATTTAAAGAACCCCAAGTGCCTTCCCCCCACTAAATGATGGACTGACAATCTCAGCATCTTTTAGACATCAGGCTTCAGGAGGGAGAGGGAAGGGCTGGGTGACAGGCAGAGTTTGGCAGCTGGGCTTCATTAACTCTGTTTTTCAAAGCTGCATTTGTGTCTCCAGAATAACAATGAATTTTTCCCAGATCTCGTGTTCCATCCCCTCACAGCCATTGTGGTGGTGAACACCCCCAGTGCCCTCTGTGCCATTATCTCCTTCTTTCCCTAACATATTAAACTGCCATCAAAGGCGAGTTTTGGAAATATAGTTTGTTGCTTATTGGAGCTTATTTGAGAGGTGCTGCTGCTGCTGTTGCATATTTTGTACAATTTTATTTTCAAGCAGTCCATTTTTTCCTAATGGGCTCACTTGGGGGTCTGTTCAACTGGAGGGGAAAATGAAGCCGAGCAAAATTCCTGCTGAGAGACCTTTAGAAACCTCAAGAAACCTTTCTCAGAAACAGGAGTTCCACGTTCTTAATGAGACCATTTTCATGAAAGTCTGGGGAAAGAGCAGAAAGAGAAAATAGTGACAGCAAAATAGAGATAATCACTAAAAATGCTCTTCAAGTAAACCAGGAGCCCTCTTGGTGTAATGAGACAGAAAAATTTCAAGAAGCCTAAAGGAAGAACATGTGTTTTTTTATGACACATCAGAGCCAAGTCGGGGTGTGAAATGCAATCACATCTCAACCCTGCAGCTGGATGTCACTCTCCTGGTGCAGAGAGTTGGGGAAAGAGTTCGGAAATGGGACAAAATGTTCCAGGACAGGGGCAGAGTTGGGTGCCAGGATGTCTGCAAGGAAAACTAACATTGGTGACAAACTTGGTGTGCTGAGTTGGATGGGAAATATCTCCTCTCTGTGCCTCTGTGTCTAGGTGATGCCCTGACCCCAATTATAAAAGGGTGAATTCCACGAAAGATGGTGAATCCATGCTGGCACATGAAGGCCAGCCCAGCTCTGGACAGGGACAGGCACATCGGGATCAACATTTGGATGAAGCTCTCAGAGAACCATGGAATCCCAGAGTGTCTTGGAAATGGATTGGAAAGGACCTTAAATATCACCCATTTCCAACTCTCCTGCCATAGCAGGAACACCTTTCACTATCTCAGGTTGCTCCAAGCCCTTTCCAACCTGGTCTTGGACACTTCCAGGGATGGGGCAGCCACAGCTTCTCTGGGAAACCTGTGCCAGGGCCTCAACACCCTCCAGGGAAAAATTTCTTCTCAATATCCCACCTAAATCTACTCTGTGAGTTTGAAGTCATTCCCCCTTGTCCTGTCATTCCAGGACCTTATAAACACTGTCTCTTCATCTTTCCTGTACTCCCTTCAGGTACTGGAAGGCCACAATTAGGCCACTCTGGAGCCTCTCCAGGCCAAACGATCCCAATTCTCCCATTTTTTTCCTCCCAGCAGAGCTGCTCCATCCCTCTGATCACCCTGGTGCCTCCTCTGTGTTTGCTCCAACATCTCCATGTCCATCTCATGCTGGGACCCCAGAGCTGGATACAGCATTCCAGATGGGATCTCTCCAGATTGGAGCAGAGGGACAGAATCCCCTTCCTCACCTGCTGCTCACAATTCTTCAAACCCTGGGCTGCCTGGATGTAATTCCATAACCTCTGAAATTTTCTTCTGGCTGATGGCAGATGGATATTTCAGAAAGCACAGGCAGATCAGCACGGAGTGGTGTGAAAACTGGAAAAAATGGGAGGAGGGAAAGCGGGGACAGAGGGATCGCCTGTCATCTGTTTGTCATGGCCAGGGCCTGAGACAGCGGCGTGGGAGTGGTGATTAAACAGTTGGTTGGTGACATGAAATGACACCTCCAGCACATCCCTGCCCAACGTGCCAACAGGGTTTCACAGGCTGGCACCATCCTGATGCCTCCAGAAGCCAGAACATGAGGACAAGAAGGTGCCAGAGGAGGTGTACAGAAGAACATCCAGCTCCAAACCCAATCTGCAACATTTTCTGTGAGTTAATGCCTAAAAAAGAAAAAAACCAGTGTGGTATTATGTCAGCAGATGCTCTGCTGATCTCCAGAGATTTGTGCCTCGGGCCCTGCATGAACCAAAGCAGGAAGTTCCATATTTGCACACTCTTCGCGAAGTTTTTTTCCTCCATAAATTTTCCCAGTTATCTTTTAAACATTTTTACAGTTTGGGGATCTATCATCCCCAATGGCAGAGAGTTGCACAGGTGACCAGGTACTGTGTGAGGAAACTTCTTTTTCTTTATTCCAAGCTTGGCACTTGCTTTTTTTCCAATTACAACATTTAGCTCCTGCATCAGAAGAGTCAATAAGCTATCAACCCAAAATGATTCCTCTTGAGATCCTAAAATACCCTTTCTTTCTCTAGATCCCATCATATCCTTCCCTTTACTCTTTCTTTTCCTTGACAGGATAAACAATGTTTACACAACAATTCCCTGTGCAGAAGGGACTTTATTAATCTTTTCCACTGATTAGTTAGTTTGGTTTTTTTTTTTTTTGTTTTTTTTTTTTTTTTTTGTTTTGTTTTTTTTTTCACATCCTCCTGAGATGAAAACCTCAAAAAACACCCCAAGTAATCCAGATGTGAATGGAACAGGAGTTTTTTGGGGGGAATGGGGGCAGGTGAGAGAAGACAACAGGAGTTATCCCAACTTCATTCCTCCTTCCACTTAATTCTCCCTCTACAGAGCTCCAGCCCTGAGATCTGAGCTGAGCTGGAAAAACAGGTTTAATTTCTTCCTCTTCAATGAAGAAAAGTCTGATCTTCAAACTTCCTCCATGTGACATGTCAAACTGGCACCACAAGTCTGACTTCTGATGACTCTGCCCACAGACTTTCAGTTCTGATGTTTCACCAGCTGAAAAAGCCAAGTTCCCATCGAGTCAGCTCCTCAGATTTCCAAATTAACTGCAATGTAGCACTTCCTTCAAGGTTTGTTCTTTATCAGATCCTTCACTTCATTGCTTCCACCAACACTGCTGAGCATTTGCAAAGTGGCAGCACAGCTCAGCTTTCCACAGGAATTTTGTACCCAGCTGAAGTTTGAGTATTTCCAGCAAGGCAGAGTGGGCTGTCAAATACCACAGTTTCCATGTTGGGATCATTTCTTCCTGTCTGAGGAAAGCTGGTGGGAAGGCGCTTTCCTTGACAAGGAGAAAGCCAGTGAAGACAAAATGGGACAGCTGGAAGGGCAGAGCTAAGTCCAGAGTGAGCCAGGCTTCCACATCTTCCCTTTCCTAAGGGAGAGACTGCAGATGGATCCTTGTCACCCACAGAGTGCCATCAGGACAGGGATGATGTCAGCTCTATGGAGTGACAGCTTCTGAGGAAGCTTGAGAGCTTCCAACTTCAAAAGGAACTGCTGGAGAGAGTCCAGAGGAGGCCACGGAGATGATCCAAGAGCTGGAGTCCCTCTGCTCTGGAGCCAGGCTGGGAGAGCTGGGAATGTCCAGCCTGGAGAAGGGAAGGATCCAGGGAGACCTCAGAGCCCCTTCCAGTGCCTAAAGGGGCTCCAGGAGAGCTGGAGAGGGACTGGGGACAAGGGTCAGTAGTAACAGGAAAAGGAGGAATGGCTTTAAATTGACAAAAGGAAGGGTTGGACTGAATATTAGGAAGAAATTCTTGGGTGTGAGGGTGACAAGGCCCTGGCACAAGGTGCCCAGAGAAGCTGTGGCTGCCCCATCCCTGGAAGTGTCCAAGGCCAGGTTGGACGGGGCTTGGAGCTACCTGGGCTAGTGGAAGGTGTCCCTGTCCATGGTAGAGGAGTGGAATGAGATGATCTTTGAGGTGTCTTCCAACCCAAACAATTCTGTCATTCCCCAAAAGTCTGTTTGGAGGGATGTTGGGCAAATTGATTTGAATAATAAAGTCTGAAATCATTGTGTTTCAACAGGTTTTGGGAAAATTTGAGGCACAGGAGAGCTGAAGTAGCTCAGCTGGGAGAGCGTTAGACTGAAGATCTAAAGGTCCCTGGTTCAATCCCGGGCTTCAGCAGAGTTTTCCTGCATTTTTGTGGGCCCAGGGCTGGGGTCTTCAGTACTAGAAAGATGTGGACACCCAGGAGAGAGTCCAACCAAGGGCCAGCAGGACTGGAAGGGACTGGAGCATTTATCCTGTGAGAAGAGGATGAGGAGCAGGACTGGTGCCCTTGAGAGACTGTGGAATTCCCATTCATATTCCCAAGTCACCTGGATGGTCCTGGACAAGTGGCTGTGGGTCCTGCTGGAGCAGGGGTGTGGAGCAGGTGATCTCCATGCGGTCCCTTTGGACCTCCACGAATCTGAGCCTGTGAAACAGGGACGGGGTTTGACAATTTCAGTACTTCAGCAAAAAGCTTGAAATGAAGAGGTAGTTTTTGTTCCTTCCACTGCCCCTTCCCAGTCCTATGCCATGGACTGCCCCGAGAAGAGGTAGAAAAGTTGACCCATGGGTGTAACGCCAAGAAGGAAATCAAAACTGGTTTTTGGGAAAAGGAAAAAGACCCTATCGAAGAGAGCAATTTTTAGCATGAATCACAAATGACCTTGGAGCAACCTCTCCCCTTAAAGTTTGTATTTTCCAGGCTGAAGTGTTCTAATGGGTTTACATGTTGTTTTTTTTAGGGGAACAATCACAGGTAGCAGAGCTGAAGTAGCTCAGCTGGGAGAGCGTTAGACTGAAGATCTAAAGGTCCCTGGTTCAATCCCGGGCTTCAGCAGAGTTTTAGGAGTTGGAATCAATGATGCATCCCTGGAAATGTCCAAGGAACTACTGCACCTGGCACTCAGTGCTCTGTCTATGGACAAGGATGTGATGGATCAAAGATTGGGCTCTGTCTCGGAAATCTTTTGCAATCTTAATGGTTCTGTGATTTTATCCTTGGGGATCCCTTCCAGCTTAGAGTATTCCATGATTCTCCAAGGAAGCTTTCCACTCTCTCCTGACCAATTCCTATTTTTCCCCATGAGTTTTATCAAATATCATGTTCAATGTGCAGATATCACACTAAATTGAGTAACTCTGCTCTGTGTTTGCTCTGCCCCTTTCTGACTGCTGTTCCATGGAGCCCTTCTGGCAAACACCAGAGATGGGACATGAAATGCCAATTGTCCAAAAAAGAGAAGTGAGAAGCAGCAAATACTTGACCTTCTCAAGGTCACACACATCCCATCTCTTCTTCATCGCAGGACAGGGACTCTTCTTCCTCCCTTTCCTTCTGGTGATGCTCTAAAAGCCGTGGACATCACACTGGCTGATCCTACGGCATTCCAAGGAGTTATTTCCCTGATCAGGATGTGATTAAAATAATTTATGTACAAACCAATAACATCATCACCTGCTTAAGCCTTGAAGTGATACCAGTTGTCCTGCTGGGGAAATTCCTCTGCCAAGAGCCACCACCCCAATATAACACTCCAAATATGACACCACAAATACGATACCACAAATATGACACCACAAACAAAACACCATAAACATGACACCACAAACATGACACCACAAATAAAACACCATAAATAAACCACCCCAATATAACACCCCAAATATGACACCACAAACAAAACACCACAAATAAAACTCCACAAATACAACATCACAAATAAAACACCACAAATATGACAACACAAATGAGACACCACAAATGCAGCAGCTGCTCACCCAGGGTGGACCTTTGCAGACCTGACGCCCTCAGGCAGGATCATCTGGTCCAGGGATGCACCAGCTGGAAATTAGCCTTTACTCCAACTGTCTTTGCCTGGATCTAAATGAGGCAGGAGCCTCCTGGTCCCCAAATTGGATCAAAGTAGGTCAGAACTCCCTGCGTGGTCCATGTGCAGAATTAAATTGTACCAAATTTTGTGCATGTCTTGGGCCTCATTTTGTTATGAGAACAGATCTGAGGTATTATGAACATCCCAGATACTGCCCTCAGGTTTAAGAACAGTTCACACACCATGGCTGTGCTGAAGGACTCTGACCTCATTAACTCCCTGGAGAAACACAGTCCTGAACCCCAAGGGCAGAGGCAAATCCCATACCAGAGACACTGACCTGATGGTGACATTAATGGCTTAAATGTGACAGTCTGTGTCCTCCCAGACAATGCCCAGAGAGAGTTCCCTGCCTATTCCCAAAAATTGGTTTGGACATAATAGGTCTATTTTTGAAAAAAGGCTGAGCGGTGATTGTTCAGAGTGGGAAAGAGAAGGGTCTGGGGGGACTTTAGAGCCCTTCCAGTGCCTAAAGGGGCTCCAAGAGAGCTGGAGAGGGACTTGGGACATGGGATAGAGGGACAAGACAAGGGGAAATGGCTTTAAACTGGAATAGGGTAAGTTAAATGGGATATTGGGAAGGAATTCTTCCCTGTGGTGGTGGTGAGGCTCTGGCACAGGTTTCCCAGAGAAGCTGTGGCTGCCCCATCCCTGGAAGTGTTTTGCCAGGCTGGATGAGGCTTTGAACAACCTGGGATAGTGGAAGATGTCCCAGCGCATGGCAGGGGGTTGGAGCTGCCTGATTTTAAGGTCCCTTCCAACCCAAACCATCCTAGATCTGTGATTCTGTGATTTCTGCTGGACCAGAGAGGGAAAGAGGTTTCAGCACGGGGACAGATGTTCCTGATCTGATGGCTTTAACCCCAAAAAACACCTCAGACCAGCTCTGTTTCCTTTGGGCACTGTGACACCCAGTGCAGGGGACCTGTTCCCACTCCTCCCTGGGTCTCTGCTCACAGCCAGCACCAGGGGATGCCCAGTCAGAGCTGGCACCGCTGTGCCCATGGAGGTGACAGTGACATCTGGCCTCAAACACAAGCTCAGCACAAGGAGGTAACTCCAATGAAATAATTTTCAAGCCTGACCCACCGCTGTGGGAAGGCAAAGGAGAGGCCCCCACTGGTGTCAGCACTAAGGATTCATGTTGCCACTGCAGGACACACAGAATTCCCAGAGATCACAATGCAGCAGTTGGAGGAAATGGGAGAAGCTTTTTGCCTCCTCCTTCTCCCGACAGCTCATTCCCCTCCTGGCTGAAACAGCTTTGACTCAAACCTCAGCACCAGAAGTTGCCAACTTTGCCTGGATTTGGCTCAGAGAAGGGTTAAACCCTGCCCGTGCCCCCGGCGAGGCTCCGAGGGAAGGAGAGGGATGGATGAATAACCGCAGTGGGCGGCAGGAGCGCGGGGGCGGCCGCCCTGCCAGCATCTTCTCCAGCCCCCTCGCATTCAGCTCCCCCCTTTCACCCCCGCTCAGGCCCCTCCAGCTCCAGGGCCCCCACACCCATCAATCAGCCCGTGGCAGATCCCAAAAATCATCCTTTCCCGAGCCCCTGCACAGCGCTGCTCCAGCCCGCGGCTCTCCCCCACAAACAGCTCTGCCGGTGCCCTTCAGTTCTGATCCTCTGCCTTTGACTGCGGTGATTTCTGCCTCTTTCTCTCAGTGATTTCAGTCCTGGTTTGCTGCTGCTCTCCTTCTCCCCCATCGTCGTGAACTCCTCTCTCCACCTTTCCCACCAAGAGCACAGCCACGGATTGATCTGCACGCAGGGATCGATCCTCACTCATCTGCCCTGACCTCACAGGACTGTTTTTCCCTGATGATGAGATGAGGAGCCTGAATGGAAATATCAGGAAGATAAATATATGGGAAGTCCTCAGCGGGAGCTTAAAGTCCCTTTCTCCAGGAAAAAAAAAAAAAAAAAAAAAAAAAAAAAAGCCAACTGAAATACAGCAAATTCAGATTTTTCTGATGGTTTTTGTGATAGTCTGCATTCCCACAGAGTGATTTTGCTTTTGCTTTCCTTTTCATGGAATCATAGAATTATTTGGGTTGGAAGGGACCTGAAATATCACGTAACTCCAGGCCCCCTGCCACGTTCCACTAGACCAAGTTGCTCAGATCTACTTTAATATATGGGATAACTGCACATCTGCTTTGTCCCTTGTTCTACCCACAGCTGGCATGAGAAGAATGCAATTCCCTTACTCACATCACAGTTTCATCCCTCATAAAATTGGGCAAAGCACTCCAAAATCCTTGGGAAAGCTCCCTGGGACCTGCCAGAGGGCTCTCACCGTGGCAGAGTCAGCAGCAGCACGTGCAGATGAGAAAAAACATCTCCAGCCCGGAAGATTAATTTTCTGAATTACACAGCAGCTACAAGATGAGGGGAAAGAGAGGATTATTATCTGCATGCCATGGGAGCAATAATCCCACGATTACAGCTCCAGGCACAAAGATTTTAAGGGCTGGATTGCGCTGCAGCACGGAGCTCTCGGTGCCGTGCCAGGAACACGCGGCTCGTGCAGGACTGGGAAGGAAACTCGTGCTTTTGGGGGATGGACCCCACTCATGCTCACATCAGATGGATCCAGGGGTGGGATCTGATGCAGATTAGGTCCAGCTTTACCCCTTCTCATCCCATAGGAGCAGCTCAGGTTGGCCTCTGATGTTTTGGGGGCTGAAAGCTGAGTTGAGGTCTGAGGCACCGAATATCCCTGGGATGACCAAGGTTTTTACTGCTAAGGAGAAGTTCTGCCCCAGGGAACATCAGAAAGAATTCCATGACCTAGGAGCCAACCCTTCACCACCCACTGGGCAGTCCAGCTTCTTCTAAGAGCTCAACTTTTCCAAAAACTAAGCTTAGAGCTGTAAATCCATCCCTGCCTGCCTTCAGCTGGATCTTTGGAAAAGCACAGGGTCTTGGCTCAGCTGGTGAAGATGATGTTTCAGGTGACTTACACAGTGCAAATGTCACCTGGGGCTGGACCACTCTGCTCCAGAGCCAGGCTGGAAGAGCTGGGAATGTCCAACCTGGAGAAGGGAAGGCTCCAGAGAGATCTCAGGGCTTCTCCCAGTGCCTAAAGGGGCTCCAGGAGAGATGGAGAGGGACTGGGGACAAGGGACTGAGGGACAGGAAAGGAGAAATGGCTTTAAATTGACAGAGGGCAGGGTTGGATTGGATATTGGAAGGAAATTCTTCCCTGTGAGGGTGGGGAGGCCCTGGCACAGGTTGCCCAGAGAAGTTGTGGATGTCCCAATCCCAGAAGTGTCCAGGGCCAGGTTGTATCCAAGGGTGTCTTAGAGCAGCCTGGGACAGGGAAAGGTGTCAGGGCATTGGAATGAGATGGCTTTTAAGGTCCCTTCCAGTCCAAATCATTTTATGATTCTGATTTATTCTCTGTGGGGATCAGAACAGTTCTTTCATTCAGGTCATTCAAAATAACCCCATAAAAATTTGAGTTAAGATTTATCTCACTGTCTAAACTGTGTCACAAAAAGGGGTGTGGACATGTGCCATGCAAAAAAACTCCCTAAAATAAAATAAAAATGAAAAAAAAAATTAAAAAATCCAAATACAGCAACTGTCCAGGACATGCTCTGAACATGGAGAATAAAAAAAAAATAATTTTGGATCCAGGTCAGTTCCTCACAGGTACTCAAGTAAGCAGATAGTCAAAATACCTTTAAAAGGTCTTGGCTTTATTGTGTGTGGCTGATTAATTAAATTCAATTTAGGTCATTAATGGGGCTGTTAACTTTTGGGGCTATGTGCTCTCTTTTCAGTTTGAACAGCAAAACCTAATTTTATTTGTGACTGCAGGGTTCAAGCAGAGGAAAAGGAGAGAACATGAAGCACTGTTCATTCCAAGGGGAAGTAGGCTGTTTAAATATGCAAATCGTGCTCAGAAAAGCAGAGAGAAATGGGATTGTGGAGCTTCCTGCTGTCGCTTATTAGATATGCAGATTTTTATTCCCCTGCCCAAGGTGGGATTCAGGCTGGGACAGGAGTAAAAACTCTTCTGGCACTTTCTGGGAGCATCCAGGAGGTGACAGCTTGAGGAGAATTTGAGATTCCACGCAGAACGGTGGGTGGATTTCAGTTTGGTTCCTAACAAGGATCTACAGTGCAGAAAACATCCTTGGCAAAACTCTGCAAATTCAGGGAAGTATTTAATGTAAAAAATATGAGGATCCAGTAAAGAAGCTATTTTAATTATTCTAAAGCATGTAAGGCTTTAAACTACACTTAGCTTTTTAAACTCCTTGACTTGTGCCACAAGGGTCGGAAACTTCTCTTTTGCTTTGGAAATTCAGTTATATCTTCCAATCCCTCATTCCAAGCAATTGGAAATGTCTGGGAGAGAGCTGGACCTGCTGAATTGTTTTCTCCTTCGCAGGAAAAAAAAATTAAAAATAAAAAAAAATGGAAAAGCAGCAGATTAGAGAACACTTCAAGTCCCAGATAAGGAACAAACGGATAAAATTATGAATTAAAAGACAATAGGAAGCAATTCAAAAACCAGATTTATAATGAGCAATATCCCTGCCCATGGTCAGAAGATGCTGGGCAGGTGTCCCATTCCCCAGGGATTTTGGTGGATGTGGATTCCACATTCCCTGTTCTTTCACCCTGACACAGGAGGGAAACTCCTCGAGTCGTTTCGGTGTCTCTGCCTCCGGTATTTTCATGCCAGCCTGGTTCCGTGGGTGACTTTCTGCTCCAGTTTTCAAGCAGAAGTTCTCACAAATTGATGGAGGAGGCTTTGGCACCTCCACAGGAGGAGCGAGAGAGGGAGAATTATACGGAGGAGGAGAAGTGAAATGGGCTTCAGAAAACCATAAAATTTGCATAGAAAACGGCAGCAGCTTTTTTTTTTTTTATCTCAGGCTGAGCTTCATCAGCTGCTGGTTTTGAAATCCCCCCATTAAAGATCCCCACGGGTGGCCACAGATGTGCTGGGCTGCTTGAGTGATGCTGGGTTTGCAGCCACCTGAAAGCTTCCAAAAGGGGAGTTCAGACTTTCCCTTGGCTCCAGATTTGCCCTGCAAGCTCCCTACTCTTGAAGCCAATCCTTAAAATAAAAACCAAGAGCAGATGTACATAAAACCGGCAGTACAAGGCTTGAAAATCCACTGAGGCACCTTTTTTTTTTTTTTCAGCCCAAAGATTTTTAGCTCTTAAGGTCTCAGATCATCGCCTCTAACTTTAAACTTGGAGCTGAAGTTTCTAAGTTAAGAGCTACTTTCTTTTTTTCTTTTTTTTTTTTTTTTTTTTTTAAATTTTCTCAGCCTCTCAATATAGACAGTAGATGCAAAACTCAGTTTCTTTTCAATTTTAGTTCTTCTCTTGGAAAAAACCTGTTAGCTCAGCGTGTGGAGAGGGGCTCAACTTCCCTAATAAATAAAATAACACCTCTCAGCTGCCTGATAGCAAGGGATACACAGAACTGCACAGAACTTCAGGCCTGTGGTCATCCATCAAAATGAAGGAGTTTTTCCTTATTCCAAGCCCTGTCAGTTCTGGATATTTCACAAAATCACAGAACATTTTCAGTTGGAAGGAACCCAAGAGGATCATCAAATTCAATCCTTCAGTGAATGCTCTGTACAGGGATTGTTGTCTCAGGTCTTCTCAGTGGTGCCTGGTTTAGAAGGGGCAATGCTGAAAACAGAAATAATGTAGGAAACAGAAATAATATGGAAAATAGTAATGATATAGAAAATAGTAATAATATAGAAAATGGAAATAATATAGGAAATAGAAATAATATAGAAAATAAAATTAATATAGAAAATCTTTTTCCTGACATTCCAGTAAAGGTTCTTGCATTGGAAACAGAGTGACACAAGATTCTGGAGCTTGATGTTAGGAACTTCCTCAAGAGGAGTAGGACCTGACAGCAAGAGAAAATATGTCCAGAAATACAATTTATCAGTTTGTGCATGTGCTGATGGAGAATTCAAGTGACTGGATGAGGCTCTGAGCAACCTGGCCTGGTGGAAAGGGTCCCTGTCCATGGCAGGGGGGGTGGAACTGGGTGATCTTTAAGATCTTTTCTAACTCCAACTGATTCTCTGATTCTGTGATCAGGTGCCAGAGCGACCAGTGAGAGACTCAGCTGTGAGCTGGTGGTGTGGGGAGCAAGCTGTGATTTCCCAGGTGGGTCAAACATCTTCTCTTGGAGGAGATGGAACATAAGATTTAAAAAAAATAATAAAATAAATAAAAAAGGAATTAGATAGAAGATGTCAGGAGAAGGAGCCAAAACCCCACAAACACCTGCAAATGTGCCTACAGCCATCTGCAAAACAGATCCATCTACATCAATCCTCCCGCAGCGCTGAGGAATTTGTCCCATTCCAGGCTGGCAGCTGTCAAGATAAATTGTTAAAAGTCGGTCTCACACACTGCCTCAAATTAAACAGTGTTTGGAAATGTGAGAGAGAGATTTCCTGAGGAAGATGCAAAAGATTCATTAACCCAAATGAGCCAAATTTTCTGGGTGAATTCTGCCGTTTTCCATTCCTCTCTGTGTGACATTGGTGAGGATGCTTTGTCCCCCTCACCTGCCCATCTTTGACGCACCCAGATCAGGTTCAGACCAGAAAGTCCCTCTCAGAATGCAGCCGTGACATTTCACAGGATCCTCCATCTCTCACCTCCTCCAGGGAAAGCTTCTTTTCCCTACCAGGTGAACTTTTCCATCCCAGCTCCCTCTGGCAGGTGGGTGTTCTCCTCCTGGAGTTGGTGAGGGGGCGGGAGGCACCGACAGAGAGCACAGCAGGGCTCGGGAAGGTGTTACTAGTTATTCCCACTCCCTGCTGGAGGGATTCTGCTGTCATTCCCAGAAGACTCGAGATCCCTCCCATGTCCATCCTTCCTGGAATTTTATTGCTGTAGGGGATAGGAGAAGAGCAGTTGGAAAAGGATGAAGAATTAGATTACTGCTCTTCTTCCCTCTTTGCCATGGCTTTTTATGAAACTGGGTGCTTTGTATCATGGAATTATTTAGGTTGGAAAAGGTCTCTGGGATCAGTGAGTCTGACCATCAACCCAGCACTGCCAAGGCCACCACTAAATCATGTCCCCAAGTGACACATCTATATGGCTTTTAAATCCCTCCCAGGATGGGGACTCCACCTCTCCTCTGGGGTCACTGTACCACACCTCAACAACACTTTCCGAGAAATTTTTTCTGATATCCACCCTAAACCTCCCCTGGTGCAGCTTGAGCTCCTCCCTTGAAATACAGAGCTGGAGATGAAGGACAAGCTCAGAGCTTTGTCCTTCCCTGTTCCATTTGCTCCTGGGTTCTCACTCCCTCTTGACAGATGGTTTTAGCCACAATTATCTTCCAAGCAAAGACCCAAAATTTATAGAAAACAACATTCCACCCGAGTCCTTCCTTCCCATATTCCCTGTGCCTGCAGTTGTTCTGCAGATCCTTCATCTTTCCCAAGGAGAATTGATGACTTGTCTGTTTTCACACGACATCAATTTATGGAAGTTGGTACCACTGGATCCTTAAAAGCAACTGAGAAGTGTTCAAGAAGAGTTTTGGGCTATAACCTCAAAATCAAAAAGGAAAATAACTTCAAAAGTCACCTAAAACCTAAGTGTTTCCCTGAGTTTTGTGGCTTGCACAAGAACTCAGCTTCTCACTAATAAAAATTAAAAAAAAAAAAGAAAAAGAAAACCAAACAAAAGAATTTCTACATTTAAAAACCCGTGATGGAAGGAGGATGAGGAAGAGAAGGTTTTGATCGATCACACCTTCTTCATCCATTTTGTTACGGCTATTGAGACCTGAGCATCCTCAGAGGGATCAGCCACCATGGCAACACTGGTGCAGCAAAACAAAAATTAGGGATGGGAAGGTGGTTCCCAACCACCACAGGGCGAAACCCTTTTCCTAGAAAACCCACTACAAACCTTTTATGGCATCTGTTAGCCTTTCAGGAGGACAGGAAGGAGCTTGCTGAAAGCTGTTCCATATTGACTGGTATGAACCTTGGAATTTTCTTTTCTTTATCCAGTTTAAACCCCTTCCTTACAATTCTGGCCTCTGTCTCAACCCCAAATTCCTCATCCTTTGTGTTTACAACTTCCAGATCCACACCATCAACACTCAACATCACTAACCTTTGCCATGACAGGCAAAATATTCCAAGCTTTTCCCATCTCTGACAGCCTCTCCATTCCCAAATGAATCCCAAAATCCTTCCTGGCCATTTAAAATGTTCTGTACCAGTGGTGACCCAGGATTCTGGGTCTCCCATCAATCATCCACTTTCCCACACTCTTTCCTCACTATTTACCTCATCTTGCAGTGTTCCGAGACGATCTGTCCTCTCCTTTCTCATCACTCCCACCTCCCCATTTCCGCCCCAGTTTGAGGTGAATCCACCTGAAAGTCCCAGGAGTTTCTCAGGAACAGCCTGCTGAGCACAGCTCTGTGACGCTGGTGCCGGCATTGTGAGAGCTGTGTTTTCCTGGATAGCACGACTGTTCCTAATTCTTTCAAATAAAAGGAATTAGAGACAGCGGACTCGAGAGGTGTATGAGTAATCCAGCATCATCCCTGGGGACACGTGCTGGGATAACACACAAAAACAAGCTGGGAACACAGAGTGCTTTCTCCTGCAAGCTGATTCTTCCCACATTCTGGGGAGGGAAGTTTCAGTGCTGCAGTGAGGGAAACTGAGGCACAGTGATGTGATTGGCAGAGATTACTCAGCTGATTTGGTGGAGAGCCCAGGGCAAGGCTCTTCATCATCTGTTTGGGTTGCGGCTGCCTGAATTATGCATTAAAGCTCAACTTATTTGAATAAGAGAAAGATAAGATTGTGAACTCCATTCTGGGGAAGCTGTGCAAGAGCAGCTGAAGGCATTTGTTCTGTTCATCTGGAGAAAGGGAGACTGAGGGGAGATCCCATCATGGTCTAAAACTTCCACATGAGGGGAAGAGGAGGGGTGGACACTGATCTCTGCTTTGTGATGGAACCTGAGGGAATGGCCTGAAGCTGTGTCAGGGGAGGTTCAGGTTGGATGTCAGGAAATGTTTCTTTCACCAGAGGGTGGTTGGGTGCTGGAACAGCTCCCCAGGGCAGTGGTCACAGCCCCAAGGCTGACAGAACTCAAGGAGTGCTTGGACAACACTATCAGACACAGGGTGGGATTGTTGGAGTGTCCTGTGCAGGGCCAGGAGTTGAACTGGATGATCCTTGTGGGTCCTTTCCAACTCTACTGATTCTGTGATTTTGTGGCTCTGTGACTCTGTGATTCTGTGGCTCTGTCACTCTGTGATTCTGTGATTCTCTGGCTCTGTGATTCTGTGACTGTGGTTCTGTGATCCTCTCCCTCTGTGATTCTGTAATTCTGTGGCTCTGTGATTCTGTGGCTCTGTGATTCTGTGGCTCTGTGATTCTGTGATTCTGTGACTGTGATTCTGTGATTCTGTGACTGTGGTTCTGTGATTCTCTGCCTCTGTGATTCTCTGGCTCTTCGATTTTCTGCCTCTGTGATTCTGTGGCTCTGTGACTTTCTGGCTCTGTGATTCTGTGGCTCTGTAATTCTGTGATTATGTGGCTCTGTGATTCTGTGATTCTCTGGCTCTGTGATTCTGTGATTCTGTGATTCTGTGACTGTGTTCTGTAATTCTGTGATTCTCTGATTCTGTGATTGTCTGGCTCTGTGATTCTGTGATTCTGTGATTCTCTGCCTCTATGGCTCTGTGATTCTGTGGCTCTCTGACCCAGAGCAGTTGGGTGTCCCCAGTGCATTTCAGCCTCTCCACGATTATCCCAACTCGGCTCTTCCTCACCTCAGCACTCACACCCCTCATTAATACCCAACATCCCAGGGAATCCTCTCCCATTTCTTGCACCCATTTGTCCCAGTGTTGCCTTTTCCTCTCCTTGCGCTGTCCTCAAGCCTGATTTGGGGCGACCTGACCCAGGATGAGCCCCAAAAGCTTCCTGCCACCCCAGGAGCGCAGAGCTCTCTGCTTGCACCGAGCTGGGATCTGTTCCACCCGCCGACTTCCCCACCTCCAAAGTCTGCAGCTCGGTGATGGGAAGGAACATTCCATAGAAGGGAAGAGATCTCTGCCAGGAGCTGCAGAAATGGGACACAGATGGTGCCTCAAAGGGAGCGGAAGTTTATCTGGGGGCTCTGCCCGTGACGTGGCACTGCAGATCCTGCAGCAGCTGACAGGCACTGGGATTTCAGAGTGGGTGAGGAATTCTGTTTGAAGCAGTCTCTGTCCACTATCAGAGCTAGTTTAGTTTGACACACAAAAAAAAAACCAAAAAAAAACCAAAAAAAAAAACCAAAAAAACCCCCCCAAAAAAAAAGAAAAGAAAAAAAAGAAAAAAGAAAAAGAAAAGGAAGCTCATCTCAATCTTGATAATATTTAAGGATAAGAATGTTTAATTTGTTTTGTTCATGTATAGGTCTGCTCTTCTGCCACCCTGATCTTGGTCCCAGCTCTTTGCTGGCTGGTTGGTCAGCCAGGATGGTTGCACTGATTGGCCACTGATTGATTCCACTGCTGATGGAAAAACCTGAGGATGGCACTGGCCTGGCTTTTCCCTGCCCTGCACATAAAATTCTATCTTTGTCCTCTGCTCACTGAAGAGTTGGAAGGGATTCCTGGATATCTCCAAGTGCAACCCCCTGCTCTAGCAGGGCCACCCAGAGTCAATCATCAGGACACATCCAGGGAATTTATAAAACTCAGAATGGAAACTCCACAACATCTCAGGCCAACCGATCCCTCTCATCCTCTGCTCATAACAGAGATGCTCCAGCCCTTTCATCACTTTCAGCTGGGCCTGTTCAAGCTTGAGAAGAGACAACTGAGAGGAGACTTCATCCCAGTCTGTCCCTGTCTGCAGGGAGGGCTCACAGAGGGCCCAGGCTCTGCTCTGTGGGCTCAGAATGGGACAGGAGGAATGGGCAGGAACTGATGCCCAGAAAGTTCCACCTGAAAATGAGGAAGAACTTCCCTGGGGAGTGACGAAGCCCTGGACAGATTGCCCAGGGAAGGTGTGGAGTCTCTCCCAGTGGGGATATTCCCGAACTATCCGGACACAATCCTCTGCTCGGGATGGCCCTGCTGGAGCAGGGAGGTGGAACCAGATGACCCCACTGTGGTCCCTTCCAACCTGACCCATTCTGTCATTCCCTTCCTGGCCCTCAGCTGGATCTCTCCTGGGTGTCCAGGTCCTGTATTATACTGGAGAGCCCAGCCCTGGGCACACAAAACTGCAGGAAAACTCTGCTGAAGCCCGGGATTGAACCAGGGACCTTTAGATCTTCAGTCTAACGCTCTCCCAGCTGAGCTACTTCAGCTCTGCTGTGCCTCCAATTTTCCCAAAACCTGTTGAAACATGATGAGGTTTCAGCATTTTTCAGGCAGCTTTAGTTGACTTTAGCTTTGGGAGTCAAAGAATTGTTTCAGAGAACAGGACAGAGACAGACTGGGACCAAACTAATGGCTCAGACATTTAAAGTGTTGAGGCCAGGTTGGATGGGGCTTGGATCAACCTGGGATGGTGGAAGGGGTTGGAAAGAAATGATTTTTAAGTCCTTGCCAGCAAATCATTCTGGATTCTGTGATAAACACAGGTAAATCTGGAATGAAACAGCAGCCTTAAGCTGAGAACCAGCCAGGAGCAGTAGCATGGAACAGAATTTCCTGACACCTTTTTCGCAGAGCCCACAGAAGATCTGGAATTATCCATGGAGCCTGGCTAATCTTTCCACATCAATCTGTCTCTCTGCACCTAAGGAACGGGAGCCAGGCGTTTTTATGCAGTGATGGGAGATGTTTGCCCAGCCCACCAGCTTATCTTGCAAATAATTTGCTCCCAGGACAATCTCCAATCTTTCACCAGCTCCACC
>CM019215.1:2033985-2085595 GCA_009741485.1 Malurus cyaneus samueli
AATATCCCAAATAGCTCAAAAGTTGCTTCCTGGCAATGCCCTGCAGCCACTCCAAAGCATGGATAACCATGAGAGCTGGCAGAAATGTGCTGCCACGCCTTTCCTGGTCTGCAGGGATTGTTGCATTCCCTGACTGGGTTGTCTTCCCAGCACTTATCCCTGTTTTTCCGTCAGTCTCCCTCACCACCACATCTCTGCCGCTTTTATTTTTCAGGAATGTGTTACAGGGGTTAGAGCCGGGTCTTGGTCTTTCTCAGGTCTCATCTCTGCCTTTGATGAAATGTAAGTTTGAATCTGTCTCAGCCAGGCTTTCTTTATTTCCTTTTCTCCAAAGATCAAAAGTTATTTTGAAGATTCTTTCAATTTTCCTTGGGATAAAGATGTTTGCAAGAGCTCATACGAAGAAAATTATGTAATGGGATGTCAAAGCATTGTTTCTGCTGTTCTGGGGAGAGGGCAAGAGTGAAGGGAGAGGAGGATCCAGTCCCTGGTTCAGTGCCTCACTGAGCTAAAACATCACCATGACAGCAAAGAAGGCAGCTCACAAAGCCCCATGTACAATTCCATGGCTGAAAAAGGGATTAACATTTAGGGCAAAGGGGAGAAAACTTTAATTAAACAGGCTCCAATCATTAATTCTAGCAAGGAGCTGAGCTCTGCTGGTAATGATGACTCTGCAGCTGTGGCTGGTGCTGCTCAAAACATGGAACGTTGCCTGGTAGAGGTGCTCAGACCCCAGCGACTGTCCTCAAAGGATCATAAAATCATGGAATGGGCTGGGTTGAAAGAGACCTTCAAGATCATCCAGTTCCAACCTCCAACACTTTCCACTATCCCAAGATACTCCAAGCCCTTTCCAACCTGGCCTTGGGCACTCCCAGGGATGGGGCAGCCACAGCTTCTCTGAGAAACCTTTGCCAGGGCCTCCCCACCCCCACCACAGGGAAGAATTCCTTCCCAATATCTCATCTTATGCTACCCTATTCTAGTTTAAAGCCATTACCCCTTGTCTTGTCCCTCCAGTCCTTTGTCCAAAGTCCCTCTCCAGCTCTCTTGGAACCCCTTCAGGCACTGGAAGGGGTTCTCAGGTCTTTCTGGAGTCTTCTCTTCTCCAGGCTGAACAATCCTAGTTCTCCCAGCCTTTTCTCGTAGGAGCAAGGTTCCATCTCTAATAACCTTTGCGGTTTCCTCTGGACTCACTCCAGACTAAACAGCTCCAAACAGCAGTGACTCAATAATTACCACCAATTTACAGGGCAGTCCATGCCACAGGACTGGGAACAGGCAGTGGAAGGAATAAAAACCTCTTTTTATCAAAATTTTTGCTGAAATGGTTGAATTATCAAACCCTGTCCCTATTTCACAGGCTCAGACTGGTTGAGGTCCAAAGGGACCTCATGAAGCCCACCTGCTCCACACCCTGCTCCAGCAGGACCCACAGCCACTTGTCCAGGACCATCCAAGTGACTTGGGAATATGAATGGGAATTCCACAGTCTCTCAAATTTACCAGTCCCAGCTCCTCATCCTCTTCTCACAGGATAAATGCTCCAGTCCCTTCCAGTCCTGCTGGCCCTTGGCTGGACTCTCTCCTGGGTATTCTGGTCTCTCTTGAAATGGAGAGCCCAGCCCTGGGCACACAAAACTGCAGGAAAACTCTGCTGAAGCCCGGGATTGAACCAGGGACCTTTAGATCTTCAGTCTAACGCTCTCCCAGCTGAGCTACTTCAGCTCTGCTGTGCCTCCAATTTTCCCAAAACCTGTTGAAACATGATGAGGTTTCAGCATTTTTCAGGCAGCTTTAGTTGACTTTAGCTTTGGGAGTCAAAGAATTGTTTCAGAGAACAGGACAGAGACAGACTGGGACCAAAACTAATGGCTCAAGACATTTAGAAGTGTTCGAGGCCAGGTTGGATGGGGCTTGGATCAACCTGGGATGGTGGAAGGGGGTTGGAAAGAAATGATTTTTAAGGTCCTTGCCAGCACAAATCATTCTGGGATTCTGTGATAAAACACAGGTAAATCTGGAATGAAACAGCAGCCTTAAGCTGAGAACCAGCCAGGAGCAGTAGCATGGAACAGAATTTCCTGACACCTTTTTCGCAGAGCCCACAGAAAGATCTGGAATTATCCATGGAGCCTGGCTAATCTTTCCACATCAATCTGTCTCTCTGCACCTAAGGAACGGGAGCCAGGCGTTTTTATGCAGTGATGGGAGATGTTTGCCCAGCCCACCAGCTTATCTTGCAAATAATTTGCTCCCAGGACAATCTCCAATCTTTCACCAGCTCCAAATTCCCATCTTCCCAAAATATATATGTGAAATATGTGAAATACACAGTAAATTTCCATGTCTGTTAAAAATCTGGTAGTGAAAGGTGTCAGAAATACATTTAATCTGGGTTTGAATGTTCAGCTTGACAGCAGCTGATATTTCCTCATTGAGATTTATTAGATAACAGCTCCTGATATCTCAGGCTCCCAAACTGCGGAAGCTCTTGAAGTATCCAGATATAAGGATAATTTCCTAAGTGGGTTTTCTTTCTCCAGAAACACTTCCAGCACTGATCCCAGTAGTGATCCCACCCATGGTCACTGAGGAAGTGGTCATGGGTGGCTGAGGGTCTCAGCGTCTTCGTGCTTGTGAGGTGGAGAATTTTTGGACAACTGAGCAGTGCTACAGAATTTCTGCTTCTTGACTTGTGAATTGTCTCCTCAATGTGACCTCAAATATTCCAGATCTGGCTCTTAAAAGTGGTGCCAAAAAAGGTTGCATGTAACAAATCCAGGATGTGGCTAAAGACCACGGCCAATAAAATCCCAAAAACAATTCCCAAAACCGATTCCACTTTGTGCACAGTTGCTGATTTGAGAGGAATCTCCAATATTGCCCAGGAATTTGGAGCCACAGGAGGATGATTAGGCCTCAGCCCTGAAGTGGGAATGAGCCATCCTTGTCCATCCTATTAAATTTCTCTCTCACTCCACTTGAACCTCAGGATCTATAAAAAAAAAAAAAAAAAAAAAAATTAGGATTAGCCCCACTAAGTTTTTCCAGTTGTCCAAAAATGAGGACATGGAAGAAATCTTGCATTACGTCCTCTGCAAAATCATCCCCAAACCCAGGCTGTGTGCTCAGAACAAGGCTGGATATTTTTATCTACAGAAAATTTTAAAGAATTTTCTTGAGCTCAGAGACTGTGGATCTCACATATTGGATCAGCTTTTAGGAATAGAAAACTGTTCCTTGAATATTTTTCCACACTTGGATGTCGAAGGGAAGTGAGAACAAGGATTGCACAGACAGATGATTTTTAGTTGATTATTGTGGAGTCCATCCTAAGTGTTTACTCTTATGTAAAGCTTTGCTTTGAAGGGTTTTTAGTGTCTGAAGCATGGACTTGCTCCAGGCTTCATTTTTCTTCAAAGATTCCGTCTTTGAAGGCAAATCAAAACAGACCAATGTCTATTTTGAAACATCAATGCCTCTAATTCTGTGAAATAATGAAGGTTTGTTCTTCCCTGAAGAACTGTAAGCTATTTCGTTACCAGCACTGATAATTGCCAAATTCCTGGAAGACCAGGTGAGAACATCAGGGCAGACAAAAAGCAAAGACCACAAAAGAAGCCCCAGCTTAACTTTTTTTTTTCTCTAAAACCCAGCAATTTTGAAAAGATTCCTGGGGTGGAATTCATCGCACCTGATTTCTCAGAAGCCAAAAAGGCAAATCTCTACACCTGAGCCAACCACTGAATTGCTAGGGTTGAAAAGGACCTTCAGGATCATTTAATTCATGCCCAAAGCAGCCAAGTTTTTTCTCTCCATTGGATTTTTCAGAATCTGGAATAAGCTCAGTGCAGAGATAAGCCGGGTCCTATCCAAAGTTGGTTTGGTTTTTGGTTTGTTTTTTTTTTTTTTTTGAGGTTTTTTGTTTTTTGTTTTTTTTTTTTTTTTTTTTTTTTCCCCAAATAAGTAGAACTAATAACCCACTTTTAGTTCTTCACAAACCTGACTCGTTTCCCACCCTTCCTGAATTTTTGGGAAAGGAGATCAATGCTTTTGGATTCAGGTCTGCCTGGCCAGAAGGAGTCAGAGCAGATGAAAACCTTCCCAAGGCCAGTGGTGCCACCTAATGGGAAAATTCCCAGGGAATCCACATCTCGGAAGTTCAGTCCTTAAGCAGAGTGTTGCTAGGTGACGTCGAAATGGAAATGAGGAGCTCTGACGTCAGTCCCTCTTTTCTGCTGCCTTACGACCGTTCCTCCGTCAATCCATTCCCTTTTTCCCTTTTCCCTTTTCCCAGGCATCCAAGCCCCACAGACCGGAGACCGCCCCAGGAAATTTATTCCATTTCCTGCTTAAATCTGATATCAGCGATCCCTGGAGCTCCTGAAGCGTTTTTGTGCTTCTTAGGCTGTCTGGAGAGGGAATGATCCCATATTTTGCAATTATGGAGAGCCGAGTAGAAAATAAATCGTAATGAGGAGCTGCCATGGGGCAGACCAGGACTCTGGGGGGTTTCTCAGCTGCAGATTTTTGCAAATGAGGGGCGAGTCAAGTTCTCTGCATTGCGACATCCACACTCAGATGCCTCTGGAACCAGACTGTGGCTCTGCAAAAGTAGGGATAATATCCCAAATAGCTCAAAAGTTGCTTCCTGGCAATGCCCTGCAGCCACTCCAAAGCATGGATAACCATGAGAGCTGGCAGGAATGTGCTGCCAAGCCTTTCCTGGTCTGCAGGGATTGTTGCATTCCCTGACTGGGTTGTCTTCCCAGCACTTATCCCTGTTTTTCCGTCAGTCTCCCTCACCACCACATCTCTGCCGCTTTTATTTTTCAGGAATGTGTTACAGGGGTTAGAGCCGGGTCTTGGTCTTTCTCAGGTCTCATCTCTGCCTTTGATGAAATGTAAGTTTGAATCTGTCTCAGCCAGGCTTTCTTTATTTCCTTTTCTCCAAAGATCAAAAGTTATTTTGAAGATTCTTTCAATTTTCCTTGGGATAAAGATGTTTGCAAGAGCTCATACGAAGAAAATTATGTAATGGGATGTCAAAGCATTGTTTCTGCTGTTCTGGGGAGAGGGCAAGAGTGAAGGGAGAGGAGGATCCAGTCCCTGGTTCAGTGCCTCACTGAGCTAAAACATCACCATGACAGCAAAGAAGGCAGCTCACAAAGCCCCATGTACAATTCCATGGCTGAAAAAGGGATTAACATTTAGGGCAAAGGGGAGAAAACTTTAATTAAACAGGCTCCAATCATTAATTCTAGCAAGGAGCTGAGCTCTGCTGGTAATGATGACTCTGCAGCTGTGGCTGGTGCTGCTCAAAACATGGAACGTTGCCTGGTAGAGGTGCTCAGACCCCAGCGACTGTCCTCAAAGGATCATAAAATCATGGAATGGGCTGGGTTGAAAGAGACCTTCAAGATCATCCAGTTCCAACCTCCAACACTTTCCACTATCCCAAGATACTCCAAGCCCTTTCCAACCTGGCCTTGGGCACTCCCAGGGATGGGGCAGCCACAGCTTCTCTGAGAAACCTTTGCCAGGGCCTCCCCACCCCCACCACAGGGAAGAATTCCTTCCCAATATCTCATCTTATGCTACCCTATTCTAGTTTAAAGCCATTACCCCTTGTCTTGTCCCTCCAGTCCTTTGTCCAAAGTCCCTCTCCAGCTCTCTTGGAACCCCTTCAGGCACTGGAAGGGGTTCTCAGGTCTTTCTGGAGTCTTCTCTTCTCCAGGCTGAACAATCCTAGTTCTCCCAGCCTTTTCTCGTAGGAGCAAGGTTCCATCTCTAATAACCTTTGCGGTTTCCTCTGGACTCACTCCAGACTAAACAGCTCCAAACAGCAGTGACTCAATAATTACCACCAATTTACAGGGCAGTCCATGCCACAGGACTGGGAACAGGCAGTGGAAGGAATAAAAACCTCTTTTTATCAAAATTTTTGCTGAAATGGTTGAATTATCAAACCCTGTCCCTATTTCACAGGCTCAGACTGGTTGAGGTCCAAAGGGACCTCATGAAGCCCACCTGCTCCACACCCTGCTCCAGCAGGACCCACAGCCACTTGTCCAGGACCATCCAAGTGACTTGGGAATATGAATGGGAATTCCACAGTCTCTCAAATTTACCAGTCCCAGCTCCTCATCCTCTTCTCACAGGATAAATGCTCCAGTCCCTTCCAGTCCTGCTGGCCCTTGGCTGGACTCTCTCCTGGGTATTCTGGTCTCTCTTGAAATGGAGAGCCCAGCCCTGGGCACACAAAACTGCAGGAAAACTCTGCTGAAGCCCGGGATTGAACCAGGGACCTTTAGATCTTCAGTCTAACGCTCTCCCAGCTGAGCTACTTCAGCTCTGCTGCAGCTGAGAATTTCCCAAATTCTGTTGAAATTTGATGACATTTCAGACTTTTGTCATTCAAACCAGTCTGCCCAACACCCATCCAAACAGACTTGTGGGTAATGATGGAGTGGTTTGGGTTGGAAGGGACCTCAAAGATCATCTCATTCCACTCCTCTGCCATGGACAGGGACACCTTCCCCTATCCCACATTGCTCCAAGCCCCACCCAACCTGGCCTTGGACACTTCCAGGGCTGGGACAGCCACAGCTTCTCTGACAATTCCATTCCAGTGTTGGAATGGTGTGAATGACCACACAGTAAAGCAAGAGAGAACAAATTTCTGGAAAACCCAGGCCAGAAGCAGCCTCTCCCCACAAATAACAGCTGGTTTTCCTGGCAGAGCATGGACTGGGAAGCCAACATGGAAAACAGACTTGGAAACTTTGCAGTTCTCTTGGCCTATTATGTCATATCTTGTAAAAATGTGCAATTGTTTAACTACACTTAAATCACTCTAAACTACATAAATTGCCTCCAATGATCTCTGTTCTTTCCAAATGCTGGCACTTTTTCTTTTCAGAACACAGTAATCCTGCTATCTTCTATATAATCATGGAAAATATGTAGTTCATCACTGCCTCTCTAATAAATAAGACTTCTGTTCCCCAGGATGCATCCAGTCACACCTCGTTTTCCCTGCATTCATTTGTTTTTAAAAGAAAGGCATTTGGAAATTATTGGGGGGAGATATTTGTGCTTAAATGCAAAAGGTTTGGAACAAAAAAAAAGAAAAAAAAGAAAAAAAAATAAGAGCAATTTGCCCATCTAAATGTTCTAAAGGTTGCTTCTTAACAATTTGACTTTTAATCAAATTCCCCAAAACAGCAAAGAATGATGAGTGTGATGTTTGGTAATGCAGCTGCTTAAGAATCCAGCTCCAGCTTCCTCAGCATTCCTCAGGGATTTCAGGAGACTTGGGAAAGGATCCTCACCCAAAGCACTCCAAAATCTGTGTGTGGAGAGAGGATGGGTCTGGGACTGCAGGCAATGGGCACCTCCAAGGTGTGAGACCCTCTGGCTCCCTTCAGCTCAGCAGGAAAGCAGAGAAACCACAAAGTTTCCCTAAGTTTATATCAGGATCCTGCAAGGCTCCAGAACCAGCATGTGGAGATGGAGGAAAAAGCTGGAGCACCTTTAGCTCCTTCCAGAGCCATTTCCTGCAGTTGAAGGTCATCAGTCCACTTGTGTGCTTCATTCTGATGCAAGAATCATCAACCTAAGAAACATGGAATGGTTTGGGTTGGAAAGAACCTCAAAGATCATCTCATTCTCACCTCTTCCCATATGGGGGGACACCTTCCCTATCCCAGGGTGCTCCAAACCCCATCCAACCTGGCCTTGGAAACTTCCAGGGATGGAGAAGTCACAGCTTCTGTGGGAAACCTTTGCCAGGGCTTCACCACCCTCCCAGGGAAGAATCTCTTCCCACTGTCCCATCTTACTTTACCCTATTCCAGTTTAAAACCATTCCCCTTTGTCCTGTCCCTCCAGACCCTGTTCCAAAGTCCTTCTCCAGCTGTCTTCTCACAGCATCTCTGGGAAATCTCAGCCAGGGCCTCATCACCCTCACAGGGGGGAATTTCTTCCCAATATCCCATCTAACCCTGCCCTCTGTCCGGTTAAAACCTTCTCTCTTCATCCTGTCCTTCCACCCCTTGTCCCAAGTCCCTCTCCAGCTCTCCTGGAGCCCCTTTAGGTACTGGAAGGAGCTCTGAGGTCTCCCTTGAGCCTTCTCCCAGGTGGACATTCCCAGCTCTCCCAGCCTGGCTCCAGAGCAGAGCTGCTCCATCCCTCTGATCACCTCGGTGCCTCCTCTGGACCCGCTCCAGCAGCTCCACGCCCTTCCTGTGCTGGGGACCTCAGAGCTGTCTGCAGCAGTCAAGGATCCCTTCTCCCATTAGATCTGGCTGCTTCAAGAGTGGGATCCAAATCTTTACCTCACCTGAAGTCTGGGTGAATGATTCAGCTTCATTCTTCGTCCTTAAAAAAAAAAAAAAAACAAAACAAACAGGTAATCTCTGACAAGGAAAAATGTTGGATGTGAGAGCTGGAAAGGGACCTCAGCATGTGGAAATGATGCGTGGAGGATGGGGCAGGTCCTGCATTTTCATGGATATCACAGCTCAGTTCCAATCCCAACTGCTGTGTCTCAGCACTGGGAATTGCTTTTCCAGCCTTGGGAGACTCCTCCAGGTAGTTTTCCTTTCCCATGTAGGATGTGTCCCGCAACTTCCCATGATTTCTCCCCCAAAATTCCACTGCTGCTCGTGGCTAAGCCTCAGCTGTGAATTTGGCAGCTCCTGCAGTGCACAATGAGCTTTCCTGGGTAGACAGATGTTCCCTGCCAAGATCTGAGACTGCGAGTGCCAGCTGGAGGTATTTCATAGGATTTGTTGGGAAAAGGGAAACATGAGCCTCCAAATCTGTTTGGAAGTCAGGTAGTGAACACCAGGCTGTTGGGAGGTCTCCACTTTGGATCCAGACCTGGAAATCTCTCCTGGCTAAGCCAGCCCATTCCCAGAAAAGTTTGCTGCTGGAGACATGTGAGATGTGAATTGGATCTCGCTCTTGGAGTTGGACAGGAGATGAGGTTCAAGTCCTCAGCCTGAAAAATTTTCAGACCCTACAGACCTTATTGTGGCCTTCCAGTGCCTAAAGGGGGACACGGGAAAGCTGGAAAGGGCTTTTTGCAATGGCAAACAGTGACAGGACAGGGGGAATGGCTTTAAGCTGTGAGAGGGTGGATTTAGAAGGGATATTGGGAAGAAATTCCTCCCTGGGAGGGTGGTGAGACCCTGGCACAGTCTGCTGCTGTGACTGCCCCATCCCTGGAAGTGTCCAAGGCCAAGCTGGATGGGGCTTGGAGCCACCTGGGATAGTGGAAGGTGTCGCTGACCATGGCAGGAGAGTTAAAACAGGTTGATCTTTAAGATCCCTTCCAACCAAAACCATTTTATGCCATTCCCAGAGAACACAGACAGCATCAAACCCTGCAAAAAACAAAAACCTGGTGGAGCAAAGAACCTGAGTGGATCCACCTCTGTTTTGACATCTGAAATATGGGAATAATTGGACTTTGATGTTAGAAGGGCATTGCTTTAAATCCAGAACCATCCAGAAGCCATAAATGAGATAATGGCATCAATAATCCAGCCCCGAGGCGTGCAATTGATTCTCCATGGATAATGCATCCAGCGGGGAATGGACCTGAGTGACAGCAACTTTGATGGGAAGATTGACAGCTCTGAGGCATAGAAATGTTGACCTAAAGAGACTTTGGGTAGCTTATCTGGGATGCTGTGTGGCACGACTGACATGGATGTCCAGGATCAAACATCCAGCTGGGAGCTGGAGGCAAAGAAATTTTGGTTTTCCCCTTTCTCCTCGTATTTCTTGAGTTAACAGGTGCCAGTAAACCCTCTGGACATCCTGGATGTAAAATAATACTTCAATATCCCCTCTTTGCCCCAAATAAGTCTTTTCTTCTCCCTCTCCCCTTTCACCATTTCCCAGCTTCTCGTGCCAGTGCCAAACTTATATCCTACATCAGGAAAGGAGGGGAAAAAAAAGCCAAACATACAGCCACAAAATGCTGCACTCTGGCTTTCAAATCCCCTGTCCCCCAGGTGGGAAACGACAGCGAGCAGAGCCTGTAAACAGAAAATAGCAGAGCAACTCCCACTCTGCGGAGCTGCTGCCTCTCCCTCCGAAGGCAGTGCAGGGATGAGTCACTGCTAAAAGCATCTCCCTCCCTCCATCCCTCCTTCCCTCCTTCTCTCCTTCCCTCCCCGTGGGGCCGGGGCTCTGCTGGCCCACCTGCCTTCCCCCGCCGAGGAGGTGGCTGATGCAGCCCCCCGGGCACTGCCTGTGAGTCAGAAATATCCCCGGGGAGGGAGGTGAAGCCACCTTCAAGCTGCTGCTCCTCTGACATTTAAAGAGATTTTAGCCCAGCAAGGCTTTTAGAGGGGTGAAACTGGGGGAGAAGGCTCCATCAGTCTCCTCGTGGCTCTGGGAAGTCGTGATGCCTAATTCTTTTGGGGATGCTGAAAATCAAAGCCAGCTAAAGTTTTCAGGAGGATGCTCAGGCCTCCTGCCACATCCACAACTTTTCCCTGTGAAAAAATTCCTTCAGGATCAATGGTCCATTCCAGAGCAGCGTGAGGGGGAGATTCCAGGGATTTGGCCACAGGTCTGTGCCGCTGAGGATGACTATGCAAATAGGCATAAATAAATCTGTAAATAATTTTTGTCCTTCACAATTGCTCCCTGGATTATTTTATCGCTTCTTTAATCCCTCTGTCTCTGACTGAGAGCTGCCCCCACTGAAATGTCCTAGAGCTGGTGGCAAAGGGTGGGTTTGTAATTCCTATAATTTCAGACCTTCATCCCTTCCCCAAAAAAATGGAAAATGCTTAAACTGAGGGTTCCCACATAAACAAAGACATAAGGTTATGAAGCAAAGGGCATCTTTTTTATTTAATATGGATGAAATAGAAGTGAAAAAATGTTTGGCCCTTAGTCAGAATTTTTAAATTATTTCAGCACCAAACTCTGTATTTCTGTTGATAAAGGATTTCAATGTAATCAGATAATCATGAATGGTTTAGTTTGGAAGAGACCTGGAAGATCATCCAGTTCCAACTCCTCTGCCATGTGCAGGGACACCTTCCACTATCTCAGATTGCTCCAACCCCATCCAGCCTGGCCTTGAACAAGTCAAGGGATGTGGAGTTCAATGTCCTGACGACTCAACCTCTGAGAAAGGGGCCCAGGGTTTCATCTGAGAGCTTTTTCCTCCCTAAAATGGAAGATAACTGATAACACACAAGGATTAAAAAAAAACCCCAAACTTCACTTAATTAAACGGCTGAGTTTCAGAAATGCCAGCCAAGTATTGTATGTAGAGAAGGCTATAGATACCCAGGCTTCAAGGCAGATATACATTCCTAAAATAAAAAAGGATTCTTTCCATGAAACAGCACCAATATCTGTAGAACCGCGGGCAGCCTTGCCAATAAATGATATTTTTCCAGCAGCAGTGGGAGTCTCTATTGCTGGCAGGATTCTGTCAGGCAGGACACACCAGGATGTCTCCTTATGGCACTGACAGCGTGAGAACTAATTGGGATAAAACCCCCACGCAGCTGCTGGGCTTCCCCCAGGAGGAGACACAGCTCACACGTGGGCTGGGTGGGTGTTTGCAATGTGGGTCATGGTGAAAAAACTTTGTTTTGTGAAGGTCACATTCTTGCTGGGTGAGTGACAAGTGTGGCCCTCTGCAAGTCTGGAAGACAACATCACCTCCAGGGCTGACTGATGAAACCCAGGATTTTAGGACAAGAAAGAAGAGTTGAGTCAGTAAAACTCAGAGCTGGGTGAGAAACTGGAGCAAGGTGAGCAGTTCACACTTAAAAGGGTTTTTTTTCAGCTCATTCTGGGGCAAGAACATTGCAGGGTCAGGATGTGAGGAGTCACCATCCCTGGAGGTGTTCAAGAAATGCCTGGATGTGGCATTTGGTACCATGTGCTGGGTGACAGGGTGGGGATTATTCAGAAGTTGGGCTCGATGATCTTAGAGGTCCTTTCCAACCTAAATGATGCTGTGATGCTGTGATTCCCAGCATACCAACAACCTGAACCTTTTCCATATGTGCCTTGGGAAAGGCTCTAATGCCAAAGGAATCCTAAAAGTGTCACTGATCTGATTCCTTCAGAGGGATGGAGCACTGCTTCTATGAGGAAAAGCTGAGAGAGTTGGAGTTATTTAGTGCGGAAAATAGAAGGACCTGGGAAAAACTTCCTAAAGCCTTTCAATACTTAAAGGGGGCTGATAAGAAACATGGAAACAGAGCTTTCAGTAGGATGTGTAGGGACAAGACAAAGAGTAATGGTTTTAAACTGAAAGACAGGAGGTTTAGCCTTGCTCTAAGAAAGAAATCTTTGATGATGGGAGTGTTTAAACACTGGGTAACGCTGCCCAGAGAAGTGGCCCCTCCCAGGAATGCTCAAGCTGGATGAGGTTCTGAGCAGCCCCATCTGGTTGAAGATGTCCCTGGTCACTCCAGGGAGCTGGACTAGGTGACCTTTAAAGGTCCTTTACAACCCAAACCACTCAATAATTCTATTAAAAAAGGGGCTGAATGTGACCCACGGAGATGGAGCTCTCCAAAATGAGATGAAGTGGATCCCAACCCAAATTCCTCCAAGTTAGAAAATCCAGGGACACAGCCCATCCTGGCTCTTGCATTAGATGGTCAGGAAAGCAGCCAAGTCATGGTCCTCCCCAGAGATAAAAAAGTCCACAGATGTCCACAGATAATGTGGACAACAGCACGTGGCATCTGCCATGGGTGGTGAAGCCTAAGAGTGAAATCTGAACTATTTTGGGGGGTTTCCAGGCCACACCCTCACCAAGGTAGTGTTTTTTTCTTTCATAAGACCAGATCATTTTGCTGTTAAAATTTTTTTAGTTGCCGCAGTCCAAGTCAAGACTGAGGTGGGTTAAACCCTGCCTGGCCTAAGAACTTCCATCTGGATGTCACAAAACTACACAAGCCCAAACTGCTCAAAACTCTTTTCCAAAGTCTGTAATGTCCCATCCTGGTTTGATACCTTGATTGTAAAAATAAGGACATGCAAATGCCTGATGTGACCATTTGCCCATGGGCATTTTTATTTCTCTTACGTGCCACAGTTGATAAAACCCAGACACTGTGTTGGACACACAGCTCAAAAACAAGAACATAAATAATAAACTCCTTGAAAGGAAGAGTTCATTACTGAATAACGAACTTTCAGTATTTATAGATCAAAATACTACAAATACAAATACAAATAATAATTTTTTAAATATTAAAAAATAAAAAAAAAATAGGCGTATCTTGGTTGATTGCACCTTGAACCACACTTTTGCTTTTGTTCTAGGTCTTTTCCATTTGCTTAACCTATCCAGGTCCTGACCTCTCCTAGTTTTTTTTTCTTTCATTATTCCATGTCCCTTCCCTTATGGAACTCCATGTCCTATCCGAAGGACCACCCAGGTATGGAACTGGTGGGAATCCTCAGGCATAAGAAAATGCGATCAGCCTTACACCACCTGAGATGGATAAATTCTAATCGATGATTTTGGTGGCACTTGCAACTCCAAGTGCTTCTGGAAATAACTAAAAGACACCACCCCCCAACTTTCTCAGGGTGCCCAGCTCCATCCAGGGAGTCGCCCACAAACTAAAACATGAGAGATTTAAATCAGAGATTAGGAGGAAGTTCTTCACTCAGAGGTTGACGAGGTCCTGACACAAATTGCTCAGAGAAGCTGTGGTTGCCCCATCCCTGGAAGTGTCCAAGGCCAGGTTGGATGGGGCTTGGAGCAACGTGGTTGGAATGAGATGGTCTTGAGGGTGTCTTTCAACCCAAACCATTCTATGATTATATTCCATGATTCCATGGCTTTCTTTCAGTTACTTCCTTCTTTCCCTATAAACTCCCCTGGAAAAGTTCGGACCCGTTTTAGGACACTGAAATCATGGGTGAAAGATTTTGTCTCTGGAGAGATCCTCTCTGTCCAGAGGACCCACTACAAACCTACCAGGAAATAGCAATGACCCCTGTTTCTCCCAGGGATGTATTCCAGGGGTTTAAAGAGGAAGAATTTCAAGGGTTTCAAAGGTAGCTTGAAGGATATTTCTTGTAGGGATGGTTTGGGAAAGGGACAGTGGATTTGAGTCCAGTCTGTTTACTTCAATCAACCACTAATTCAGATGACAAGATCTTTATTAAAGCTGGAATTGGGGATAATTTGTGTTTAGAAGAATCTCCAAATGCCCCTTTTTTTGACATCAGCTCATCTGACACAGAGAGAGTGAAGGCCACATTTAAACAGAGTTCTTGCGTAGGAATCAGAGACCTTCTGGAATTTACCAAGAGCAGAGTTTAGATGGAAGATTTTCATCTGTCAGTCCAATTTAACATGGTAAGAAATTGAACTAAGGCATATTTAAATGGTAATTAGTAGAATGTTATGGAGTTTTTAATTGGAGCTCTGAAAATCCTAATATTATGTGCCAGACAGATTGATGTGAGGTCACAGCTCTGAAGAGCATTTGGTGTAAAGCTCCAGCTCTGAGTCACTCTCGCCACTAAAAGGTTTCACTAAACCCAAATTCTCGTGTTAAAAACAGATGATAAATGCCAGTTCTGTAAATTCAAAATTATTCTGGAGCTTGTCTTAGTTGCACAAATTATTCGGTCTCAGACAAACAAAAAACAGCAAGAAGCAGAAAATGTGTAGGAGATGCAGCCTCTCATTTAAAAAATATTTTGATTTCCTGATTGGAAATGACATTTATTCTATCAGAAGTACTTCTGAACATAAATCAAAATCTGGGCACTGAAGTGAAACATTCCCTTCGAGTGAAAACATTATCAAGTTTCCAGTTTACCAGAGGAAAACAATGTTTGATCAGACTCAATGCAAAACAGGCTATTGGGCTTTTTCTTTCTGCTGCGAACCACAAGGAAAATAATAAATCCATTTTCCACAAGGTCTCCACTTAAGGGGGTTCATTTCTGGGTTGGAAAATGTGTTTATATGAAATGAAGACACAGGATCTGAAGAGACTTCATGATACTTTAACAAACTCCCTGATAAAGTTTCTCACTTCCAGAAAATGTCTGAAAGCCTATTTCTCTCTGGAACATCAATATTCAGAGTGGTTAAAAATTCCTTTCAGCATTCCATGCACAATCCCTAATAAATTGGTCGGCCAGCAAGATGTGAAAGCCGCGGAAAATATCATAGCAAGTCGGCAAGTTATGAAGACATCGTTTTAAAATAACACTGGGTTGCCCCACTTTTCCACCGAAATCCCTCAATGTGTGCATAATTTCCAAAGTTGTGCTCTGCCGAGATAAAATTCCCACTCGAAACTCATGGGATGGACTTGGAGGTGCTGGAGGAACTGGGATTTTCTGCCTTCCCAAAAGGGAATTTACAGGCGCACACACACCTCTATTTCTGCTCCACTGCTAAGTAGAGCACAAGCCGTCCGTGTGGCACACGAGGGGGAAAACACAACCACGGTTCACAGGGAAAATAGGGAATGTCAGAGTCTCGGCTGAGGAGATGAGAAAGGTGTTGGTTGCATGTTAAAATGCATGTGAAAACGGCCAAGAATAGGTATCCACGGCAAAAATGGAAAGCAGATTCCCGAAGGCTGCCCAGATTGGTCTTTATGAGCTTTATAGCAGAGTTTGGGAGGGAAAAAAATTTTTTTTTTCCTTTCCCTACCTTGGGTAAGGGGATTTTATAGCCGAAAAGGGAAACTTCTGTTCTGTGCTGCAGATCAAGAAATCAAATTTGTGAGCTACAAAGCAATGGAAAAATAATCTTTCTGTTCTCTCTGTGTGATGTCTGGCACATTCAGCTTCACCTGAATGACGCTGATGTGGTCTCTTTGTTCAGCCCCAATAAATAACAAATGAGATGTGACTCAATTTTGCAGAGCAGTTCACATCTGAATGGAGCCTAAATTTATGAAGGTTCTTGTCTCTTCTGGCTGGTTTACATGGCTTTCCTCATTCCTGGAAAAATCAGTCTATTCACAGAGACTGGAATTCCTGGGGAGTCTACATCAGCATTCACTCACCTCGGTATTAGGAAAATCTTTCATAACCTTCTTTTGCGTGGCAAACTTGTGGCTTCTTGTGGTACCCTCCACAGTCACAGAATCCTGGAATAGTTTGGGTTGGAAGGGACATTCAACATCATCTTTTTTCACGCCCCTGCTGTGGGCACGGACACTTTGCCCTATACCAGGCTGCTCCAAGTCCTGTCCAACCTGGCCTTGGACATTTCCAGGGATGGGGCTGCCTCAGATTCTCTGGAAATTCTATTCTAGGGCCTCCTCACCCTCCCAGGGAAGAATTTCTTCCCCATTTCCCATCTATCCCTGCCCTCTAGCACTGGGAAGCCATTCCCCTTTGTCCTGGCACTCCAGGCCCTTGTCCAAAGTCCCTCTCCAGCTCTCCTGGAGCCCCTTTGGGCACTGGAAGGGGCTCTGAGGTCTCCCTGGAGTCTTCTCTTCTGCCGGTGAACACCCCCAGCTCTCCTGGCCTGGCTCCAGAGCAGAGGGGGTCCAGCCCCTGGAGCATCTCCATGGCCTCTGGGCTTGCTCCAGCAGCTCCACATCCTTCTGCTTCTGCAGATTCCAAAGCTGGACACAGTGTTCCAGGTTGGGCCCCTCGACCTCCTGATGACACATCACAGGTCTGGAAATAATCCCATCTCCTCCATTTTTCCCATTCCAGGGTTCAGTAATTCTGCATTCAATGAAGAGAACCTTGGAACCATGAATGTCATAGTCCCTCTATATCCAGCTTCAATTTCCTAAACTTTTTCCAAACTTGAGCAAAGATGCTCCTACATGGACAAACTCTCTGGTGTTAAGGATTGGAATATAAGGGGTTGGAGCACATTGAGTTCTGTGTTCCTGAGTGAGCCAAGATGAAGTTCAACCCTTGGCCAAATCCTAAAGAGAGCTGAGAGAGGACAGCTTTTAAAAGCTTTAGATTAAATCTGATTTATGTCTCTGTCTGTATTTGCAAGCAATCTTTGAAGGAACTTTTGCTGAAGGGTGGAAATCCGTGAAATTTGGAAAAATGGGCATATAGGGAAAACTGTTTAAACAGGGTTCATAATCCAATCAGAGAATCAAAGAATCAGAGAATGATTTGGGTTGGAAGGTACCTAAAAAATCATCCAGCTTCATCCACACCTTCCACTATCCCAGGTTGCTCCAAGCCACATCCAACCCTTTGAACAATTCCAGGGATGGAGCAAAACATATTCCTACAACCTGTAGCTCAACTCTCTCTTTCCAAAGCTTGGAATAAATTCATATTTGCTGGTGTGCAAACAGTGTGATGGTCACCACAAATTAAACTGACCTTCCTAAGCCACAAATCTACTGGCAACAAAGTTCTGGAAATTTCTTCCAGCCAGCACCCCCAGTTTAGTCAGAACAGACACCAGCAAGAGCTAAAAAAACACAGAGAAGAGAAATGTCACTGCCAATGCGCAATGCACAACTCAATTTTCAAGGCTGCACTAAAACACCAAAAGCTGCTGCCTGTAATACTCAAAGAGCTGTTGTTTTAACTTTCCACTTGCGTCAGTGTCTGGTACCTTTTAAGATGACAGCTTATTTGTAACTTATTCAACCTGCTGCCTCCTGAGCGCTGAAATGCGCCCCTGGGATGTTCTTTCTTCCTTTCCCTCTCTGTCTCACATTTTAGATCCCTCATACATTTCAACAAGTTCGTAATAACTTTGCTTTGCTTCACTACTCTGATTGCTTCCGTCCCCGGGTTATTTACCAAGCGGAGGTGCTGCTGCAGAAAGGACAAACAGATTAAGGAATTCAGCACTTTGCTGCGCCAATAAGAAAATTGCGTCTCTCTCCACGCACGTGGGAAAGAAACGGGCTGGAAGCAGCACAGCAGTCAACCTTTGCTCTGCCTTTTGGATCATGGGGACAAGGAAGCAGAAAATAACCCCCTTCTCCTGAATTTTCAGGGAACATTGCAGTGTTCTGGCTGCAGAGAACACATCGTGGAAATAACAGTGTATTTTTATCTTTTACATTTTATCAGGTGTAATGGGGGAGCCGCTGTTTGAGAGCGCTGCCTAAACACACATTTGGGCTGACAAAATTGAGCTGTAAATTGCTTTGTGTAGAGGAAGGAGGGCTGTAACACCTGCAGGCACCGAAATTCTTCCATCATTTGTGAACCCCAGGTTTGTAGTCAGAATCCATCGGTTGAGTGTCGCAATATTCCCGGTGCACCTGGATTAGTGCATTTCATTATAGCAGTAAATATCCAATAGATTTAACCTATAAACACTTAAAAGTTTTTGGAATGGTTTTAATTGGAAGGGATTTTAAAGATCATCTCATTCCAACCCTCTGCCATGGGCAGGGACACCTTCCTAGACCAGGCTGCTCCACTTAAATTTTTACCAGCTGAGGCCCCAGGTGTTGCAATGAAATATTGGAGGATTTCAGCAGCATGGAATTTGGTTTTCCAACTTCTTAGAAAAACTTTTAGAAGTTTTAGAAGCTGTTTTGGGATTGAATTCCTCTCAACATATTTTCAGAAACTGGAAACCTTCCAAAGGAATGAGGGTCTGTGGACATTTCATCAAGTCCTTGTTGGTTCTTTCCAACTCAAGATATTCTATAATTTTACATGGCAAATTCTGGACTGCAAAGTCTGCTCCTCAACAAGCAAAATCCCTCTTAGCTCAGAAGGCCACCAAAATAGAAAATTCAAAGTTAAAAATATCTCTCCAGCACCAGATGACTTTGTTCTCTGGAAAGTAGGGCTTGTCAAAGAAACTTGTTCTCTGTTAGAGGAGATTTCACGTCTGGATGATCAAGAAAGTCATGATGATAAAACCTACTTTTGTTCCTCTGGATTGTGACCAGATGCCTTCCAGATTGAAGCTTCTGCCAGATAAAGGAACAAAAAGTCACATCCTACATCAATTAAAACCTGTCTCAGTCCAGCAAATTCTAATTTGAATGGGAAGGAAGGTTTTGCAGTGATTTTTATCTTCATTGCAATCACCTTAAGAGAAGAGTCCGAGCAAATATTGTTCAATATTTTTATCACAAGGGAGAATGGGTTGAAAGAGAGTGGGTTTAGATGGGATTTTGGGAACAAATTCCTCACTGTGAGGGTGGTGAGGCCCTGGCACAGGTTTCCCAGAGAAGCTGTGGCTGTCCCATCCCTGGAATTGTCCAAGGCCAGGTTGGATGGGGCTTGGAGCAACCTGGGATAGTGGAAGGTGTCCCTGCCATGGCATGGGGTTGGAACTGGATGATCTTTCAGGACCTTTCCAACCCAAACAACTCCATGATTCCATGATCCCATAGGAACTTTAAGGCACAAAACCAAACCAGTTCATTCAAGTAGATAAGGACATTCCTTGTGTAGTTTTTCAGCATTTCCCAGAATATCTGAGATAGCAAGGAGGGCAAAATTTATAGTTTTGAGTTATGCAAGAGAAAGTTATTCCTGAATCAAAGAGCTGGAAATTGAATTTAGTCGAATTTAGCCTTAAAATGAGACAGTACTTCCAAAAAGTGGCAATAATTATATTCACTGGGAGTTTAAAAGTGGACTCAGTATTCCCTGGAATCTGCGAGACAGAAATAGACAGGAGAGTCTACGAAAATCGGGATTTGCCATTTTTTGGTCCTTTTGAAAGACATCTCCTAAATGAGGAAAAAAGCAAAAATCATCTGCATTTCCATGACACTGGAAGTTCGCAGATCCCAGAAGTTGCTCAGAAAACCTGATACTCTCACGCACTTCATTACTAGCTGGTAATTAGCAAGCACATTAGATGCTGGTTAATGAGAATGCTAATTACACTGAGCAGCTGCAGGTGGCTCCCAGCACTCCCAGTTCCTCCATCTCACTGCCAGAGGCTGGGATTATCCATCTTCCCAAATCCTCAACTCTGGAATAGCCCTATCAGAGCCATCTGCTCCAGACGTGGGGAGGGCACAGGAGATAAACCACCCAGCTCTGGATAAATCCAGCAAAGGACCAACACAACGGGAGAAAAAGTGGTCCTGGCTTTGAAAAACAGTTTTGGACTTGATCAAAGTTCATGAAATCCCAACACTGGGCACTGGTGAGGCACCTCAGATCCTGGGATCGGTTTTGGGGCCTCACAATGAAAAAGACATTGAGGGGCTGGAGTGTGTCCAGAGGAGGGAACGGAGCTGGGAAAGGGTCTGGAGTACCAGAATCAGCTGAGGGAGCTGGGAGGGCTCAGCCTGGAGAAAAGGAGGCTCGGGGAGGACCTTCTGGCTCTGCACAACTCCCTGAAAAAATATTGTGATGAGGTGAGGGTCAACTTCTTCTCCTAGGCAAAGAGATGAGAAGAGGGGAAACAACCTCAAGTTGCACCAGGGAAGGTTCAGGATGGATAATAGAAAACATTTCTATTTGAAATTTTTTTTGAAATATCTAAATTTAGAAATATCTAAAATTAATTTATAAATATCTAAATGAAAGATTGACTAAACATTCCCTGACTGCCCAGGCAAGGGTTGAAGTCCACATCCCTGGAAGTGTTCAAAAACCAGGCTGACCTGGTGCATTGTGGTGTGGTTTAGTGGACATAGTGGAAATTCAACTGGAGGTTGGACTTGGTCTTGGATGTCTTTTCCAAAATGAATGACTCTCTGAGCTTGAAAAAAAATTAAATAATATATTTAATTCAAATTATTTGTCATTTCCTGTTTCTGTAACAAAAGGAACGCAACAGGATCAGCGAGGTTGATTCTGGGAGAAGGGAAATAATAATTCCATGGGTGCCTGTGTCAGAGCATGACCTGGTGTTCATTTGAGAGAAAAATTCAGCCAGGGAGGGGCTGGACGCGAAAAGGCTCACTTTCAGGGTTCTCTCCCAAAGATTTCATACCTGTGGTTTGCAGCTATGAAAAATCAGGGTGACAAATTCCTGTCACTCTGGCAGCATTTGGAACCCAAAGTACAGATAAACCAGCACGGATTTTGATTTTAATTCCGACAGAACCTTCCAGCGCTCAAAGTTCAACATCGTTATTAATACAAAACCCTTTGAGTGCAGCACTCCACCCCCAGCCCTGCGCTCCACACAATTCAACTTACTTTACTTTTATTTCACCTAATTGCAAAGCATTACTCACGAGAATGACGGATTTTATTACTCACTATTATGCAATTTCTGTACTCTCCAGTCCTAACAAAAAAGAAAGTACAGAAAAAGAAGTTATTTGAGAAAAAAAAACCTCCCCCTAATAACAAATGACTTAATTTTAAGAAAGAATTTTGATGCCAAGACACAACTTTTGCTGAATTTGCCAGTTTGGTTAAAGTTCTGCCTGTGTTTGACATCTAATAAATGCCACATGAAGTAATTCTGTGGTGAGCTTCGAATTTGTCACTCTCGTGACTAATTCCTTTTAATTGGATTTAACAATATATAAGAAAAAAAAAAAGTCGTCATTTAAAGTGAAGTCACTGATATATTGAATGGATAAAGACTTAACAGCCTAAGTAGTTTGTTAGAAAATTATTCAAGTGATCAGATTTTTACTTTCAGGCCATTTTCTTTCACTCCCCTGTACATAGTGAAATCCCTCTTGATTTTACCTACATCCCACACTCAGAGGTTCACAGTGCTTTAGGGAATTTTGCTCACAAACAGGGTAATTTTAAGCATATGAATTCAAATTATTAAATATTCTGATAAAATCAAGCATTTTGAAGACATCCATGAGAGAAAATACCCCCTGATGCCAATTATTTTGACCACAATTGGTGCATGGCTTTAACAGTAAAGGCAAACAATGGAAATTTATCCCCAGATATCCAAGGAAATAAAAGGTGAGAGGAAAGTTTGTTGGCATCACCTTTCATACATATCACTTGGGAACATCCCGTGCTACTACACAAAATTTGAAGAAGTTTCCAAGATTTCTTTTTGCTTGGGGGGAAGTGTGTGAAAAGCTCCTCTTTGGGTTGAGATGAATCTTTGTGCAGCTCCCTCCACTTGAGAAATCCACTCTTTTATGTGAGAGATGCCTTGAGCAAAAATTAGTTGCCCAAAATTGTGTTGTTTTAACCCAGATCTTTTCAGAGCATCTTTGGAATGTTTCTTTAGCATCACAATGGTCGTGGAATCAACGACAGTGATGGAGCGTTGTTCTTGTAACTGTTCTCCACATCTGATTGGAAAGGAATCTAATTCTTGTTCTGATTTTTGTGCAGGAGTCCTAATGAAATTTTACTGAATTATCACTTGAGAGGGCCTCAGGAAAACACCAGATCCTGAAAAACCTATCCAAATTTAAGCCATCCTTCAACTCCTACAGTGCACAGGCCCCTCCCAGGCAGAGCAGCCTTGGGGGATGCCTGGTGATTCCATGGCATTTCAAGTAATTCCCAACATTTGTTTGTGAGTAATTATCCCACCCTGAGTGGTTTGGCTCTTCAAAGACCTCCTTTGGGATGAGGGGTAGGAAAAAAATAATATTGGGAATTCAGTCTTAGATTTCTTCTCCTTTCTTTATTCCAAAAGTGCTGCAAAACCATTAATTTAGTTCATTAGTCCTATGCTGATGAACATCATCATGAACATCTGAGTGACCTCCACACTGAGGAAAGCAGTGCTCTTGCCCTTCTGTCCATTGCCAAGAGCTGATTTATAGGGATTTTTGGAGAAGCCAGGGCAGCAGGGATAGACCTGAGACCTGAGGCCAGCCAGGAATTTGAGACTGCAGTTTCTTTGGAGTTGAAACCTGGAATTTCTGGCAGTAGTTCCCCATTTTATTGCACTCAGTCCATTCCTTTTTTTCCTTTGTTTTGTCACGCAGTGGCAGTATCCTATGGAAACACTTGGTAAGGATGCTGTAACAAAATAAAAAACAGTTTGTTTAGGCTTTGGAGTTATCTCAGGGATTTATGTATTTAATTCTGAAGTAACTTGTTCCCATCTTGCCCCCTTGTCTAATAAATTCATGGGATAAAATAATCTATCAATAAATAAATGGGACAAAACCTGACTGTGGCACTCAGCTCATTTGGAAGATTCTGGTGCCTTCTGCAGAAACTTCTTTGGAGCAATTTTGGCCGAGAATTGCCAATTTATTTTGGGCCTCCCATCCAGGCTTCTCCAAGAGGAATGTCCTAAAAAATTAGGTGGATTGGTTGATCCATAAAGCTGATCAGATGGATTTTTTGCATTGCCCACAGGATTTCTGGTGATAATTACCACATTCATGGTTCCTTCACTGATTAAAAAAAAAAAAAAAAAAATAGCAAAACAGAAAAAACTCAAAACTTGTTGGTTTATTTCCAGTTTGAATTGCAGAGTTACCTCATCTCACTTCCAAAAAAGAAGAGTTTCACTCATGTGGCTGAGCAAATAGCAGATAATATTCCAAAGCAAATGGGAGGTCGGCTCTGAGTCAAGCCCAGCTCAGGCCCAGTGCCAGCAGACCACTTCAAGTCACTGAAGTTGTAAAAATGTGCCTGATCGATGAATTGGGGTTGTATGGTGAACCCTGAATTAATAGATATTGATTTTGGCTTACACAAACTGCTCCTGGCAAGAAATGGAGTTTGGCTGGCTGAAAACTCACGCTGCCATCCAAGACACTGGACAAATGTTTTTCATGTTATTCCATCCTTTTCCTTCCCTTAGGTTTGGTTCCCAAGGATGTGAACACTGATCAGATCCGGGAGTTTCTTGCACTGTGGGGCACAAATGTGATGGCTCTGCTGATGATGCTTTGAAGAAGACTCGCTTGCCCTGCCAGCACCTATTAATATGCACAAAATGCATATTAATGCACGCTTCTGAGTTGCAAAATTTATCTCTGGATTTCTAAAAATTACTCAATTGGTTGTTTTTATCCCTGCACAGTTCCCATGCCCAGGCATTATCAGGAATCTTTTGTCTTTCAAACAAAGGATGGTGAAAGTGTGTTCTGGTTTTATCCTAAAGCCAGCACAAGTAAAGGGTGAAGTGCTCTGGTAAGGGAAAAAAATCTTCTTCATTTAGGTCCAAATAGCCAACAGGTTTTTCTTTTAACTTTTACAGAACAATTCATTCCCTCACTACAGAACAATTTCCAGAACTAATCTTTTACTCAGCCTCTACAACCCCAGGCAAAGCACAGTGGGTCCCATTCCCCAGCAAAGGGCCTTGATCCCTCCTTTGTTTCCTCCAAGTACACTTTCATCAATCAATCCACTCCTGGGAATGCTCAAATGCAAACAGAAGCACCATGGGAAAGGGTAAGGAGAAGTCGTTCCTCAGCACAAATGTCAACATAATCATCTGAGGGTTCCTTTTCCTGGAGAATCGGTGAGAGGCAAGTGTCCTTAAATGAACTCCAGGAGGATTTAAAGCTGTAAACACATCAGGAATGAGAGGAAGGAAATTAAAATGTCATCTTCTAATGCAGCAGGAATTTGTGATGAACAGTGACCAGGCACTGTGAGCAAGTAGACTCTGACCCCACAGTGAGCTAGATCCATGTGGAGACTCTGGCACTGAATCCCTCCAATGTCTCACCCTCTTTCTTGAAGGAAAAGCAGCTGAGAGACACCAAGCACCATCAAATCATTATTCTTTAATTAGTGTCCCATATTGGTTTCAAGCAGTGGCAAACAGTTTCCCTGGGCATCAATTTACAACTCATCCGGTCCGGCAGTAAAACAAAACCTTGACAGAAAAACCCCACAGGAATTAATGAATTTATTGCATCCAGTTATCCATATCCTCGTTTTCTCTGTGGTGAATGGATCCCGATTTCTGATCTGAAGGTTAAAAGGCTGGAAATAGTTCTTAAATAATGAACTGCCTTGTAGGGATAATGTTTTGCTGAAGGCCAGCAGTCAGAGCGTGAACATCCTGGTCCAGTGGGTGGACCCCTGCCCATGGTGGGGGTGTTGGGATTAGATGATCTTTAAGGTCCTTTCCAATGATTTCATGATCTGTGCTCCTTCTAATTAATCTCTTCCTCTTCAGTTCCACAGAATCACAGAATGGTTGGGTTGGAACGGACTTTAAAAATCATCCAGTTCCACCCCCTGCCATGCGCAGGGACACCTTCCACTATCCCAGGTTGATCTAAGCCCCGTCCAACCTGGCCTTGGACACTTCCAGAGATGGGTCAGCCACAGATTCTCTGGGAATTCTATTCCAGGGCCTCCCCACCCTCCTAGGGAAGAGCTTCTTCCCAATATCCAAGAGAAATGTTCACATTTTCTGGACATACAAGGTTTTCCTTAATCACAGGGTGACATTTCTGCTTTCTCCCAATGGAGGCTGCATTTGTACTTGTGATTTCTTTCTCTCAGCCAGTGTAGATGGGGAGTTATGTTTATTCATGTCTAATTCTATTTTTTCTCTATTTTCCTACATTCTCTCCTCCAGTCCTCGGTTTCCTAAGCAATGTAACGGGAAAATATCTCATGTGAGGGTGAGTTTATCGATGGCAGACACTCAATCCACGTGAGAAGGAAACGCCACAGACTGAATAACAGCCAAAAAAATGGAACCAAATGCAGAATCACGTCCAAAAACCTGGAAAATAATAATTTAAAGGATATAGTCAACAAAATCTTCAAACAAACCACCCCTACCATCCAACAAAGAAGACCAATTAGCCAAACTGCAATTCATTAACAGAGAGAAAAGAAAATATTCTGTGGTTTCATTCCTGGCATAGGGATGCTGGACCAGATGCAACCCCAGCCAAGAGAAATAAGAGTTTTTATGTGGATAAAGACAGCAGGAGATGGGAAAGCAGCTCCTCTGATGGATTTCCTGATTGCCCAGAAGCCCCCAGAATGTAAAGATTGGTATTTTTATTGTTTTAATGGATCTCATTTACAGCTGATGGGATATTTCACTTCCAGCACAGGGTTCTTTCAAATTATTCTTTCTTTTTTTTTCTTTTAACTTCAGCTTCTTTCTGATCTCCACTATCAATTCCAATATATACAAGACCTCTTTCTGCTACCTGGTCAATGACAAAATAATCCCCAATAATGAACTTTAGACAGCATTAAGGAATCTCAGGGATTCTCCACTGCAATTCCTCTCTGAAGTCTCAAGGTCAGCGACTGAAGACTAAATGACACTTCAAGAGATGCTTTTCCAACCTGATTTCCTCAAGAAATGAGGTTTTTTGCACATGTGAGCAAAGATATGGATTTCCATTTGCTCAGTGGTCACCTGCATCAATCAAGGAGGCAGAATTTCCAGATTATATAATTTTCTTGCACTGTAAAAGAACAGAACTCTTATTGGATAACAGTGACCACCCCTATCCTTTGTGTTGCTTCAAAACTGGACTGGAAATCAGTGCAGTGCTGCTTATTGACCAAAATAAAACAAAAAACCATCTGGAACTCTGCAAGGAGAATTAAAAATTATGAACACTGTCCATTTCTTTATATATATTTAATCAAACACTGTCAGCATGTCCAAGCATTTACCAGTGAGGAAAAGAAGTCAGATAAAACATATGGAAAAGGGAAAGTTTTAATCCCTATTTTAATGATAGACATCAAAGATGCAGAATTATTTTGTCATTCTTCCAAGGTTGTGCACTGACAGTTGATGGGGAATGCAGCAACTCTCCTGAATTTTTCTAACCACCAGGATAAAGCAGAATTTTTTCTCACTTATGGATCTCATTTTCCATTGCAAATGGATTTATCAGAATGAATTACAGCTCCAGCCAACATGTTACCAAAATGAGTTTAGATATTTTGAAGAAATTGGTATCTTTAGCAGCTTCTGAAACATCACAGAGAGCAGGGAAAAAAACCCTCTTCCCTTTCCCTCATTTCCATTTCTGTGGAGCTGAAGCCTCCAGGAACTTAACACCAGGTGTCTGCCAGGAAGAAAAGCACAGGGAGAGCAAAATTCCCTCTTTTTGTGTTCCAAAGACACTGGAATTGAGCATTTTCTGCTTTTGTAGGGAAAGGATGTCCCAAACAGAGCCAGCTTCCAGTTCTACCAATAATGCTTGGTATTGAAAGGATTGGGATTGAGCCAGGGAAAGACTGAATCATCATCCTGGAGGTGTTGAAAAACAGTGTGGATGTGACACTTGGGGACATGGGTTACTGGTGGAGCTGGCAGGGCTGGGGAATGGTTGAATTTGATGATCTTGGAAGTCCTTTCCAACCTAAACAACTCCAGGGTTTTGGGATTCTCTACCTCAGCAAAGCCCCTTGGCTCAGATGCCCAGTTTCCCCCTATGGAGCTACAGATGGTTGGACAGTTGATGTTTCAAATAAATATTTTACCCAAAAGGCTTTGTCTGATAAGTTGTTATCAATTAAAAAAGCCAATTATGGGGGTTTTTTTTCAGTATTAACATTGTGGTGGCAATCCTGGAAGGTCTCGGAGACAGAGCTTCCTGGGAAAGGAAGCAAGAAAAAACAAAATTATGCTGCATTTCCTTTTACTTTTTCTTTTTTTCTTCTTTTCTTTTTCTTATTTTTTTCTTTTCTTCTATTATTTTTTTTTCTTCCTTTTCCCTTTTTTTTTCTTTCTCTTCTTTTTGTTTCCTTTTCTTTTCTTTTTTTCTTTCCTTTTTTCTTCCTTTTTTCTTTTTCTTTCTTTTTCTTCTTCTTTTTTCTTTCTTTCTCTTTTTTTTCTTTCTTTTCTCTCTTTTTCTCGTCTCGTCTCCCTCTCCTCCCTCCTCTCTCTCCTCTCCTTCCTCTCCGAACTCTCCTCTCCAAACCTCTCCTCTCGAACCTCTCCTCTCCGAACCTCTCCTCTCCTCTCCGAACCTCTCCTCTCCTCTCCTCTCCTCTTCTCCTCTCCTCCTCCTCCTCCTTCCGAACTCTCTCTCCGAACCTGCTCTCGTCGAAACCTCTCTCTCCGAACCTCTCCTCTACGAACCTCTCCGAACCTCTCAACCTCTCCTCTCCTCTCTTCCGAACCTCTCTCTCCTCCCTCTCCTCTCACTCTCTCTCTCCTCCCCTCTCCTTCCTCTCTCCTCTCCTCTCCTCTCTCTCCTCTCCTTCTCTCTCCTCTCCTCTCCTCTCCTCTCCTCTCCCTCCTCTCTCTCCCTCTCCTCTCCTCTCCTCCTCTCTCTCCTCTTCTCCGTCTCTCTCTCTCCGCTTCTCTCCTCTCCTCTCCTCCTCCTCTCCTCTCCTCTCCTCTCCTCTCCTCTCCTTCCTCTCCTCTCCTTCCCTCTCCTCTCCTCCCTCTCCTCTACTCCTCCTCTCCTTCCCTCCCTCCTCTCCCTTCCTCTCCTCTCCTCTCCTCTCCCTCTCCTCTCTCTCCCTCCTTCCTCTCCTCTTCTCTCCTCCTCTCCTCTCCTCTCCTCCTCCTCCTCTCTCCTCCTCTTCTCTCCTCTCCTCCCCTCCTCTCCTCTCTCCTCTCCTCCTCCTCCTCTCCTCTCATCTCCTCTCTTCCTCTCTCTCTCTCCTCTCCTCTCCTCCTCTCTCTCCTCTCCCTCTCCTCTCCTCTCCTCCCTCTCTCTCCTCCTCCTCTCCTCTCCTCTCCTCTCTCCTCTCCTCTCCTCTCCTCTCTCTCCTCTCCTCCTCCCTCCTCTCCCTTCCTCTCCCCTCTCCTCTCCTCTCTCTCTCCTGCTCTCTCTCCCTCTCTCCTCTCCTTCCTCTCCTCTCCTCTCCTCTCCTCTCCTCTCCTTCCTCACCCCTCCCTCCCCGTCCCTCCCCTCCCCCCTCCCCGACCTCCCCCACCTCCCTCCCCTCCCCTCCCCGAACCTCCCCCTCCCCGAACCTCCCCTCCCCGAACCTCCCCTCCCCGAACCTCCCCTCCCCGAACCTCCCCTCCCCGAACCTCCCCTCCCCGAACCTCCCCTCCCCGAACCTCCCCTCCCCAACCTCCCCTCCCCGAACCTCCCCTCCCCGAACCTCCCCTCCCCGAACCTCCCCTCCCCGAACCTCCCCTCCTCCCGACCTCCTCCCCCCTCCCCTCCCCGACTCCCTCCCTCCACCTCCCCTCCCACTCCCTCCCCGACCCCCACCTCCCCGATCCCTCCCTCCCCTCCCGAACCTCCCCCACCCCGAACCTCCCCCCCGACCTCCCCTCCCCTCCCCGAACCTCCCCTCCCCGACCTCCCCCCGAACTCCCCTCCCCGAACCTCCCTCCCTCCCACCTCTCCCCCTCCCCGAACCTCCCTCCCGAACCTCCCTCCCTCCCTCCCCTCCCCTCCCTCCCCGAACCCCCTCCCCTCCCTCCCCCTCCCTCCTCGAACCTCCCTCCTCCCCCGAACTCCCGAACCTCCCCCCCTCCCCTCCCCTCCCCGAACCTCCCCTCCCCGAACCTCCCCTCCCGAACCTCCCATCCCCGACCTCCCCTCCCCGAACCTCCCCTCCCCGAACTCCCCTCCCACTCCCTCTACCTGACTCCCGAACCTCCCTCTCCCTCCCTCCCCTCCCCTCCCCGACCCTCCCGAACCTCTCCGAACCTCCAACCTCCCCCCTCCTCCTCCCAACCTCCCCTCCCCCCCTTCCCCTCCCCTCCCTCCTCCGACCTCCGACTCCCCTCCCCTCCCCGAACCTCTCGAACCTCTCGACCTCTCCGACCTCTCCTCTCTTCTCTTCAGCACTGGTGCAGAGACTGAAGTAGAGACTTCAGGGACATGGAGGGGAAAGGCAGCATCTCTGGATTCTGTGATCATCCAGAAACACCTGAGTGAGGGATTCCTGGTGTGTTGGGTGACTCAAACCAGCTTTAGCAATAGGAAGATGTAGAATCCTAAAATCATTGAATGGTTGGAAGGGATCTGAAAAATATCCAGTCCCAACCCCTGCCATGGCAAGGACACCTTCCACTATCCCAGATTGCTCCAAGCCCCATCCGACCTGCACTTGGACATTTCCAGGGATGGGGCAGCCACAGCTTCTCTGGGAAACCTGTGCCAGGGCTTCCCTACCCTCCCAGGGAAGAATTTCTTCCCAATATCCCATCTAAACCTACTCTCGGTTTGAAGCCTTTCCCAGCTTCACTCCAGGCCCTTCAAATGGTTTCAAAGTTTCCCAGTTGTTTCTCTGGACTCAGTGATTCACATCATGGGGACATTTTACAGAAAATGTGGAACAAAAAACCAAATTATGAATGATGCATTTAATGCTGAAATGTCTCCTCAGCTGTATTAACCTCCCTATTAAATACCTCTCTCTTCAGATAATGTGGAAATTCACAGAATCACGGAATTATTGAAGTTGGAAAATGCCTCCAAGGTCATTGAGTGAGTCCAGCCGGTGACTGATTCCCACCTTGTTACCAGCCCAGAGCACAGAGTGCCACATCCAGTCCTTCCTTAGACACATCCAAACATGGGACTCTACAACCTCCCTGGGCAGCCCATTCCAATGCTTGACAACCCTTTCCATGAAGAAATTCCTCCTGATGAAGAAATGCCTCCTTATTTCCTATAACTGAAATCCTTTTCAGTTACCATCAGATGGAGCTTGGGTGTGTCACGTGGATTTTATTTCTCTCTTCACTGCATCTTCATTTCTGTCTCAGCAACAAAATGAAAAGCGTAACTAAAAAATACAAATTAAAATTTTTTAGACTTTTCTTTATTTTAGCCATTTAGAGAATCTCTGCTTAAATCCAGGTTCAGGTATTTGGTCTTACACAAAACCCTACTGACAGACCTGGTTTTCCTCAACATCTGATTGCAATATCTATTTTTTGTCTAACACCCGTCTGGTTTTGGCTGCTTTTCTCCCTTCCAATTTCCTGTAGAAAAAAAAAGGAATTTAAAAAAGGTATGCAATTTTATCTCCTTCCAGATTTATAACAAGTCTTATTTCGTCAGCAAGTATGAAAAGCAACCACATTCTGCAGATGGTGTAAATTGAGGAATGCCTCATAATCCCCTCTTCAATGTGTAAAATCTTCTCTAGAGCAGACTGTCCCACTCCCACTCCTGGATTTCAGGAGAATTTAGTCTTTAGTATTACACTTGCTAATGGAAAACCATGGAATGATTTTTTCTCATCATAAAAAAAAGTGAATGTCATTGAAATGTAAACATTCAGATAAATCACACCTGTTTCAGTGGCATTTTCCATTTTGTTGTGAAAAACATTCCAACCAGCAATTTAATGAAGAGTTTTGCAGCTTGTTTTGACTTTTAAAAAGATGAACATTTTCACTTCTCTTTGAGAGGCTGGATTTCTCACTTAACTTCACACTTGCTGTCTTTTCACTGTGGAAACACAAGAAAAAAGAAGCGGAATGAAAGTGATTTTTATGATGCTTTGCCAATGCTACTTCTTTCAGTTCCATTCATTTTTCAAAGGAAAGGACAAGGGCTAATTTAAAAATTAAGACAAAATTAATGGCATAACTTTGAATTAAACCCCTCGGAAAAAGCTAAACTATCAGGCACTTCAAAGAACACATTTCTCTGTTTGCGTTTTCTTTATGAAATCCAAATGAAATTAAACTATTCATTATTACCTGATGTAGTTTTCCTGCCTCGTATTCCATTTGTTCTCCCTTCCTGTTCCTGTGTTCTTCCCTAATAAGTTATAGAGCCAGCAGAGAATTTCAATATCATTTGTCGGGAGCAAGATTTATTAAAATATTCCTAAATTTCAGTGAGTTGTGTGGCGTGGAAGGAGAACAGAAAGAGGTGTGGGATGGATCATTCCTTCACAACCCTGATTTGATATCAGTGTCCACATTGGTCCTGAGCTCCTGGAAGGATTTTTTAGGAAACCAATACTGGGTTTTTCTGGTGCTGCTCAGGAAAAGGAATGGGAATTGGATGATCCTTGTGGGTCCCTCACAGCTCAGGATATCCTATAATTCTGTGATTCTGTGTTTCTACAATTGATTTAGGTTGAGTGTTTCTGGATTCCAGCCAGAAAACGTCCCTGTAGGCTCCTTGCTCCACCTTTGGAAAGAAAGGCAGTGAGATTGTTGGAGCTTGGGATGGAATCTCCACTCTACCTCTGCACAAGGTGAGACAAACAAGGTCCTACACTCAGATGAGGCTCTCTGGAGGTTCTTCATTTAATCCCAGAATGGTTTGGATTGAAAGGAGCCTTAAAACTCACCCAGTTCCAACCCCTGTCATGGGTAGGGACACCTTCCACTATCCCAGAGTGCTCCAAGCCCCATCCAACCTGGTCTTGGACACTTCCAGGGCTGGGGCAAACACAGCTCCTTTGGGAAAGCTGTGGCAGTGTCCAATTCCTGTTATAGGGAAGGATTTATCCCTAATATCTCCTCTAACCCTGCCCTCTGGCAGTGGGAAGCCATTCCATGTGTTCTGGCACTCCAGACCCTTTTCCAAAGTCCCTCTCCAGCTCTCCTGGAGCCCCTTTAGGCACTGGAAGGGGCTCTAAGTTCTCTTGGGGCCTTCCCTTCTCCAGGCTGAACAATCCCAAATCTCTTTAGTTATTAAAATTAAGGAGATCAGTGAGGGGAGCTGAGATCTGAACTCAGGCGACAGAAACCCAGCCCTGAGCTTGTTTGCCTGACTTTCCAACTGTTCTATTGCTTCCCTTGTGAAGGCACTGCAGGAAGTTAATTCCATCAGGAATTACAGAGGTTTGCGCTTCCAAAGCCTGTGCTTTCCAGCAAAACATCCAAACAAAACCAAATTACAGGAGTGCCTTCTCCCTGCCGAACACACTCCTGTAATTACATCTTTCAGCCATGTAATTTTGTTGTTCGCCGTTTTTTGTCCCTTCACTGAAGGCAAAGAGAAGCAAATCAGCCCTTTCTTCTCGCAGCCCTTCCCGTTCTCTTTCTCTGACTCACCACAGCAAAGAGAATTCGGAATGAGGGTCCATCCCCCCGGAAATGGAGCTGCCGAGGATGCAGGATGCCTTTGGAAGGGAGGCGTGCGATTGTTAAAACACAATTAAGGAAACGCTGCCAATTAACAGGTGTTCCATTCTGCCAGGAGCTGACGGGAGCAGAGGAACGGAAACGATGTTGAGAGATGACGTAACAGGAGAGGCTGTGATTACCTGCACACGTCGACAGGTAATTAACCCGGTAATTAACCTGGCAATTAATAATCGTCATATGAATTACTCAGAAAGAGGAAATTAAGAGGCTGATGTGGCTTCACAATGGGAACTGCTTCAGCTCCCAGCAGTTCCTCTGCTCTGACAAAAGTCCACAAATGAGGAGGGAAGGTTCTGGCAGCTCCTCCAGCCATCCCTGCTTCTCCTCTAATTAATTTATAGACTCCTGGAGCTATAATGAGTGACTAATTAGGCTTTTGGGGATAATTGTCCTCTTGGAGAGAGCAAGGGTTACATCCAGCAGCTTAGGTCACCTCAGGAAGTGAAAACCTGTCACAACTTATCCCAAGAAGCTGTGGCTGCTCCATCCCTGGAAATGTCCAAGGTTGGACACGGTTTGGAGCAACCTAAAAGAGTGGAATTTGTCCCTGCCCATGGCAGAACTGGATGATTTTTAGGTTTCTTCCAACCCAGGCTATTCTGAGATTTTGTGATTATTGCATTCCACAGGTTTTTCTGAGGGACTTCTGTCAAACTCTGCTCCCTGTGCATGGCAGGAAGAACAGATGCACCTAAGAATGGAAATAAAAATCAGTGTGAGGAAAAGAAAAATCACCTCCATTACCTCTGTTCCCTCCCTGAGGGGAAAAAATAAAAATAAAACAGCATTTGAGATAGAGCTAAACACTTTCTTTTAAATCAGAATTGTTTTTTTAAGTCAGTCCAACCATTAAAAAAATCAACCATCTACTTTATACCGAGACCAATTGTTCAAAATTAAAAACTGCTATTTTGAAATAGAGGGTGAAAAGGTTTAACTCAGAAAAATGTCAAAACAAAGGAGTTTGGCATTTCCAAAACGAAACTTTTCGTTTAGAAAATAAAAAGGGGAAATACCCTGACATTTAAAATATATTCCCACATTAATGGCTTGCAATGATAAAACTGCTAAATTCAGCCTAACTCTGTAAAGATTTACAGGCCTGTAAGAATTTATTTTTATTTGGAACTGGTGGGCACTGAAATGTAAAATAGAAAGGCCCATGTTCACTCTAAATTAATTTATAATTGGTTTTAGGATTGTCTACTGAAGATTTGCTGCACTGGGATGAAGATTCAGAAGAGTATCCTGTTGCATTCAACCTTCTGAGCAGCCAGAAAATAATGAAAAATCACAATACCATGGAATATCCTGAATTGGAAGGGACTCACAAGGATCAGAATCCAACTCCTGGCCCTGCTCAGGACATCCCAACAATCCCACCCTGTGCCTGAGAGTGTTTTCCAGACACTCCTTGGTGGTGTCACCCTTCCTGGGAGCCTGTTCAGTACCCAACCACCTTCTGGATGAAAAACCTTTTCCTGATACCCAACCTAAACCTCCCCTTAAAGAACTTCTTGCCTTCATACCAAAAATATCTGTATCAATCCCACTTTCTCATCTATAATTACGTCTTAATTCCTGATACATGTGAATGAAAAAGAATCAGCTGAATGCCAAAGTATCCCTTGGACTGGAATCTTGAAGGAGCTCATATATTTATATTGCATATAAAATTTTGGCTAAGATGTAAAACCTCGCATTAGAAATGGCCACTATTCCCAGGTGTTGAAACAAATGATCAAATTCCCACCTCAAAAAGATGGGATAATAAGCATTTAACTCATTATGCATTGTAAATTACAATGTGGCTCCCTGAAAAATCAGTATTTTATAGGAATAAATGAGTTTATGGCAAATATGGATTGTTGGCTCTGTAAAGGCAGGTGAGCTGCAGTTCAGGAAGAGCAAGAGTTGGCTGGAAATCCAGTGGGAAAAAAATGTGTTTGGACTTCCAAAAATTCTCCAGACATTCCTTCAAAAGGGAACATTTAAAAATATTAAATGCTACAGGATTGGAGAAGACATTCTGATTAAAAGGAAAAGTGGAACTGAAAGACCATTTTTGAAATTCCAAGGTGAAGCTCCAGAAGGATCTCACAGGGGTTTGAATTAAATGAGCAGGAAAGTGGCTATTGAGCCCAAACTGGATGGATCCCTAAATAATCTGGTCCAGATCAGGAAAAATTAATATTATGTGCCCATGGAAATTCAATTTAAACCATACCTTCACACTCCTGTACTCCCAAGTGTCCATGAAAACTCAGGAAAGACATTCTGGAACTGTCATTGGAAATATCCTAAAATTCCAGACTTTGTGTGCCGTGACAGTTAAAAATGCTGGCAAAAAGCTGGGAATCACAAGGATGTTTTTGGGAACAAGACAGAGGGAGGGATTTTGTTGTTACACTGAATTTTGATGGAGAATAGGGAGTTGTCTGAGCAGTTCCATTCTCTGTCTCTCAAAGCAGACCCAGATGAGATAAGAGAACATCCAAATAAAGTAAAATTATCAGGAATCTGGAGCATCTGCCTTTAAAAGAGAGAGTGACTGAAAAGGCTGCAGAGACTCTTTGGTCTGGAGAGAAGAAACCTGGGGAAGTGGAGGATGAGGCTGAGAGTGGGATAAATCAAATGGGGTAAAAAAATTGGATAAAAATGGGATAAAAAATGGGATAACCAAATGGGGACTGGTTTTCAACAAAATTACGAACAGAAAAAAGGCCAAATTGCTTCTTAATGCGGTGGACAGAACATGGGGCTTGCTGCTGTCCCTGGTACTGGAGTCAGACAGCAAAATTTAAGGACAAAAGTTAATCAAAACAGGCAAAAAGTGGAATTGGCAGAACTGTTCCCTCTCCCTCCTCTAATACAACAGCTGTGGGTGCATGGGAAGAGACTGCAGAAAGGGGGTGATGGTTATTTTTTGCCCCCCTAATTCCAAATTTCCCTGCTGGACAGGGAATCCTGTGCTGGAAAAATGGAACTGTGACCTAAAAATTAATTTCTTCCATCCTTATCCAAGTGCTGGGTAAGAGCATGGCATGCAGGCTGTTTATTGAATTGTTAACAAGCACTTTCTGCTGAGGTTTGATGTCACAATTTCCCTTTTACCCATTTGAATGCAACTTATTTTTAAAACCTGATTTAATCTGAGCACCAGGGTGACCCAATTACAACAATGGGAGGATTGTGAACACATGAGTAACGAGGATATTCAGTTATTCTCCGTGGTTTTAAGAAGTTGAATTAATTCAGGAACTGCCGGTGAAATATGTATCAAACAATCTATTAATCATTATTATTTCTAGGTAAAATTTGAATAAACACCAGAATAAATGACCCAGATTTTAATGTCTCTACGTGGATGTTGTACTTTGGGTGTTTAAATGTGGGAAACATACGATTCATTAACCCATTGGAGTCCAGACTTTGCAAATACCTTCCATAGGCTGCACAGTCTGTCTTTAAATTAGGACCCAGCTCAGACCTTAGGCTGGACTCTATGTTTAGTTTTATTGTTTTTGTGTTCACAAATTCAGTGGGTTCAACTCAAGTCTTCTCAGCTCAATCTGAAAGAAAATTAAAGGAAATCAGGTCTCAGTTCACTCTGAATAAAGGCAGATCCACCTGATTGTTTAAAATATTTATAAACTTCCAAGTCACATTTCCATGTGAATTAAGTCCCTGATGGTGTCTCCTAAACAAGTCCTTTCACAGAATTATATCTGAAGTCCATAAAGCACTGAAAAATAATTAAAATACAGTGAACAAGTAGAGCAGAACATGAATGTTTTGATTTTGTTGTGCCTGGGAATTGTACAAAATCTGGATGTGGGTTTGGATGGAGAACAATCAGTTGTGGACCCCCCCAACCCTGCAACCCTTGCACAGCCCGGATGGGGCCACACATCGTGAAGGAGCTCTTCCAAGGCTAAAAATGGGCATAATTGAGGTCACTGCTTCACTCCCACCAGGAATTCAGCCTTCCATCACTGGCTGCACTCAGTGTTCCCTGAAGAGATTGAAAACATGATCTGGTCAAACTCAGCTTCTCCAGAAATCCCAGGGATCAGCAAAGCCATCCATTGCTTGGACAAGTGAGGACTGAAAGCAAAGGTCAAACAAAAACCCACAGGAAAACAGATGGTGATTCCTTCAAGGAAAAGATTTTGTTGCTCATCTCCTCCTGCAAGAGCAGCACTCAGAGTTTGGAGTGTGGATTCTGGCTCTCCAACAACATTTCTTCACAAAGTTTTTTGCTGTCCTCACATTTATAAACATCTCCAGGGGTTCTGTTTCAACATCATCAGCATCAGATTATTCCACAGGACAGTCCAGCCTCACTTGCAGTTGTCAACACCAGGACATCCCTGTATTTCCCTATTTTCCTGCCTGAGGGGAGCAGGACACGAGATATAAACTAAGGAGTATCTTCCCCTTGTTTTTAATTTTTTTTTCCCACAGTGTCAGGACACGATCAAAATGCCCAGCCTGGGCGAGGATTGCAGAAGAGACCTAAAATAAACACTAAAAAATACTAAAAAAACCCCTACATCCTCCCCCCAAAGTATTCCTGCTATCAGCTGTGCTCTGTGAGTTACCCAGCACAAGAAAATGCAAAGGTCTGGAGTTCTTCTCTGGTTCTTCTCTGGTTGGAATCCGAAATTCCAACTGGGATGTCACAGCCTGACTCCATGTTCCCATAAAGAAGAGTGATAAATAAATAAATAAATAAAGCAGGATTTGTCCTAACCCTTTCACATGAAGCAGAGTGGAGGATTAAATAAAAAGTTTACAGCTGGTTTTAACTCCTAAACTACACCTGTGTTTGTTGGTTTGGGGATTTTTATCCCATGCCATGATCCTGTTTACTTATCTATGTCCATGCAGTATTTAATCCAGTTACAGCTCATTTATCCCACTGTACAGGGGTTTTTATCAAGCCTGGATTTTACCCTTCCCTGAAATTAATCACCAGCCTATGTGACACCCATCAATCTCTGCATCCCAGTCCTGACAGGGCAGTTTGGAAACATCCCATTTCTTCCCATAAAAACAGGACTAGTCCAACCTTGTGGATGGAGAGTTTCTGTAGAAACATCACAATTTCTATTCCTCTTTCCTATTTGTTTGATAATGAATACATTTATAATAAATTTATACAAATTTGGTTTAAGGCAGGGTGCTCAAAATGGCCATAATTAAGTGAGTAATTAAGCCTGCATGGATCAATTGTTTCCTCCATGAAGCAACGTCAGGAAATTTTATTAGTTGAAGCAACCAGTAAAATGTTTCAGTGTTTCAATGTATTATAATTTATTGCAGATGAAAACTTTGGATTCAGAAATGCTGAAAAAATTCACTTGGATCCTCAATGTGTTTGAACTTCCAGTACATTTTGATTATTAATTATAGTGGTCCTTTAAATGTTACTGTGAAGAAAACGGTGCTGAGGTTAAATAGAGGGAATAAAAAGCCCTCACTGGAACACAGCAATAATTTGGGTATGAAATAAAGTTCTTTGGAGTGACCCAATCCTTTTGTCTGCCGCATTTGGTCAAGTTTTCTCTGCTTGGTTTTGGTTTGCTTTCACCTGCATCTATTGCTCTCCACCTCTCTCTCACCTCCACTCAAACCTTTGCTCTGCTTTGTTTTGCTCTGCAAATTCTTTTTGCCCCCAGCTGTTTAATTGCCTTCATTGCTGTTTTTAATTCTTTTCTATTTCCCTACTTTCTCACTACACTCTCCTTCTCCTTCTCCTTCTCCTTCTCCTTCTCCTTCTCCTTCTCCTTCTCCTCCTTTTCTTCTTCTCTTCTCCTTCTTCTCTTCCTTCTCCTTCTCCCTTGTACATCCCACCCACTTCATTGCCTCTCCAACCCTTTCTAAACTTGATTTCTAAAGGAATTCTGATCATGTTGAGGTAGTCAGTTCTCCTTTCCACCCTGGGGTCTGCAAATTCCAGACCCTTGTGCTGCAATTCCAATCCATTGGCTCAGGTAGAAACACTTGAGGGTGGAGCTTTGGATAAAAGCTATGAAGGAGATGTCCAAAACACCAAGGACATCCTGGCCTGTGACAGCAAAATTGTGGCCAGCAGGACCAGGGCAGGGATTGTCCCTCTGTACCTGACACCGATCTGTGTCCAGTTTTGTGTCACTCACAGCAAAGAAGTCATTGAGGGTCTGGAGCGTTTCCAGAGAAGGAAAAGGAGCTGGGGAAGGGTCTGGAGCTCCAGGAGCAGCTGAAGGAGCTGGGAAAGTGGCTCAGCCTGGAGAAAAGGAGACTCAGGGGGGACCTTCTGGCTCTGCACAGCTCCCTGAGAGGATGGGGCAGCCAGGGATGGTCAGGCTCTGCTTTGGGAAAGTAGGGACAGGACAAGAGGAAACAGCCTCGAGTTGAAACTGGGGAAGTTGAAGCTGAATATAAGAAAAAATTTCTTGGCCTGAAAGGGTTTCCAAGCCGTGGCAAATGCAGCCCAGGGCAGTGGTGGAGTCACCAACTCTGGAGATTTTTAAAAACTTGACACTTAGGGACACGGTTTAGTGCTGGGCTTAGTAATGCTAGGCTGACAGCGGGACTTAATGATCCTAAAGGCTCTTTCCAGCATCAATAATTCCATGATTCTGAGAGCTGTGAACAGCTTTATCCCTGAGACTTTCCCAGACAGGTGGCAGAACCATAAACACCCCATTCAATGCAGCCTGACAGAAATCAGTTCCTGACTGATTTTCTGGCCCAGACACTGGGATAAAATGCTTTCAGCCAGTTTTAGGGAAATGAGCTGGGTGCTGTTATTTTTTCAAGCAGTTATTCCAGCAGGGAGGATCCCAGTGCCAGGCAGCTTTTAGAAAACCTTATTAAAACCAGGGTTGTCACCTCCACTTAATGGCTGGGCAAACCAGAGGGGAAGTGCTTTGCACAGGGTTTCTCCAGCAAGTCCAAGAAAAAAATCCAGATCTCCTGAATCTGTGTCTGTTGTAACAGTTATTAAAACACATCACAAATAGGTAAAACTGAACGTTGTTCAGTTCAGTTAAAATCAGTGATCCCTAAATGCAACAACCATTCCATTTTTCTATTCTTTTTTCCTGAAGTCAAGGCCTGTTGTTTCACCTCTGAGCTGCATTCTTGGTTTTTGTACAGAGTGGAACCTCAGCCAAGCTGGGCTTCTGGCAGCTGTTAGCTCAAAATTTAATGAGTTTCAGGTTATTCTGTAAACACCCTGAATTATGGGATACAAAAGCAAAATGAAAAGCTGTTATTTTGTTAACAATATGCAAGGCTTACAAATAAGTATTTTTTAAGCGTAAGGCCTGCAATGGCCCAGAATGGTTTTTGATGAGCTGCAAGAATTCTGCACAAATTACAGCCACCTAGGTCTATGAAAAAACAGCAACAGAGATTTTGGGATGTTAAAAAGAATGAGAAAGAACCTTTATTTTCATTTTATAACTCCTACTCAAGCTCTTTTAGCACCAAGCTCTTTGCAGGTTGTTGAGGGAATTTGTGTCCTGGAAATCTCAGCAATAACACGGAGTTACTAAACACCAAGTTCTTGAGGAAAAGTTGGGATTTTTCAGCCTGGAAAAGAGAAGCTTTGGGATGATCTAATTATGGCCTTCCTGAAGGGGAAGACAGATGAAGAGGGACTATTTACAAAAGCCTGGAGAGCCAGGACAAGGGGGAATGGCTTCAAATTGAAAGAGAGCAGATTTAGATGGGAGTTGTGGCTGCCCCACCCCTGGAAGAGTCCAAGGCCGGGTTGGAAAGGGCTTGGAGCAGCCTGGGACAGTGGAAGGTGACCCATGGCAGGGTGGATGGATTTAGATGATCTTTAACAACCTTTCCAAAACCAATCCATGATTCCATGATTTTCTGGCCATGTTCATCTCCAATAGCCGCATGGAGATGTAAGGAATCAAGTTAAAAATTGATTTCTCGACTCATATTTTATCCATCTTTTTGAACATCTGGTTTCAGCTGGAAATCACAGCAAGTGCTGATCCTTCCACTCGTTGCTGGGTTTCCAAGAGCTCTGGAAGTCTCACTGGGTAAACTCCAGTCTCACCAATTTAATTCCAAATCCTTATCAAACCACACTGTGCATTAAGCCTCAATTTCCGTGGAAGTCGTGCATCAAAATCAAAGACCTTACACACAAAGAAATGGCACAAGATGGGCTCAAGTTGCACCAAGGGAGGTTCAGGCTGGATTTTAGGAAAAAATTATTCACTGAAAGAGTGGTCAAGCATTGGAACAGGCTGTCCAGGGAAATGATGGAATCACAATCTGTGGAAGGGTTGAAAAATGAGCAGATGTGGCACTTCATGATGGGAGTGGTGGGATTTGATCGAGGGTTGATAATTTTGGACATCTTTTCCAACCTTTATGATTCTATGAAAACTTCCCCACTGTTGCTTCCCTGTGGATCAGTTCCAGCCTGGGAGATGCTCTTGGTGGCTCTTATCACACAACCATTCCAAGAGAAAATCTGGAAAATCTGAGGAGCCTTCTGGATCAGGATAAAAGCTCGCCTAGACAAACTAATGAGTGTTAATTGGCTAAATCAGCTATTTTATCAGCCTGGCTTAGCAGTGTCCTCTCTAAAATCCTCTGTGGGCTCTGTCTCTCAGTCAGAAAGGAGTCGTTGTCCCCTCCTGTGACACGATTGTGGCACAGGTGTCAATGTGTGAAAGTGGATCATGTTAAATAGATGGGTTAGAGCTGCCCTGCTGATTCACGGGTGAAGGAACATTTTGTGGATTTATTATAGCTCTCGGAAAGCTGAAAAAAAAAAAAAAAAAACCCGAGCAAAATGTTCCAATCAAGCTGAAACTGTCTCTCTGACCTTTCCAGCGCATAACATTTTCATTCTTCATTTCCAAATTACTTTTATTCTTAGTTTTTCCCTCCCACTGGCTGTATATTCTGTTAAATCATAAAGAGTGAAATTAAAAAGTCAAAATCAAAGGAGCCCATTTCTGCTTTGGTTAAATGAAATGTTTTGATTTAACCAAAGCTTTTGGCCTCAAAAGATTGTGTGATGCCTTGCCACTGCCTGGTTTTCTTCCAGACAGCTTCAAAATGAACTGGGAAAAGGATTCTGGACAAAAACAAAATCCATTGTCTGTCCCGTTCTGATAGATGGGGAAAAATAGTCACAGAATATGATTTTTATTCTCAGGTCCTGGGTGGCAAGAGATCTATTTTAATGTGGTCTGTGTAGAACCCAGGGGTGATTCCTGAGGCAGTAGCTGGGTCAACAAAGGCGTGAAGCCACTGTGTTCTCCCAAATTTCTTCCCATTTTTGCCTTTGTCAGGACTTAAAAAATTCAGTTAACTTGTCTCAAAGCACTGCCAAGGAATGAAATTCCCACAAGAAAAACCACCATGAGAGGAATTTAGGATAAGCACAGAGGGCAAACAGGAGGGCATTAATACCAGACCCAAAGAGAGGTGAGGGTTTGGAATCAGTACAAGGGACAAAATTCCACTCTGCAGATGCAACAAGGAAAATGCTAAGCCTGGTGAGGCAGATCTGAATGACTGATCCAGACAAAGATTCCCACCAAACCGTAGGAAAAGGAAGCAACTGGCCACACAAAGGCCATCCCAAATTTTGGGAAGAGCAGAGATGCCTCTGGATAGACTGTACCACAGGACTTGGATAGTATCAAAGTGGTACCTCCAGAAGAACATCTGGGGATCCCCACACTGAGAAGCTCAGAGGAAAAAGGGCTGATGGGACACCAAGGGACTCATGTGGGGCGGCTCTTTTTATTTCATCAGTTTCTCTTTTGTGTTTCTCTCCCATCCTCTACCTCACATTTGCTGTTAAATAAAATCTGTACTCTTGATTTTTACTGTCTCGTTTGCACCTTAATTCAGGCAGAGACATCTTTTAATAATCAGATTCTGGAATTATTTCAGTTACCCTAACATTATTTTGCTGTCAGAAATGGGATTAGGACAGCCTGACCCACCAGCTCCTTCATCTCATCCTTATTTCTCCTCTGCCTCTCTCTCTCAGAGTATTTGTGTCCCCATTTTAGAGGTGACAAGGCAATTTCAACACAGACCTCTGTCTAGAGAAGGTCAGAGAAATCCAAAACTGGCTCTAAAACCCCCCTTAATGTACCACGGGGTGCTTCATCCCCAAAGTACAGATTCCTGAACTCAAACTGTCCCCTGCACATCTTGCAATGCTCACACTGTGACAAAACTCTTGCCAGCTATTTATGGAGCAGATTCTTGTGAAGCTGTGAAAAACCAAGCTCCTGGAGCTGGCTGTTGCCAACACTCAGGGAATGTATTCCCATAACAGGAATCGCAGCAGCCTCAGCACTGAGGGTGTCGAGCACGGCATCACATTGTGTTCCACGTTTCCCTTCGGAGTTTGGTGCCTGTTTTGTTACTTCTGACTTGCACCAAGAAGTCAAAAAACTGTAAATTCAGTGAGACACATCCAGAGTGCTGTGTCCCATTCTGGATCCTCAGGAAAAGAGAGGCTTGGAGCTCCTGGAGCAGATTCCATGGAGGGTTTGGAAGATGATGAAGGGACTGGAGAATCTCTGATGAGGAAAGGCTGACGGAGCTGGGGCTGTTCAGCCTCAGGAAGAGAAAACTGAGAGGGGACCTCATCCCTGTCTGTCCCTGTCTGCAGGGAGGGGTCAGAGCAGGGCCCGGGCTCTGCTCCTCATGCCCAGCAATGGGACAAGAGGAATGGGCAGGAACTGATACCCAGGAAGGTCCACCTGAACATGAGGAAGAACTTCTTCCCTGTGCCATGACCAAGCACTGAAGAGAGACCAGAGAGGGTGTGAAGTTTCCCTCCCTGAAGATATTCCAGAACCATCTGGACACAATCCTGTGCCCTGTGTTCTGGGATGGTCCTGTTGGAGCAGGGAGGTTGGACCAGATGACCCCACTGCTGTCCCTTCTACCCTGACTCACTCTGCAATTGTGTGATTCATCAAATCATAAAATCACAAAATGGTTTGGATTGGATTGGATTGGATTGGATTGGATTGGATTGGATTGGATTGGATTGGATTGGATTGGATTGGATTGGAAGGGACTTTCAGGATCATCTCACCCCACCCCTCTGCCATGGGCAGGGACACCTCCCACCAGACCAGGCTGCTCATCCATGGCTGATGGTCCAGTCACAGTTTCTGTGTAAAAGGTTTGTTGGACATCAGTGGAGTTCCCAGAACAAAAACACAAACCCCACCTGAGTGCATCTGGGGCTAAAAATGTACTCATCGATGGCTCCTGGACCACAGATTCCTGAGATCTCCATCCCACCTTGTTTTAGCCACTAAACAGTGTCTTAAAATAAATTTAAAACCTAGCTAAATAAGGAAAAACATCAAACTAATTATCAAGGTCACCTCCAGAGATGCTTTCCTGCTTCCCTTCACCTGCAAACACAGCCTGGGTAACTGAATCCTAATTTAATCATTCACTAATTGCTAACTGTTAATTTAAACACCTCAGTGAAGGTGAGCCTAGGCCTAAAGCACAAACCCATTTGCTGGCTAATTCCTATTCACTAAAGCCTCACTTTCAAAGTCAGGAATTCTTTGAAATCCCATCTGCCAAAGAAAAAAAGAAATAAATCTAAATATTCTTTCCCCTTTTCACAGAAGCAGTGAAATTCCGCCTCACCTGCCCACGGTTATGCCCTTGGCAAAGGTGAACAATCAAATCCAAGACCTCCAGGTTTCCACTCAACTTTTCTGAAGGGACAAAAGGAAACAAAAGAAGTCATTTTCCAGCTCCAGAGTTTTGAGCTTTGTCACAGAGCTGGGGATAATAATATTAATTACAACACTATGCCAGTGCTCAGTGGGAATTATTTGGCTGATATAATTAGGAAAGACAACATGTCATTATGCCAGCTCCGTCATGTACAAACAGCAACAACATCTCCTGTAAATTACTACAGCAATGGCAATTAGCTGTAGTTCTAATCTAACTTATTGTAATGAGCCATGAAAGGAAAGCCAGGGCTCAGTAAGAGGCAGCAGCTGCTGAATCCTGGATGGATCCCACCCATGGGTTTGGTGTGATGTGGTACCAGAGGCTGAAAGTTTTCAGGGTGGCAGAGCTGATGTAGGAATTTAAACAAAGATGTGGATCAGGACCCATGAAGAGCATAGGAATAGATTTCCAGGATATAAAATATTGTATTCAGCTCTGTTGTCAGCCTTCAAGATGCCTGAGATTCAACTCAATTCCCTTTTTATGCAGTGAAAATCCCTCTGTCCTCCAATGCTGGGATTATCCTGTGAATTATCCTGTGAATCCTGTGGGATTACCCTCACCTATCCTGAGCAGAAACCTAAGCTCTTGTTCATTAAACAGTGTTAATTATTCAGGTTTTTTAAATGTTAACTTTCCAGGAATATGAAACCAGCTTGCTGTGATTTCCTTCTGCTCAGAAAAAGAACAGCTCTAGATGTGGACAGTGGTGGTGCAGGTGCCCTCTTCAGCCCCTCTCCGCCTGGGACACCGTTCCTTTTCCCAAATGCTCCTCTTGGACTCCTCTTGACCCCACTCCAGCTTCCCAAATCCAACAATTTTCTTCCTGAGCCTCTCTTGGATCCAAGCCATGGTCTCTCAGTGCTCGTTGCAGGTGGATTTTGAGCTGCTGGAAGGATGGACAACCTTTTGGCTTCTCTAGTGAGATCCCTGCCAGCTCTCTGGTGATGATCAGGGCATGTGACTGTGGGCTATAACTCCCTGAAATTCCCTTTCTCTTCCATTTACAAGAGATGGAAATTATAGAATAAGCCGGGTTTTTGTTCTTGCCCAATTTTCACCAATCTCAGGTGCGTCTCTTCCCATTGGTGTCATCGTGTCCTGGTCAAATCTGGAGTTTTTTATGAAACACAGAGGTAGAAGGCCTGAAGGAGAGGCTGTGTTTGTAGAGAGGCAAATTGCAGAGTCACAGAATTATTTCAGCTGGAAAAGGCCTCTAAGGTCATCGAGTCCACCCCTTAACCCAAGCACTGCCAAGGCCACCACTAAACCATGTTCCCAATTGCCACATCTGCACGTCTTTTAAGTCCTTCAGGGGTGGTGACAGGGATTGAAAACCCTTTCAGTGAAGAACCTTTTCCTGGCATCCAGCCTAAACTTTCCTTGGCACAACTTGAGGCAGTTTCCTCTTGTCCTGTTGCTTTCTACCCAGGAAAAGAGACCAATCCCCACCTCACCACAACCTCCTGTCAGGGAGTTGTAGGGAGTGAGGAGGCACCTGAGCCTCCTTTTCTCCAGGCTGAGGCCTCCCCCAGCTCCACCAGATGCTCCTGCAGACATTTTCCGAGTTCCTTCCTTTCTCTGGACATCATCCCACAGAGATGACACAGCTCTGAGTGTAGGATTTCCCTCGGTTGGGACCCAGTTTGGGAGGGGATTCCTCTATTCCCATATCCAACAAGTGCTTGGAAGTGGTGAAAGGAAATAATTCCAGCTATGGGAGGCTGCCTGGAATGTTTCTTGGCAAACCAGGAGTGGTTCTCCTCTGCAGTTCCTTCCTCCTGCCTTTCTTATTCTGCTCACAATAAATTGCAGACCAATTACTGCTGGCTGCCGGATCTGTGGGAAATGAAATGTGTCTCTCTTTGCCAGGGCAAGGAGACAGGAAAAAAAAGGAGCCAAATTTACAGTTAACTCCTTTTAACTTCTTTTCATGGGGATCAGAATTAATTTCACTAATTTAATCCAGTCTTAAGCACTGCGTGTTTTATAGATACGTATTTTATAGCTGGAATTATTGATACTGAAAGATCTATATTGAGCTTTTGCATGGAAAAGAGAGCCACATCCATCACGTTGACTTTTTAGTGCCAAATTGAAATTGCAGTCGAAAAGAAAAATTGATTTAAGGATCCTTCAATAAATCTGCATATATGTTCAATAATGTTTATGAATATATATTCATGCAGAAGTTGATATATAGTGATATCTATAAAGATAGACACAAGCTGTGCATTCTGGTGGTGATGGAGTGTGCTGGAAGAACTGATAAAATTCTTGCAGAGAGATCCTTGTTATTATCTGGAGGAGGCATTTCCAGATTGAAATTCCTAATTTAATTTGTTCTCTGGGAATGTGGGGAAAGGGAGGAGCTCTTTAGTCAACAGGGCCTTGCACCTAACACACTGGGAAATTATCCCAAATAAATATATCAAATAAAGATATCAGAAGGTTTTGAGGGAATGCTGTCTGATGTGAACATTGAAAAAAAATTTACATCCAGCTCTTAAAAGGCAGCAACAGCTTGGCCAAACACAGCCCAATCCTCATTTTTGCATTTATCACAGAATCATGGAATGGTTTGGGCTGGAAGGGACCTTCAAGATCATCCAGTTTGATCCTCTGCCATGGGCAGGGACACCTTCCACTCTCCCAGGCTGCTCAAACTTCTATCCAGCTTGGCCTTGAACATGTCCAGGAATGGGGAATAAATAATAAATAGTGTCCTGTCTGTAGGAAGAACTGGTGCATGGAAAGACAACGGTGCTCTCCATGAAAGTTGAGGGAGTTACTCCTGGAGTTCATGTTGGAAAAATCCAAGGTCCATAAATAGAAGTCCTTAACACTAAATTGTAGTTGAGTTTATCAAGGACTTTCCAGATCACATGAAATGTTGCAGTTTGAAGGTGATTTCCATTCCAAGATTAAGAGGATACAGGGTGGACACAAATTCCAGAAGAAATATTGCATAAAATAAAATCCAAAGTTCAAAATTAAACCATCAAAAAGTAATCACTGAGTAAATTTTCTTTTCTACATTTTAGCTCTGAAAAGTAACAAAAACAACCACTAATTTCTCTTGGGGAAAAAAAATAAAAGTGATCACAAAATCCAGTTGCACCAGCTCAAAAAAGTTGTTGACAGTATTATCAAAATCCTGCCTTGCAGGGAGGAGGAGGAGGAGTGGTTCTGAACACATTTCAGCAAAACTGACACCTTTGGGTGAGTTCTGACAGGATAAAAAAATCCAAAATCCAAAGTTTTCCTGAGCAGAGCAGGAACAGCTGTGGGAAGCAGAGGGGATGGTGGTTTATATTGTAGAATTATCAGGGAATTATGGAATGGTTTGGGTTGGAAGGGAGCTTAAAGATCACCCACCTTCCACAGGCAGGGAATCTTCCACTGGAAGGTCCTGTACATCATTAGGGAGGAAGGGAAGTGTAAGAAAATCCTTTTCTTCCCAGAATATTCCCAAGCATTACTGGCAGCTCTGCTTTTGGGACTAATCCCAGCTGCTCTTTCCAAAACAGATGCCCCCTCCATCCCCTTTCCTTCCTTCTCCCAAATTCCCCTGTCTGTCCCCTCATCACCTTTCCCCTTTCTCAACACCCACCCCCGTGCATCCCTCGGAGCCAAGCCAGAGGCTCTCGGTGTTTTTGGAGCTTGACTGACTTTTTGGGAGTTCAGATGCCCTCTTGGCTCACCCACAGGGATTAAATTACAGCTTCCACTGCTTTTGTCAAGGCTGGGAGCTCATTTCCTGCCCGACACAGCCATCAGCTGGCGGGATTTAAAATGACAACGATGCTCATGAACCGTTCCCAAACATCCCAGCTTCTCCAGTCGGGATTTCTCCATGGTGAGCAGGATGTCACCTGAAGGAGTTGTGTCCTGTGTGCTCACTCATGCTATCCCAAGGCTGCTGTGGGAATAATTCCTGAAGATTTTAGGCACAGAGGTTTAATACTCTTGAATGGGAAAAATGTTTCCTAACTGCTGTTTGTTCCCAATCCAGCACTGGAACACCTGGGAAAACAAATTTTTACCTGATGAAAAAATGCAGTATTTGCTGTTCCTTGTATTTCTCATATTTGGGCCATCTCAAGAGTGTTTCCCAAGCAAACTTTCCCAGTGGACTGCTCCTGTTGGATTGGGATGTGGCTGCTTCCATCACAGGAATCTAAAATTTGGATAAACCCCTGCCAATCCTGCTTCCCAGGAAGGATTCACAGCTGAAAATTGTGCATATCACAGAAAATACCTTCATTCTAAGCTTCCTGCTTTACCTGCCTCACTTTTCCCCCTCTTTTTCCATGCCCAGTGCCCAGATTCCCCAGGGAAGTGTGGAGCTACCATCCTAGAGATTGTTCAAGGCACAAGTCCATGTGGCTCACCACGATGTGGTGTCTGGCCGAAAGTTGGTTTTGATGATTTTGGAGGCCTTTTCCAACACTCACAATGCTATGATTCCATAGTCCAAAAGGAATATAAGAATGCCAAACATCTCCAGGGACATTGCGACCCCCTTTAGCTGCTTTATGATGGAGATGGTGTTTAATTCTCAAAGGTTTTGTGAATAATAAAAGCTTTAAAAGCAACGACTGAAGGGATGCCATCCCTGCTCATGTCCTTTGGCCTCTGCTGATTTCATCTCAGACCCAAGTATGGGATTTTCTTTTTTCCCCTTCCTTTCCAGCACTTTCCCTCATTTCTTTAAGCAGATCCAGCACCTGCAAGCATCAGAGACCAGATTTTCCACAATTTTCATGCCTATTATTCAGCAGTTTTTCTTTACCTACTATTTTTTTTCTCCTCTTCTCTATTCAGCCCTACACATTCAACTCACTGGAGGTTTCTGACCTCTCAAGGTGCTATTGAGCTACTTGGTTTTCTCTCCAGACACTGCTGTTTCTCACCACTCAAAATTCAAGCCCATTATTATGCAAAAAGAGAAAGATCCTCAATCCTCATGGTCAAGGTGAGCTCCAGGAAAAAAAACATCCACACCCCCAAGGAAGTTACACCTGAGTGTGTGATTTCTCCGTGTCATCCCTTCCAATTTTGTGTGAAGCACTTTTTTATTGTTTAATAGACCAAATACGAACATAGAACAAAAGACTTTATATTTATTATCGATATAAATTTATGCAGAGCCAAGTATTGGCCTAAATGAAATGACAATACTTCCCATTCTGAATTCATCCAGCCTAGACAAACAAAATACCAATATATGAAGAAAAAACCTTGTAAGATTGATAAAGACAGCAGAATGATGATTTTAAAGTGGATTTTCCTACTTTAAATGCATAGGTTACATTTTCTTTATGCAGTCTTTAAATAATTCATTAGTCCCCAAGACAGTTTTATTAAGTCTGGGAGTATTGCTCTGGAATCCCAAGTAGCTGTAACTTCTCTGAAGCTTATGGGACCAGGCAGTTGGAATGCTAAAACATTCTCGGAATGAAATAGTCAGACACTGGTGCTGGGAGACTGCATTTTGTCAGACTGGAGCTGCCTTTTATTCTCTAAGATCCCAGATCCTGGATCAGGAGCAATGTGCGGAGCTGATCAGTAGAGATCCATCAAAATCCAGGATCTTTTTGATCTTCTTTCCTACCCAGCTGAGCAGGTGTCACCTGCAAGGAGCTCAGGGAGTGGTTTTAGCAACTCTCAGGCTTTTAAGTTTGGTTTTCTGGGTTTTTTGGGGGGTTTTGTTGGGTTTTTTTTTGTGTGGGGGGCTTTTTTTGGGTTTTGGTGGTTTATTTTATTGGGGTGTTTTTTGTTGTTGTTGTTGTTTGTTTCTCTGTGGGTTTTGGGGTTTTTTTTGTGGTTTTGTTTTTTGTTTTGTTTTGTTTTTTATTTGTTTGTTTGTTTGTTTTTTGTTTTGTTTTTTAATTTTTTTTTAATTGGTTCATGGAATAGTTTGGCTTGGAAGGGACCTCAAAGATCATCCAGTTCCACTCCCCTGCCCTGGGCAGGGACACCTTCCACTATCCCAGGGAGCTCCAAGCCCCATCCAACCTGGCCTGGAACACTTCCAGGGATGGGGCAACCACAGATTCTCTTGGAAATCTCTCCAGTGCCTTATCACCCTTATAGTAGAGGATTTCTCCCTAATATCCAATTTAATCCTTCCCTCTGTCAGTTTGAAGAAATTTTTCTATGTCCTGTCACTCCATGACTTTGTCCAAAGTTCCTTTCCAGCCTTCAGGCCCCCTTTAGGTACAGGAAGGTATCATAAGTTGTCCCAAAAGCCTCCAATCCAGGGCCCTGAGCAATCTGGTCCAGCAGAAGGGGTTGGAATTGGATAATTTTGAATGTGTCTCCCAATCCAAACCATTTTGTGATTCCATGAGGCTGAGAAAGCTAAAAAGCAATTTACAGGGCACTCAAGAGCTTTAGCACTGTGTTCCAAACTTAATTTATTCCAAACATTATGCCACCTAATTAAGAAAATGCTGCTTTGCCTTCACTCCCTATTAATGAATCCTCCAACTAAATTAAACAGGATTTTTTAAAATTGTTTGATATCAGATGAGAGGAACCTAAAGCACAACATTAATATGCATCTTTACAGAGCAACATTTGCAGGGCAAGGACAACTTCCCCCAGTGCATTTCCCTGGATATTCCCGGTATCCTGCTTGAGAGGAGCATCCCAGCAAATCCCACGCTCATCTCCACCACTCCCACAGCCTTATCACGTTCCAACCCCTCTTATCTTCCCTGATTGGCGCTATCAGACACGGGAATAAGTGGCTTAAATCGCCCGAAATTCCGGGGAAAGTTGTTCGTAAAGCCCCGCATTCATTAACCCCTGCCTGAGCAGAGGGCAGCGCTCCCCAGGCTGGGCAGCTCAGCACTTCCTCAAAAATTTCACATTCCTTTTGCCAGCAGAAACTGATGAAAAGAGATTTCCAAACCAGAGGGAATTTCGAAAGGTTCATATCGCTTCAGATGCCTGTGGGATCATTCATCGGCTTTCTTTCAC
>CM019215.1:2105536-2281775 GCA_009741485.1 Malurus cyaneus samueli
TTGGCTTTTCTGGCCTTGCCCTAATCATTAGGCCTGTTAAGAAGGACTTCCCTTGGGATGGATCCATAGAAACAGGTGGAGGGCATGGGAATTTCCTTGATTCCACCGTAGAACTCTTCCAGTTCTGGTTGATTTTAACACACAACAACCATCCAGGTGCATGTGTGTGTCTTCAATGTTGACTGCCCCACTGAAGGAAGATGAACAAATAATTTTTTCCCCATTTATTATTTAATGCTGGGTGTTATTTATTAATTGGGATGTCAAGATCAATAACCCACCCAGACTTTGGGAAAGGCTGAAGTGTCTGAGAGTAAAAGAAACAAGGCTGGAGGGTTCCCAGCCTTGATATTTCCTTATTTATGAGGAATATCTGTGGTCTCTCAGCAGGAACAGCAAAGACTGGTGGAGAGGAAGCTCCCCAGGTTTATTCCTCCCTCTGCCAGGATGACCTGGGGCAGATGATTCCATGATTTTCTGCAAACACAGCTCCTTTGTCCAGCCTTTGGAGCAGTGCCAAGGAGAAGCCCTGCGGACATTCTGGTGTTCTGTTCTGCTGCAGGAGAAACTTTTCATGTTTCCGCAGTGCTCAGCACAACAGGGCTTTGATCCTTGGTTGAGCATCCAGGTTCTGGCATAGAAGCAGGAATAAATGAGGAATATCCTAGCACTGCTTGTATTTTATCATGGATGATCCCTGTGACCTAAAAACTGCATCAGACTCATCACACAAAAAATTCCTCTGGCACAAACTTTCCCTTTCCTGACACAGCACACAAGGAAGAGGTGAAATTCTTCCCATGGGATATTGGACCCACTGAAAGTGGTTAAAAATGGGATAAAATCCTGTTGGAGGAAGGGAAGAGCTGTAAATATCGGAATATAAAATGCAAAAATCCCATGTCTTTGTCCAAAGACCATGGAGCACAGATGTTCTGACATGGCACAAGTACTTCAGGGGAATTTGTCACTACATCCACCTCCCTGGAACAGTCCAAGGCCAGGCTGGGTGGGTTTGGAACAACCTGGGATAGTGGAAATTTTCCCTTCCAGGCCAGGGGGTTGGAATGAGATGGTTTGGAAGGTCCCTCTCACGCCAAACCATTCTGGGATTCCATGATACTCACCCTGTTCTGGTTTTTCTTATGCACGTTGTCTTATTTCCTGTGAATATTTGGTATCAGTTTATAGGGACTTTATCCTGACATTGGCCAGATATTCTTATCTCAATCTTTATGGTCACTCATGACCTGAAGAGCACACAGATCAGACCAACAGCCAGACTTCCCAGTCTCTGGTTTTCCAGAGGGTTTGAGATTATCTCCCTACCCAGTGACTCTCAGATCTTTGTAGAGCCTGATAATCTGAATTAAAATGCTGGAGAACAGCTCTGGGTTATCGGGATCACACCACATCTTTTTTATCAAGTGAAACAAAGAGGCCAAGATAAATATGCAGACCCAGGAGGCCTCTTCAAAAATTGTCACTGTGTGTGTAGGTGCTTTATTTCCTTTGATATCTCAGTGTTTTGATGTCAAAGGACTGACAAAACCCCTTTGCTTTCTGGCCTTGCCCTAATCATTAGGCCTGTTAAGAAGGATTCCCTTGGGATGGATCCATAGAAACAGGTGGAGGGCATGGGAAATGAAGGTTTTCATAGCAAGGAATCTCCAGTGGGAGGTGGAATGGGCTTTTCCCTCTCTTGGATGTCTTGAACATGGAGTTATGCAATTTTTCCAAAATTAAACCCATCATTAACGTGGATTTTGATGGACAAGTCTTTTATTTTTGTTTCAAGGTATCCAAGCAGATGTCCTGACACACTCAAATCCAATAGCTGGGTAGTCTTGCAGGCTGACCCCTTTTGGAGAAGAGGAAATTTTCCAGATAACAGTACTAAACCCTCGCCTGGCTCAACTGAGGCATTTTCCGTCTTTTTCGCTGTACTTTTACTATGGGAGAATAAGACCACACAATTCTTTCCGATTGTAGAGATGAGAAGGGTCCCCTCCTGGAGCCTCCTTCTCTCCACTGATCTCTCCAGCTCCCAGCCTCGTTTTGGGCCTCCAAACCTTCCCAGTTCCATTCCTTCTCGGATTCACTCCAGCACCTAATGCTTCTTTTTGTCACTTTTCAATTCACTATGGTCATATTGCCCCACGCAAATCTAGAAAAATATGATTCATGCAGTGGCACTGATGTTAAGAGGAGCCTCACTGGAGTCTGTTGTGCCCCCCGGTTTTCCACCTTTTTTTTCTCATTGGAGTTTTTCTTATTTGGGTTTGGGGTTTTTTGTTATCTTTTGGTTTTGGTTTTTTTTGTTTTTTTTCTTTTTGTTGCACTCCTGCCTCTATCTTGCATCCTGCACAGTAGCAATTGTTGAGAGTGGACTCTGGTTTGGTGGTCACTCCTGGGAATGTTCCATCCTCTCCCAACAGCAGCTGAGCGCTCTGCAAAGAACAGCCATTCCCAGCTTCCCATCCACGTGGACCACACAGGTCTGGAAACCTTCACCAGGAGATCCCATCACAGCCTTTTGCTGGGGGTGAAAAATTCTCCTCTCACAGATCCAGCAAACTGCATTTGGTGAGGAGCAGGGAACACTCGGGGCTATGAACCTAAAAATGAAACATTTTGTGACTGGGAAAAGAGAAGGACTGGGAGACAGAATTTGTTTCTCTATATTTTAACAACCTCAGTTTAGTCAGAGAATTTATGTAAGTTAAATAGCACTGTTGCTAAATGAAGCAAGAGGTTGGAGATTGAATCTGTCTTTGCACTTGAGGATTATTTAATCGTTTGTCTTTTGCCTGATTTTTAGTTTGGGCAGGATGGAAAGTAAAAATCAAAGTCAGTGTGACATGGAGGTGAGGTGGAATTATAAAGGGAAAGTCCCTCCTGCTCTGATCTGATCCTGTGCCTGATCCAACAAAACTTTTCCCACAGGCTTGGGAACACCCGGAGCCCATCTTGGACGAACACATTCTCAACTTCATCTTCCCTTCCATGACATTTGGCTTTCTCAAGCTTCCCCTTTCAAATCACTCAATGTTTCTAGAAGGCAAGAGCTCAGCAAAATGTCAAAAAAATCTCCTCCAAATTATCTAATTCTATATTTTTTTTTTCTTTTTTTTTTCCTTTTTTTTCTTTTTTTTTTTTTGTTTTTTTTTTTTTTTTTGTGTATGGACATTTAACATTTAATGGACACATCAAGAAAATCTCTGCATAGACCCATAGGATGATTTATATTGGAAGGGACCTTCAAGATCATCACATTCCATCCCCCTGCCATGGGCAGGGACACCTTCCACTGTCCCAGGTTGCTCCAAGCCCATCCAGCCTGGCCTGGAAGATTTTTCCTCAAGAATAATGAATAACCAATCCAGTTTGGATGTTTCCAATATTTTTTGCCTTTAAAAATAACACGAAGGAGTAAAAGAAAATGTGTCAAGTGATTTAAAGCTTTTATTTGGTTTAAATGATTGTCATTTGTATCTCCTAGCAGCACAATAATGTGGAAGTGATTCTTGCTGCATCCCAGGAATGGGCAAACACCTCTTTGCTGTGAGTTATTTTAGGTGACATTCCGTAAACACTCAGCAATCCATCAGATCCCTGTAATACATTGGTTTCTCAGCATGGGCTTTTTGGAAAAAATAATGAAAGAAAGAAGTGTTTGGAGTGGTTTGAAAAGCTGTGAGCCTTTCCTGGCCACAGAGAAAAATAGGGAAAAGATGCCTTGAAAATTCTTGCTTTGTTTGCTGAGGTCTGTTCAGATTTAAATCTCTTGGAATGACACAGGAATCTATTTTTTTAAATCTAAATTTGAGTCCAAAGATACAATTTTGGGGAAGGTGATGGTGTCTCCATCTCTTATTTCCAGGGATTTCCACCTCAAATGGTGAGAACAAACATACTGCATCAGCAGCAAGTTCTAACTTTGTGCTTTCCCACCTCCCAGCCATGAAAATCACTTCCACGGTGAGTTGTGAAAATGTGACAGGGAGAGAAGTGTGGATCTCATCTGTGCAAGAGGAGGAGAGACAGGACCCAACTGCAGCTTCTCTCCCTGCCCAGGGCTCCAGTGCTGGACCTTCAGAGGACCTGCACCTCTGGCATTTTGAATCTCAAGCTGGGAAAGAGCTCCTGATGCTCTGAGAGACAGCTTTGCAGAGAATCATGAAATCATGGAATGGTTTGGGATGGAAGGGACCTGAAATATCGTCTCAGTCCACCCCTACCATTGGCAGGGACAGTTCCCACTATCCCAGGCTGCTCCAATCCCCATCCAACCTGATTTTGGACACTTATAGGGATGGAGCAACCACAGTTTCTCTGGACAATCTGCAACCCAGCTTTCCACCCTGGTCAGCTCAGCTGGAAACAGTCACACTGCTAAAATTCGGAAGAGATTGTTCACTAAAAAGTGATAATAACACCTCTGAAGCTACTCCCCTAAGTCACAAGAGGCAAGTCCTGTTCCAGTCAGAATTTTGGGACAGAGGCCTCCTCTGAAGCAGAACTGTCTTTGTTCCAAGCCTGCTTTCCCTACTCCTCTGTCACAGATCAGCTTTCTCAGCATCATGGAAATGAGAAGGGATTGAGTTTCTTTTTCTCTCTTCTTCTAAGTGTTTGGATAAAATCTCTTCAGATAGATTTTGCTTATCTCCTACTCCACTAATATGGAAATGTGGAGCTTTGGAGCAGATAGGGAGACTCCTGAATAGTTGGGGAGCATTAGCAGTGCTGGAAGAATCCATATAGGATTTTTGGGTCCTCAGCCCCACTGCTTGTGCTTCCACACAAATTTAAAATCCTAAACACATCTCTACCCTTCTCTGACACTCCCTGACAAGCATTTGTGTGACAGAGGCGCCTGGAAACTTCAGCTGGGATTGAGGCAAGGAGCTGTCAGGAGGGAAAACTTATCCCTTGAAAGGATTGCAGCCTGAACATGACTAAGGAGCACTGATGTCGCTGTTTTCTAGGTGGAGTTGGAGGCAGGGAGGCTGTAAATGTCCTGCAGCATCCCAGAAACAGCTGGAATGAGAATCAACCCAAATTCAGCCATGTCAGGGGCTGGGTTAAAGGAGGTATGACCAGCAGGGTGAGGGAGGGGATTCTCCCACCCAATCCCACTCTGGTGGGATGTTCCACATGGAGCACAGAGTCCAGCCCTGGGGTCTGCAGCAACAGAGGGATCTGGAGCTGCTGGAGCAAGGTCAGAGGAGCCTAAGGAGGCTCCAGGAGAGCTGGAGAGGGACTGAGGACAAGGAATGGAGGGACAGGGCACAGGGAATGGCTTCAAACTGACAGAGGACACACTTGGATAAGTCAGTAGGAAGAAATTCTTCCCCATCAGGGTGGTGAGGTGCTGGCACAGTTGCCACCTCCTTTAACCCATCCACTCTGGAAGTGTCCAAGGCCAGGTTGGATGGGGCTGGGAGCAGCCTGGGATAGTGGAAGTTGTCCCTGCCCAGACCAGAATCTTAGAACAACGTGATCTTTAGGATCCCCTCCAACACAAAAAGTTTCGTGTATGTATCACTGACTGGGAATACATTCCGCTGTCCCAGTTCCCACCAGTGCACAATTATTCCATCAGGATTTCTGGTTTTTATCTCCACAAGGCAACCACAGGATTGTTGGAAAGTTGCTTTGGTTTAGTCCTAACTGCTGTTCTTGAAATAAATGAAATTCTTAAGACCAACTTTAAATCCAGGGCTTCCTTCTCCTGACAGTGAGGACTCAGTGTGGCCTTCTGCTGGATTTCATTATCTGATCTCAATAAAGATAAGAGATAATGAACTCTTATCAGTGTAAATTTGGCCCCTGACAAGCTGAGCCATGGACCTGGACTGCTCTGTGACAGCCACTGAGGTCCTTGGAGCAGCCAGAGCAGCTCAGACCTGAAATATTCCAGGAATGATCTCATGTGGGTGGCCATGGTGGGCTGTGCATCCTGCTGTCAGTGCCACTCTCTCACTGTGACCTGGCACTGATGAGACCCCTCTGTTCCTCTGAAAAGTGCTGCCCTTTGCTCCTCTCCTTAGACCAGCCTGTGCTTTCTTCCATCACTACCATCCATTCCCTCCGATCCATGCCATCCATCCATCAACATCCATCCATCCATTCCACCATCATCCATCCATACCATCCCCATTCCCCCATCCCCACCCTCCATCCATCCATCCATTCCACCATCACCCATACAATCCATCCATCCATCCATCCATCCATCCATCCATCTATCATCCATCCATCCATCCATCCATCATCATCCTCCATCCATCCATCCATGCCGTACCGTCGCCCGTCCCGTCCGTCGTCGTCCGTCCATTGCCATCCCATCCATCCATTCCCATCCACCCATCCATCCATCCACCATCCATCCATCCATCCATCCATCCATCCATCCATCCATCCATCCATCCATCCATCCATCCATCCATCCATCCCATACAAACACAATTCCCACATTTTGCCAGATTTCCCCCTACCTTGTCAGAATTAAACCGACTACGCTCCTGCTCCAGCAGGAGTTCCGCTGTCTCCCACCCTTTGCCTCAGCTCTGCCTCTGGTCAGGTGACATCGGCGACTTGTTGGGAAATCACGCCCTTGACAAAATGTTTTACCCAGACGGTGACAGACGCGGAAAGGCCGGGGGGTGTTGTTGGTTGTCAAGTGAAGCCGCCGTTTGACTGCAGCTTTTAACACCTATTGTGGTTGCCAGGCGCCGGGCAAGCTCTCGGATGATCCCACATCATGGAGATGCAAAGTGACTTGACAGCTCCGGGGTGGCTCTTTACATCGGGAAGTTGCTGAGCCACGGGACTGCGTATCCAGCTGGGAATGACTGCTCCAAAGGCTCTGCATGTCTGGAAAATTGTCCCCAGGGGCACGCGGTGCAGCTGGAGGAGCATAGATCATTTAATTCTCACCGGCTGGGAGAGCGGGGGATGTTCAGCCTGGAGAAGGGAAGAGTTCAGGGAGACCGTAGAGTCTTTAAAAGAGCTGGAGGGGGATTTTGGATTAGGACATGCAGTGATAGGACAAGAGGAATGGCTTTAAGCTGAAGGAGGGTAAGTTTAGATTGGATGTTAGGAAGAAATTTTTCCCTGGGAGGGTGGTGAGGAAGCACTGGCATAGTTTTCCCAGAGAAGTTGTGGATGTCCCAGCTTTGAAAGCATCCAAGGCCAGGTTGGATGGGGCTTGGAGCAATCTGGGTTAGTGGAAGGTGCCCCTGCCACTGGCAGGGGGTAGAACAAGATGAGCTTTAAGGTCCCTTCTAATATAAAAAATTCTTAAAGAACATCCAGTTCCATCCCCTGCCATGGGCAGGGGCACCTTCCACTATCCCAGGTTACTCCAAGCCCCATCCAACCTGGCCTGGAACATTTCCAGAGCAGGGAAACTCAGGAAAAATTACCCAGGAAAGAAACCACAACAATTCACTGCACTGTCCACCAATAAACGCATTCCCAGCAATCTCAGATGTATTCCCAAAGTTGTAACTCCTCTGAAAGCAATAGGATCTTGACAGTCACAAGCTTCTAGCAACAGAAAAGAAAATGGGAATGAGTTCCATGGGGACTGTGTTGTACCTCTATTAATTAGCACAGGAACAATCAGAGCTCTCTGCTATGTCCACTGTGAGCTCTTGTTACGAGCAAATAATTTTCCAGCAGGTCCTGCTGTAATGACAGAAATGTTGCTGTCCAGCAGGAAGGTGTATTCAGAAGGATTTATTTCCAATAGGGATCCCAAGCATAAGCTGTCCAGAAACCCCTTTATAAGTTTCTCTGCTCTTTATTAAATGCAATTGGTATTTTCCTGAGTTTATACTTTGCTGCCATCATCTGTGCTTTCCTCGCACTACATCCTGCTTCCCACGGCACAGACTAAATTCCTCTCCAAATTGTTTTCCCTGCTGCTAGAGAGGACAGTATTGATATATTCCTTTCCTAGGACAGTGCTGTCACTAATTCCCCCGGGGATGGGAGCACCAGCATCTGGTTTGGGCAGTGCCCACCCCACTGATTGGCAAGACACAGACGGGATCAGAGCTGGGACGATCCTTCAAAGCAGCTGTGTAAAATCCCCACAGATCAGATTTACTCACTGCCATCTCAATTATTTCACAGTGTGAATGTTTTTCCACCACAAAATTTAGTGGAATCGCCCAGAGACAGTAAAAGTCAAAGTCACTACAAGGACAAGTCAGGGCAGGGCTCATAGCTGTAAATTAATTGATTTCTGGCTGCTTCAGTCATTAGTTCAGCCAGAGGAATGTGCAGTGAGTAAGGTCCCGCTGTCTGCAGCAAAGAAAAGCATCTCCCCCCTCTCTTCTAATGGTTTCCTCAATAAAAGCCAGTGATTCATCCAACCCCAGTGAGGGTTTTATCCTTCTCACATCTGGAATGTAACATCAGAGCCAGGAGCCGCTGTCATTCAAGCAGTGACTCTTTCAACTCAAGGAAAGTCCAGCTCTGAGTTTTCAATGCCAGACCTGATGCCAAGCAGCTCAGAAACCATCAGACTTTCATAGGGACAAGTCTCAGCACCTTTTCTGGGGAAAAAAAAAAAAACCCAAAAGCTTCCCAAAAAATGAGTCCTAAAAAACCCCACATTAAAGGAGCTGCTGAATTCAGTGCAGGATTTCAGAGCTAATCCAATGCTATCCAAATAAAATGCAGAACCAGGCCCAGGTAGGAAATAGCTGGATCCCCTTTTCCTGCAGGAACCAAAACTAAAACCTGAAATGAGCCAAAAATGTAGAAATCTGTATCACTTTGAAATATCTCACTGGACAGAATGGCCATGGTGCAGAGTCTGTGTGAAAGCAGTTTTCATCTTCTCCTGGTTATTGTTAAGGAAAAATTATGAATGAAGATTAATTCCAGAGAAAGCCTTTATTTCTAGAGAAAACAAGTGATGAAATAGTAATCTGTGGTCAATTTTCTGCTAAATTCCTGCTGGGAGATGAAGCCAAGGAAGGGAGAGTAAGGAAAATAGAAGGGGGAGAGGAAAATAGAAAGGAAAAAAGGAGAAGGATGAGAAGGAGGAGCAGAAGGGGAAGGGCAAGGGAAAAAAGGAGAAGGGGAAAGAGAAGGAGAAGGGGAAGAAGAAAGTGAAAGGGAAAAAAAGGAAAGGGAAAAGAAAACCAAAAGGAGGAGGAGAAGAAGGAGAAGGAGAAGGAGAAGGAGAAGGAGAAGGAGAAGGAGAAGGAGAAGGAGAAGGAGAAGGAGAAGGAGAAGGAGAAGGAGAAGGAAAGAAGGAGAAACAAGGAGAAACAAGGAGAAACAAGGAGAAACAATAAGGCTTAGCAAAAGTGACAGGTTTTTTTCCTATTGCAAAACATCTTATGAGAGACAAAAGCTTTGAGCCTTCTTCCCATCCTCCCTCCATCAAAATCCTTCACCACCAGGAATATTCCTCTTTCATTCCATTCCCTCAGAGTCTGATCCCAGTGATTATCATGGGCAAGTTCTCAGCTTTCCCCTTTTCTCAGTCCCTGGGAGAAACTGGGCTTTGAGCCACAGTTTCTGCCACCTCACAGAGCTCACTGATTTCTAGAAAAGGCTTTTAGAAAAGAAAAATGAAGCTTCACTATTTAGCAGGGAACAGAGAAGCACTTCCTGATCCTCCTCTTCCATTCATTTTCCAAGCTCATTTTCCAACAGTCCAGCATCTTAAAAGTACCCTCAGGAGCCACTAATTTAAGTAATGTGTGTCTGTAGTGTGACCTTGCAAGAAGATCAAGACTTAATGTTCCCCTGTTGTTTTTGGAGGATGGAATTATCCAGTACCCGCTTTTTGCTCCAACACTGTTTAAACATGAAGAGATTATTTGTTATGAAAATTTGATAACGTTGTAATGCTTAAAAAATAAATCCCATCTGTTTGATTCCCCCCAAGAGGAAGAGGAGAAGATTCATTAATAGATATACATGGCATTTCTATGGGAAAAAAATAACTTTATTTATGTAACTAAGGGCAACCACATGAAATTAAAGATGACAAAAATTCAGCAGAAAAACATAAAAACCATCCTAGACTTCTATTTATAATCTGAATTGTGCCAGTGGGAATCCTGAGGTTGGAGTTGTTAGAAAGCAGAAGAGCACCAGACATCATTTATCCTGGGAAATCGAAGGTACAAGAAAGGCATTTGAGTGCCCATGAGCTGTGAGCCAATGGATGGGTCAGGGAATCACAGAATCCTGGAATGGTTTGGGATGGAAGGGACCTCCAAGTTCATCCCATTCCACCCCAGCCATGAACAGGGACACCTTCCACCATCCCAGGTTGATCCAAGCCCCATCCAGCCTGGCCTTGGACACTTTCAGGGATGGGGCAGCCACAGCTTCTCTGGGAATTGCATTCTAGGGCCTCACCACCCTCACAGGGAAGGATTTTTTTCCCAATATCCCACCTAAGCCATTCCCTCTTGTCTAGTCCCTCCATCCCATGTCCACAGCCCCTCTCCAGCTCTCTTGGAGCCCCTTTAGGCACTTAAGGTCTCCTTGGAGCCTTCCCTTCTCCAGGCTGGACAACCCCAGCTCTCCCAGCCTGTCCCCACAGGCTTCAACCTCCTGAGAATCTTCATTTGGCAAATTTAAATCAAGCTGATTCTTTGTCCTCATCTACTCAGACTTCCCCTCTGGAGCCCAAACCCTGAAATTACCCCCGTTTTTCTGAATTTCCAAGTCAGTGCCTTGCCAGACTTTGGGCTCCAGCTCACTCACAATCTGCAGCAATTTTGTCACAAGAAAAAATGAAAACCTTTAGATTTTCTGTGAGATTAATCAGCTGATTATTTGTCTCTGCCACTGCTCCTGAATCTTTAAACTGGGAAGAAAGAAAAAAGCCAAATTAAAATCCAAGAATCCTAAATCATTCATGGGATAGAAAGGCAGTGTTACAGGTTTGCAAGTGAAAAATCTCCCGAACTAATCAGCTTCAGCTTTCCTGCCATCAGCAGCTCTGGTAGCCATGACCTTCAGAACCAGGCAGTGACCTTGTTAAAGAAGATGTGATGGCATTCCCTCCTTCCCAAGTGTCAGTGGCTGTCACAGGGAAACCCACGATTTCTTCTTGGCAAAGAAAGAAAAAACCTTTCTGCCTGTTTTGCACACAGAATAATTAATTTGGTTATTTGCTGTTGCACTTGAACAGGGGTTTTGCTCTTTTTGAAGGAGATTCCTCTCTTGGATTTCATCTCCTCTGATCCCTTGGTAAAACAACCTTTCCTGGGTTTTTCCTATTCCCATGCTGGATTTAACCAGCCGGTGTGAAGCCATTTGTCAGCCTCTCCCGTCTCCACTGCGATGTCTGAATGCAAATGAATGAATTATTCCAGTTCATTTCTCATGAAAGTAGCAGGCACCTCTCAGAGAACACCGTGTACAAGAGTTAATCAAGAGAGGCCAGAAGAACAGGAAGCAAAAAGTGAATGATTTTTCTTGAGGTCTGGGCTCAGGGGGCTGACATGAGATCAACAGAGAAAGAATTCTGGATTGGTTTAGGCTGGAAAGGACATCCAAGGTCTTTTAATTCCATGGTCAGGGACAACTTCCACTATCCCAGGTTGCTCCAAGTTCCATCCAGCCTGGCCTGGAACAATTCCAAGGATGGCGCAGCAACAGATTCTCTGGGAAACCTGTGCCAGGGCCTCACCACCCTCACAGGGAAGAATTTCTTCCCAATTTTGTGTCTAAGTTTTTCCTCTTTCACTTTAAGACTATTCCCCTTGTCCTATCACTGTCTGCCCAGGTAAAATGTCACTCTCCCTCTTCTTTAATAAACCCCCTTTAATTAATCCCAAGGAAAATTTGTTCAGAAGAAAAAAATTCCAGATGTGGATGAGAATAAAACTAACAACTGGGAAGTGTTTTAGTTAAAAGTGGACCAGACTTTCTGATCACTGGGAAATTCCAGAACTTACCAGGGTTTTCAATTTTGGAATCGAACATCCCCTGAAATGCATGCTGAAAACTTTGAACAAAGGCATGAAAACAGAACACTTTGGCTGAAAGCAAAGGTTTGTTTCAGTGACATCAGAACACAGTGTTTTGCTTTTTGAGGTTTATTTCTGTGGTTGTTTTTTTTTTTTTTTAAAATAAATCTCTCAGATAAAAGAGCGGGACAAATTCCAAACAAGCAATTTCAGATGTAGGACTGAAACATTCTGTCCTTTTCAACATTGTAAAGAAATTTTTGAATACCTGATATTTGTTGCTGAAGATGGTGTTCTTTCTGTTGTTTGACTTTGACTGGAGCAGAATTTCTCTTGTCCCTGAAGCTTGCTGAAGAATTTCTGCGCCACACTAAAAAGATGATCTCACTCTAACCTCCCACCTCTTTCCTTCATTTTCTTACACTTGGCAGCTCCGAATGTTTGGGAAAGAGATGACGATCAAGGCTGGATGAGGCTCTGAGTAACCCGGTCTAGTGGAAGGTGTCTCTGTCTGTGACTGGGGTTGGGACAAGATGATCTTTAAGGTCCCTTCCATCCTACACCCCTACACCAGTCTATGATTTCATGATTGATCCTAAAAATCGTTTAATTCATGGAGCACAGATCTCTGTCACTTCCCATCTTGTCTGTGTCTACAGTTACACACTCTCTGATCTGCATCATCTTCCTGTTTCAGGCATTTCTTAAAAAAAAAAAAAACAAAAAAACAAAAACAAACCAAAATTAATTAAACCAGAAATTTTCTTACCAAAAAGAAGAGAAAAAAAAAAAAAAGTGTCACTTAAAACCTGGCCCTCTGTGTTGTGAAGACAAAGCATCAGGGCTAAAATTCCCTCCCAGTGAAGGGGAGAGCATGCAGATTTAAAGAGGTGATAAATGTAAATTCTGGATTTTCCTTAGGAGATTTCCAGCTGTACCTGGTGATCCATAGATCTTCCTTCAGCAGAGAGCAGAGCTCAGGATGTTTGCAGGAATATCTTGCCTTGTTTGTGGCTGTGTCTGGAGTTATTGCCCACCCAGTGCCAGATCCCACCCCCTGTGCTGCCCACCAGGGCTGCAGGGATTCCTGGAGGTCACCTGGGCTTGGGAGTTTGTGTGGAGAACGATTTCACACCAACCTGAGCTGGGTTTAGGCAGCCTGGATTTGGCTCAACTCCCCCAGGGTTATTTTGCAGCCATGGGAACAATCCACAGTCCACAGCAAGATGAAGTTCCCTGAGCAATTTGTTTGAAAGAGGGGAGGTTTGGATGGGATTTTGGGAAGAAATTCTTCCCTGTGAGAGTTCAGAGGTCCTGGCACAGGTTTCCCAGAGAAGTTGTGGCTGCCCCATCCCTGGAAATGTCCAAGGTCAGGTTGGACAGGGCTTGCAGCAAACTGGGATAGTTTAGGACTATCTGAACTCCCCAGCTGAAGGCTGACAAAGGGAATTGTCTTCATAGGATCAGGCTCTTGACAAATTATATCACAACTTGCTTAATTCATCAGATCCTCACAGGAATTGAAAGCTCAGACTCCAGGTGTCAAATCACGGAATCCCAGAATTTTTTGGGTTGGAAGAGACCTTTAAAGATAATCCAATCTCAAGCCCTTGCCATGGGCCAACCTTCCACTTGACCAGGTTGCTCAGAGCCCCGTGGGTTTTCCTTGCTTTTCTTCTTTTGTTTTTTCCACCCTTCCAGTTTTCAAAAAGTCTTCTCCAGAGAAGAAAACGAGAAAAAAATCCCTCAGAGGGATGGGACTGTGACCACAGGACTGGCACCCATGTCCTGCATTGAAACACCACATTCTAGAAAAATTGATAAAGGAGAACATGAATCCAGCACTGAAATTGAGTCTGTTGAATGCTGACCTTGTGTCCATGGCGGGATTATTGGGGTGCCCTGTGCAGGGATGGAAATGGTACTCCAGTGATCCTTGTGGGCCTCTTCCAACTCAGAATATTCCACAATTCTATGATTCCATCAGCTGCTGGGAATGCAGAAAAACTCTCTGCAGTGAGATTGTGTGGTAATTGTTCATCTGGTTTAACCCTGCCAATTTCTCATGACCTGCAGTTAAATATTCCAGCGCCTCGAGTTCATTACAGCTTTGCTACTAATTATATCTCCTTGCAGACCTCCTACCAGCCAAATCTCAGGAGCTGAAAGCACTCAAACTTGTAATTTTTTTTTTTCATCCTGCCTTTCTTTGGATTTCCTCTGATATTTTCTTTTTGCTTCTGTGCACAAGCCCTTTAAAGTCGTTCCCACGCTCCAAAGTCCGACTCCCACTTGCTGCCTCAACCCCATATTCAAAGTTTTCTCCTGTTGCTTTCTCCAGCAAATTCTAGTTTAAACTCCAGTGTCAGTGAGTTTGTTACAGGCCTTGACAATTCTGAGGGAGAAGGGAAAGAAAGAGAAAGAGGAAAGGAAGAGAGGAGGGAAAAGGAAAAGTCTTGTAAAGATTAGTTTCTTGAGGGAAACTAAACAAAAAAAAACAAAAAAACAAAAAAAAAAAAAAAAAAAAAAAAAAAAAAAAAAAAAAGAAAAATTCAGTCTGGAGGGAAAGTTTAATTAAAAAGAGCAGAGTTTTTAATTACCAGGGAAATCTACTTGAATGATTCATTTGCATAATCCCGAGGGCAGTGGGAGAACAGGCAGGAACAAGATAAGGTTTCTTTACAATCCCTCTCTTGCTTCTCCCTATCTCTCCAGAAACGATTGGGATCCTTCACTCCTCCCCTCTCTCCTTCCCTGCTCCATTGTTCTTACATCTGATGGCACATTTTGGCCCTCAGGCTACTCCTGCTGGTTTGGTTCTTCCTTTGTTCTAGGATGATCCCTTTTGGTACAAATCCTACATTTTTCCTCTTTTGGGTTGTCCAGGGGAGGGGAAGCCATCCCTGCCTCCCTCTCCCATGGTATCCAGAATCTGCAGAATTGGCTGAGAACTGGTGAGTGTCACCACTTGGTGACATTCAGAGCAAGAGCAGAGAGGAATTTGGCAGTAGAGGAGGTGGCCAGGGGGTCAAATCACCTGGAGCCAGCTTTGGGGGTCAGCAAAGATCATTAATACAGCACAGCCAAGGCCACCACGAAAACATGTTCCCAAGCATCACACCCACACGTCTGTTAAATCCCTCCAGGGATGGTGACTCAGCCACTTCCCTGGGCAGTCTGTTCCAGGGTTTGACAAACCCTTTTGGTGAAGAATTTTTTCCCAAATCAAAGAATCATTTAGATTGGAAAAACCTTCTAAGGCCATCAAATCCAACCATTAACTCAGAACAGCCAATGCCACCACCAAATTGTGTCCCCAAATGCCACACCTACACATCTGTTAAATCCCTCCAGGGATTGAGACTCTGGCCACTTCCCTGGGCAGCCTGTTCCGGGGCTTGACAATCATTTTGGTGAATAAATCTTTCCAAATCACAGAATTGTTTTAGTAGGAAAAGCCCCCCAACATAATCAAGTCAAACCATTAACCCAGAATAGCCAAAGCCACCAAAAAACTGTGTCCCCAAATGCCTCACCTAAACTTCCATTAAATCCCTCCAGAGAGAGTGATTCAGCCACTTCCCTGAGCATCCTGTTCCAGGATTTGGCAAACATTTGGATGAAGAATTTTTTTCAAATCACAGAATCACTTTAATTGGGAAAGCCCTCTAAAATCATCGAGTCAAATAGTTCCCCCAAAACAGCCGAGCCTGTCACCCAATCACGTCCCCAAAAGTGTCACTACACATTTCTTAAATACCTTCAGGAATGATGGCTCAAACACTCCCTTGGGCAGCCTGTTCCAATCCTGACAACTCTTTTGGGGAAGAAGTTTTTCCTGATATCCAATCCAAACCTTCCCTGGGGAAAACTGAGGCCATTTCTTCTTGTGCCATCACTTTTTACTTGAGAGAAGGGACAGACATTTGGTCAGTGGTCACCTGATGTCCCTGTCCTGTCCAATCCTCCCCTGGAAAATGAAAAGGAGGCTTGAAATGAGTTTTTATTTCTGAGTGGGATGACTCACATGCTTTTTATCCACACTATTGACTTGCTACCTGTTGAAAAGCTCATTCCTTTGTAACATGCTGGAATTGAGGGACAAAAACATCACACTCTGCCCTGCCAGTGATAAAATGTCACCTTGTCCCTTCACACACTCCTGGCCTGCCCCCACACACTCCTCTGATTGCAGGGGGGTGTGGTGCAGCGACTCAGCAGATGGGAAAAGCCACTTTATATCCCGAGTGGGGAGGGAGAGGAGGTTTGTGCTGGGATGGAGTGGTGATGTCTCACTCATCTCCAAGGCAGACAAGGAATTCTGGCTATTTTTACCAGCCTGTAAACAATCCATCAAAAGAGGGAATCTGAGCTCTCCCTCCCTGGCCATGGTTACAGTCACCACAGCCCAGGGCTTGCAGGCGTGGGAAAGCCCATGCTGCCCTTGTCACCAAAAATTGGGAAGAAAATTAAAATTGTGTGCTGTTGAAATGATAGAGAATTAGGCATTACTTCATTTTCTAGCCAGAATGTGCCAAGGAAAATATTCCAAACATGCATGCTTTTACAGGTTTCTCTTCTAAACTTCATGCAGTCAAAGCCCACAGAGATGTATTGTTTCAAAGTTCATTGGCCCAGAGTTGAGCAACCCCCAGTATTCACTTCTCTTTTAGATCTGATTTTTTCACCTCTGATGTTAATTAGATTTTCAATCCTTGATTTCCTTTATCAGTCTTTTCTGGACTGGATGTCTCCAACTCTGCCAGAAGCATCTGGGATGGATGTTTTTAGATTCTGTTGTTTTTATGTTCTGTTGATTTTCTGTCGATGGCCGTTTATCTTCCCGGGTATCTTTTGGGCTACTCCCACTCTGTTGTATTTAAGCCCATTTCTGTAGAGTGATGCTTCATCTGCTTAAAAAAAAAAAAAAAAATTAAAATAATTCCCTTCCCCAAGCAAAGTCAAACTAAGCCTAACTAGGGAAATAAAATAAATTTTAAAGGCTAGATTGTTTCCAACACACTCAGAGCTCCTCCAGACAAGCCTGGATTTGAGCAGGAGCACAGAAATCCGTATCCAGCCAGGAAAGGTGTTCATCTCTCGCGGATCACAGCATTTCACCCTGGATGACCCTTTCCTCCCTTCAGTGCCTGCTGAGCTGCCCCCTCCCTCCTCTGCTTCCAAAGTTTTGCAGGATTTTCTCACAGCACCACTTGAAAAGGTCTTTTGTCGGTGCTGTTTTCGAGCCTCAGAAGTCAGGAAATTGTTGGGAGCAGCGCGGTTGTCCGACCTTTCCACATTTGCTGACATCCTTGATATTAACATGTGTCTGGGATGCTGAGAGCCAGGAAGGGTCAGCAGAAAACATCCTGTGTCTGGACCTAAGATATGAGAAAATAATAAAAAAAAACCCATTTAGGAAACACAGAGAGGAGCAAATGTAAGTCCCCAAAATAAAGGAAATCATAAAGATCTGGAGAGAAGCAGGGAATTTTGTTCAGTTGGATGCAGGGAGACCACATTAGGATGTCACCACGGTGCAATTTATTTCTCCAGCCCTCCCTGACCCACAGGACGGAGTCGTGGGGGGCCCCACCTCGATGACTTTAAGTGTCTTTAAACTGATGGATGGGATGTGGAGCACGGATTTTTCATGTTTAATTAAGCTGAAGGGGTGACAGGCACTACAGGAAACCTCCAGAAAATTGATTTTTCCTCACTTATCCGCCCACAAAGGAACTGTTGTGTGCAGATGCCTGGAGAGTGTATTTTAGGCGATCTGCCTGTGATTTCTTTGTCTGTTTCTGCACTTAAAACCAGGCAAGGTTTGTGGGAATACCTAATGCAACTTCAAAAATTAATGTAGTGTCTATATTTGAATTACATTTTGAGTCTGTTTTAGGTATCCCAGGGATGTTCCAACCCTCAAAATATTCAAGGCCACGAGGTTTTGGAGCAGCCTGGTCTAGTGAAAGGTATCTGCCCATGGCAGGGTTTGAAAGAAGATGATCTTTCAGTTCCTTTGCAACACAAACAATTCTGTGATTCTGTGATTTCATAATAAATATTATATTAAATGTGGAGATTCATACTCATCCAAAAGAAAACAGAACACTCAGAGACCTCCATCAGTGGTTTGTAAGTGCAGAGGGAGTGGATTAAAGGGAACATGTGGCTATTTTGAGGAAACAGGGATATTTCAGTGTATGAGAAGCTCTGAGCTTGCTGCAAGCACAGAATGTCTGTGAGTGCAGGGAGCCAGGGTGAATTTTTCCAGGCTGTGAGGGGGAGGCACTAGCATCTGATATCTCCATTTCTGCTGTGAGCAGCACTCTGGTGTGACTGTAAATGGTGAGTTTGTCCAGAAAACAGGGATTTATCCCTGCCTGGACATGCTGCAGGTGTGCAAACAGCCAGCACAGGCTGTTGGCTCATGGATTTGTGTGGGATGGATGCAGCAGAGGGGAGGGAGGGAGTTTCCCAAATTTCACTCCCTCTTGAGACCATTCCTGATAACCAATCGCAGTTTGACTAGTGTGCATGGCTGGAGAAGACAAAAAATGGGAAAACAAGGGAAATTTCACCTGTGTGGAAAATGTCAGCTGCCAGAAATGCAGTGCACCCCAAAAAGAGTGGGGACATCAGATCCTGTGCCCTAAGCAGAGGCTGGAAGTGAACTGGTAGGAATGACTGTGGAAAATCAGGGATGAGAATCCATAAAGGAGTTGGGCAAGGTGTTAAGGATGTGATGAGATTCACTGCCCATCACCCCACACCCCCTACCAGAGCTCAGGTTTCCAGTTCTCCAAGGCCATTCCTTAATTCCCCCAGTCCAGCATGATCCAAAATTATCCCACATCTATTTCCCTATGATTTTCTCTGCCCTGCCAGCTCCTCCCTTCTTTCTGCATTCCTTCACTCCCATCCCATGGTTGCCTGCTCTGATTCCCTGCAATGCAGACAAGAGTTCACCTCTCTCAGACAGAGACAAAGCAGCTCAGACATTTAAAGGCTCCAAACCTCTTTTCACAAAATCCCAGAATGGTTTAAGTTGGAAAGAACCTGAAAAATCATCACATTCCAGCCCCTGCCATGAGCAGGGACACATTCCACTATCCCTGGTTGCTCCAAGCCCCATCCAACCTGTCCTTGGACATTTCCTGGGATGGGACAGCCACAGTTTTTTTGACCAAAAAAATCCATTGCCTGTTCCAGGTCAGCAAAGAGGATGAACAGGTACAAGGGGTGAGACAAAAAATTCCCAAATGTTCCATTTCCCTGGGAAACCAGGCTGGAAACGCAGCCAACCACAACTGATGCTTTGTGATTAATTGCATGAGCAGTTAAGCACATTAATTGAAATAAAACAAGTTCAAAAAGCCCCCCACCAAGCTGCTTATTGCAGGCTCAGCACTCAGGGCTGCAGATTTCTGGAATTACTGATTTCATTGTTACGACGTTCTGCCACTTCTGACTTCAAACCTCATCTCCAGTGCCCAGGAGATAAAAAAAAACCCTCCTGCTGAATTAAATAGGAGATAATTCATGGGCCTTGTCCTGGGGTGGCCCTTTTCCAGTCACGGGCCAGCTGTGCTGTTAACAAGCCCCTGCAGAAATTCCAGCAGCTGATCTGTGCTCTCTCATATCCTCCTGCATTCCGCTGACATTAAACTGTGGCAGTTCAGCAGAGAAATATGGAATGGGTTGGAAAGGACCTTAAAGATCATCAAAAACTCTTGTCTACTCTCTGCTGGGCAAAGCACAGCTGCAGTCACCTCACAGAAGGACTTTTTTGGTGAAGTCCTACCCGTTCAGGACAGTCAAATACAAATATCCCAGCTTTAACCTGGGAGAATTAGGCAGGGGAGCCCAAAGAAATGTCTTTTCTCCTGCCTAAGCAATAATAAAAGCTGAAGTCAGGCTAAATATCATTTTCCATGGGATGAAGGTGAATTTCTAGGTAGGAGCTCAGCACATCCTGCTCCTCACTCAGGATTTGGCTTTCCAGCAGCCCATTCCTCACAGAGACAGGGAGCAGAGGAAGGCCCACACTTCTCAGTGTTCATTCAGTTACTGAATCATAGGAATATGGAATGGGTTGGGTTGGAAGAGGCCTTAAAAACCATTTAGTCCTATAACCTATGAAATAAATAAATAAAGCTCACCAGAGTGCCGCAGTTCAGACAAGAAGATCCATGAAAGTCCCAAACTGATGTCATTTGGGACAGGAGAAATGAGATGGGAATTATCAGCTGGTGATTTCAATTATCAGCTGGTGATGTCAATGATCAGCTGGTGAGGGCAATTATCAGCTGGTGAGGGCAATTATCAGCTGGTGAGGGCAATTATCATTTTTTAAACCCGAGCATCAATTCTACACAAAATAGTGTGGGGAAAAAGAAATATACTACAAGATGCAATCAATAAAGAACCAGAGGGGCAGAACACAATTAATGTCAGTCAGACTGTGTGGAAGGGGGCCTTGTCAAGCCAGCCTGATTGTGTTTCTGAGGAGATAACGAGATTGGTGATACTGAGAACAGACTCAATGTGAGACTTTGCTAAAGGGTTTGATTCATTTCCGACAGTCACATTAAAAGGGAAAAATACAAAGAGAAATATAAATATCAAATCCATTGAAAGCTAGTCAAATAACAGATCTTGGGCTCAAGTCAAATAACTTGTCGATGGAAAATCATCGCTGATGTGGGTCCTGCAAGAGTTTTCAGCATAATTTTCAATGAGTTGGGAAAAAGAATAAAAACTGCTGACAACATTTCTAAAAGGTAATTATTGTCTCTGAACAGGGCACAGGGATTCCACAGAGAAGCCTGAATTGTTTGGAAACTGGACCAGGATGAGTCAAGTTAGTCCATCTGAATGCAAAATTTTTTCCAGAACTAAGAAATGAAGCTCAACTTTCCAAATTTCTTCTGGTACCTGAAGGAGTCAAGAAGAAAGATGAGGAGAGATCATTTACAATGGTCTGGAATGACAAGACTATGGGAATGGCTTTAAACTGAAAGAGAGTAGGTTTAGATGGATGTTGGGAAAAATTTTTCCCTGGGAGGTGGTGAGGCCCTGGCAGGTTTTCCGAAGAAGCTGTGGCTGTCCCATCCCTGGAAGGTTGGGCAGGCTCAGAGAAAACTGAGATAGTGGAAGTGTCCCATGGCAGGGGTTGGAATGAGATGATCTTGAAATCCCTTCCAACCCAAACCATTCACAATTCTCCCAACCCAATGCTAACTCGGGAAGTGAAAGACAAGGCAAAAAATAAGTCTAAATAATCCCTGTGGATTTTTCTAGGAAACTTCTTCTCTGCTCATTTCTCCTCATGACACAAAACTCGCTTTTAAACTTAGGAAGGGACCAGACTCAACTCCCCAGGGATGCTTCACTTCCAAATCATTACTTTCTTTTCTTTTTTTTATCCAAAACCTCCCAAAAGACAATGCTCAGGACACTTTCCTGTGTTTTTTTTTTTTTTTTTTTTTTTCATTCCAGGACACTTTGCTCTGTAAATCCCTCCATTTCATCAGTAACCAAAATTATTACTTCACAGAAGGCTCACGTGTGACTTGTCTTCCAAAGTTCAGGGTGAAGAAATGAACTGCAAAGGGCTCGTTCGTGCTCTATTTAACTTTCAGTGAAGTAGTGATGATGCCTCAAAGCTGCCTCCCAACAGTCTGCAGTCCCTGAGCCAAATGCCAGCCAGGAACAGAAATCTCCAGGAAAGGAGCAGACAAACATTGTCTTTTATAGCTTGGAAACAGCTGTTCCTGCCTTCGGGCCCACGCACTCAGGACTCACTGACCTGGTTTACCCAGCCCTTGGTTTCTGGTTTATATCCCTGCGTCTGCTGATAATTGATGCATTTCTAATCATTATTCAAACTCAGTTAAAGTGAATATTGTTAATTAATTATCTCTTGCTTTGCTGAAATGGTTGAGCTGCCAGTAGAAATATAGAAAGTGGAGGCAAATTATGCAAAATCTTCAGTGAGAGTGATTAGGCAAGGGGTTGTTTTGTTTTTATTTTGTTCTGGGAGTCCTGTTGGGTTATTATTTCTTTTTTTAAGTTTGCTGGTTTTTTTTGTTCCAGGCACTGAACTTGCTGAACCTCTAAAACACCAACCTGGCATCTTTTCTTCTAATAGCTTTGCAAAGAGGATAAAGATGGAAATAAAGAGGCATATGGCGCACATGAGCCTAATTCATGCAAAGTTGCTCATCCTGGGCAGATGGAAATGGATGTTTGAGTACCTTGGCTGGAAAGATGCTTTAAAACTCACCTTATTTTTATTTTCCCTTTGTCATCAGCCTGGCTAATGAGCAGCTCCAAGGCAACTTTTCTTCCTTCTCAGACTCTTGTGCAAATTAATTTTGCAGACATGTGTCTTCCTCACCCTTGTTCTCCTGAGTTTCAATGACAGATTGATTGCTTGAATGGCAGCAAATGCAAAGTACTCCCAAATATTCCCAGTGTTGATGAGGAATGGGGTTATTCTGATCTGGGAGAAAGGGAAAAAGTGGAAGGAGAGGCAAAAATGTGTTTGGGGGTTCCCCACCACCAACAGGTTCTACAAAACTCACTCACACTGCTGGTTTTCCTCCTTGCATGCCTAAATATCCTGCCTGAAAATATGACCCTGCTTTAGGCACAGCTCATGTCAAATTATCGAGTGCCTGAAGTGTGGGGGAATTTAGAGATTTCTCATCTCTTTCTCTTCTTTTTTTCTTGTTGTATCCATTTTCTTTTTTTTTCTCTCATCCTTTTCCCGTTGCACCACCAATCCATCAGGCATTGATCTTCACATAAAGGTGAGAAGTGAGTCGACAGGTTCACACCACATTTTATTGAGCAGCTTTCCACTCAGAATCAAGACGTTGGATAAAAGACAGTGTTGCCAGTACCTCAGAATAATATCCACCAAAAACCTCCTCTGCAAGTGTCAGGAAGATTCTGGATTTTAAAACCCCAAAGTAGTTCAAGACTTGAGAACAATCAGGTGGTGTCTGGTTGTATAAATCCCTAATGGCTTTAAATTGAAAGGGAAAAGGTTTAAATTGGGTATTGGGAAGAAATTCTTCCCTGTGAGGATGGGGAAACCCTGGCACAGGTTGCCCAGAGAAGCTGTGGCTGCCGCATCCTTGGAAGTGTCCAAGACCAGGTTGGAAAAGAAGTCAAATCATTAATAAATCAATGAAATCAATGTGATTTTTGAAATAAAATATATTCAATGGAATAGTAAACCAGACAAATACTAAATCCTGATCTGTTTATTGGAAAAATCCCAGCATTCTCTGTAAATCCCAGGAACTGTTTTTAGGGTTTTTCCTTCACAGTAGATGTATTCCAAAGCTGCTTGGATTTTTTCAGGGATAGGATTGTGGGGTTTATTCTTCTCCTGTTCTTTTTTATTTTCTTCCTTTTGGAATTTGGAGAAAAAGCATTTCCTAAATGTAAGCACAGCTGGAATTCCCACTACGAGGTGAAAATGTAGGAATTTTCAACTAAGGAATTTCTAGAGAGGCGTTTGTGCACAAGGCAGATCCTCAGGGACTGAGTTCTTCACCATTAATGTCCTTATCAACTCAAATTATCAAACCAATGAAAATATCTTTCCTCTGTTGGCAGAGTTTAGAAAATTTGGAACAACAGCAGCTCCTTGAAAGTCTTTCAGGACACGGTTTTGTTGCAACCACAGTTGTCATCGACACTTGAGGGGGAAGATGATGGATTTGTTCATCAGCTTTGTAATTTTGAAGTTACTGAAATTATACCTGCACAGGGAAAAGAGAGCTGGGTTAGGAGTTTGTGCCTTTGACGCATGCACAAGGTCCTTGAGCTGACACAGTTCTGCTGAATTTCCTCCCAACTCCTGCATTTTGCATGGATTTGTCTGTGTCACCTAGAAAAAGCTGGAAGAGGTGTCCTCAAGTGCCACATCCACATGTTTCTGGAATTTTTTCAGGGACGATGAGTCTATCACTTCCCTGGGAATCTTGTTCCAATGCTTGACAACCCTTTCCATGAAGAAATTTTTCCTAGTATCCAATGTAAACCTCCCCTGGCACAAATTCAGGCTGTTTCCACAGGGCACACAACCCCTGAATTTTAAAATTGCTGTACCAGCTTCACTCACAGTTCAAAGGAGAAGAAAGTAGAATTTTTTTTTCCCCACAGGAATTTGGTTTGTTTTTTTTTTTTATTTTTTGGTGCTGCACCTCAAGTGACTGATGTGTCAAGTCTGGGAAAGCAGATTACTCCCTGCTGACCAAGGATGCAAATGCAGAATAAATGATTCCAGGATAAACTGTGGAGAATGAGAAGAATTCTTTATGAAAATGACATGAGAGAGGAAAAAACCTCAGAGATGATGGGAGATTTTCAACACAGCTCGTCAAAGATCTCTTCTATACTCCTCAAATCTGTCTGCTCTTCGGAGTGGCTATTCCAGCATAGAATCATAAAATCATGGAGTTATGGTTGGAAAAGACCCCTGAATCCAGTCAATCCCCACCTTGTCACCCAGACCAGATCACTGGATGCCATATCCCATAATATTTAAACACCTCCAGGGATGGTGGCTTCACCTCATTCCAATGCCTGACCACCTTTTCCATAAAGAAATTCCTCCTGAGAATTGCATCCTGAATTTTATCCAGAGATCTAAGACATCATTAAATATTTGTGGATGTGAGGAGATCTTGCAACAAAAAATATTTTTTTAAATTAGCATTTAAGAAATGCACAAATTGTTTTTTTATACAGATCACAACTATTGGGGAGGGCAAGCAAAACTTTGACAAGGTGAAATGAAATGGAGACAGGAGGAAAACTTAAGGCACTAGAATTACCCACATGGCTTGGGAAAGTTAGACTCGTGCTGTTTCATTTCTTAGGAAAACAAATATTTTCTCCTAGGTTTTAAAGGGTTTAGATAAAAACTGGGACTGACTTGGATTCACATGGAGTCATTTAGGGAATGTCAGCATCGTGCCTTTGCCCTGGGCTGATGCACAGAAAGGAATCGTGTGGGATAACTTGAGCCTGTGCTTGAGATTTGATCCTTAGGAATGGAAGATTTTCCAAACAAGACAAGACGAAGTTTAATGTTTAACTGTCCCCAAAGTCTGAGCAGATCAAACCATTTCAAACCTTCTTAATTCCCGACTCCGAACCCTTTGGTTTCTCTCCAATCTGCCTTTGGTTTGAGCAAACACACAGGATTTGCCCTCTGAGCTGAAAACATTCCCCCCCTTCCAAATCATTTGGTGTGAGATGATATCCAAGGTTATTACAAATTTTTAAATTTTTATGATAAATCAGAGAAAGCCATTGCTTGTGAAACCTCTTTGTCCACGTGCAACAAAGGAAGGAGCTCTTGGCTGCCATTTGCCCTCTGGCATTTTTCAGTGGTGGAAAACAAGGAAGAGAAATGAGCTCAACGTTTGGATCGGAACAAATCCTCATCTTCTTCCCATTGCTCAACTTTTCAACTTTTGCCAGGGGGTGAATGTAACAGCTTGTTCCTTTTTTTCCCCCGCCTGAGACTTCCCTGGAGAATGGCTCTTGAAGCCTTTCTCCTTGGAGCTCCTGGTTAAAAATAAATGCAGTTTGTAGAGGCAATTTGCATTCTGCCAGCCCTGCTGCAGGGAGGGGTCTGTGCTGGTTTTCACTCTTGGAATGTTACACACACCACAGTGGGATAATCCCACACCACACCAGGGCTCATAATCGTGGGGATGCAGGATGTGTAAAGCCGGCTCTCCCCTCTTTGGAGTCATGTTGGGAAATAATCACATCAATTCTCCATCTCAGGCAAGGTTAATTAGTGCCACATCTCCTTCCACGTCTCCGATTTTCTTCTTCAGCATCAGGAAAACAAATGGATTCTTGCAGGAATTAAAGGTGGTTTGGTCCCCAGTTAAGCAAAATTTTCTGGTCCTGCTTTGATTTGGTGGGATTATTCCTTGGAGAAAGACTTTTCAGGGTCAGTCCGAGGCTTGAGTAGAGGAGCTTAGGAAGCCACAAAGGGTTGTACTTTCTGTGAGAATTCCCAGACCTGGAGATCCATTTGGGACACGGATGGTGAGGAGCAGCTGAGGGAATTGGGGATGTTCAACCTGGAGAAAAGGAGGCTCAGGGAGGATCTTCTCACTCTCTACAACTCCCTGACAGGAGGGTGCAGCCAGGTGGGATATGTTAAATATCTGTTCCGTGCTGGGACTCACTTTGGCCCAAAACCATCCATATTTTATAGGCCAAAGCAGGGAAAGGGATGGTTCTGCCTCACTTTTCCTTGTGGAATTTCCAGGCCAATGGACAGGTTAGGTTCCACTATCCCAGGTTGCTCCAAGCCTCATCCAACTTGGTCTTGGAGAATTCCAGGAATGGGGCAGCCACAGCTTCTCTCTGGCCTCCTCTCACAGGGAACAAGTGACAGGACAAAGGGAAGCAGCCTCAAATTGAGCCAGGGAGGGTTCAGGTTGGATATCAGGGAAAATTTCTTTCCTGGAAGAGTGGTTAAGCATTGGAACAGGACCCCCAGGGCAGTGGGGACATCACTACCCCTGGAAGTACTTGGAAATGGAACAGACCTGGCACTTTGCCATGGTGACATTCAGTCCAAGAGTGAACTTGACTGTCATTGGCAATTTCCAACCTTAATGATTCCACGATTTCCCCTGTCCCACAGCCCCAATACCCAGTTTCTCATTTAACAGGGCACTGTATCATTTCCTCTCCCAGTTCCTCCCAATGTTAATCTTTTTGACATTCAAATCCATGAAATAGGTTGAACTTGTCCTGTATTTCCTTTTAATGCCCATTTTTTCCCCCCAGTTTTACCCTCCTCATCTCTGCCTGGAAGAACAACATGCATCCCCTACAGGAGAGAAGGGTGGGAAGCAGGGAATTCTCGGAGCACTTTGCTCAAGTGTTTATTATCCCCAAACCCAGTCCTGCTCCTAATGAGCTCCCGCACCACAAATAGGAATGCCAGCCATGCTTCCAGGGAATGGGGCTGCCATCCATCACTGCTTAATCTGTCCTTAATGGGCAGCACGTGAGGAGCAGCCACCAGCAGAAAAAGGGACATTAATGGGACAGCAGAGATGAAACGGGGGCGGGAAGCTGAAAAGCCTCATTAGGTGCATGGGCAGCCCAAGGAGAGTTTTCTTTAATATCTCTGCTTTCTGTCGATACTGGATCATCTCTCAGAGGAAGGTTTCAAGTCACCCACATATGCTGAGATTTTGTGAGAAAAGCCTTTTTTAAAATTTTTTGATGGCTGAGGAATATTTGTATGGCCATAAAAGATAGGAATATTTTATAGCCTTTATTAAACAAAAAAGGCAATACTTAAGATAAAAGGCAGGACAGCAGATGATGCCAAATGGCTTGGCAAACCCTGAAGCTGTTCCAAATCTGGTCACTGCAAAGCTTTGCTAAATTGAGCAGGGGAAAGTTTCAAATTTGGAGTTTTTCCCTGCTGCAAGTAAAGATTTACTGGGTGTTAAATGTCTGTTCCGTGCTGGGGCTTGCTTTGGCCTAAAACCATGCATATTTTATAGGCCAAAACAGGGAAAGGGATGGTTCTGCCTCACTTTTCCTTGTGGGATTTCCAGTCACATGGGCAGGGACACCTTCCACTACCCCAGGTTGCTCCAAGCCCCATCCAGCCTAGGCTTGGAGAATTCCAGGAATGGGGCAGCCACAGCTTCTTTGGGATTTCTATTCTAGGGCCTCACCACCCTCCCAGGGAAGAATTTCTTCCCAATATCCAATCTAACTTCTCTTTTAGTCTAAACCTGTTACCCAGTCAAACTTATATCCAAGAAAATCCAGAGACTGAGGAAAAAACAGGATTGTAGGATGATATCTCTACATGATGGCCCATTCATTATGGGCCCATTTTCCCCTTTCCTCAGATGCTTTTCCTTCCTAAAAGCAGAATTGTACAAACTCTTCTCTCCTCAACTGGTTTTAAATGGTTCAGCCTGTGCACAGGGTGGATTTATTCAGGTCTAAGCCTACCTTTTGGGACTCTGTGGCCAAGAATAAGTTGAATGGGCATTTTCCATAAGCCAGATAATTTATAGGATTTTCTGTGCTTTAAGGAGAATGTCATGTTTTGCTTGGTCCAATTTTTGGTGGTGGGGATGGGGATCAAGAAACCACAAGGATGGCTGCGTGAGAATCCTAGGTGTCTCCTTCTTCTCTCTTCTCCAGCAAAGAAGTCCTGCCCCACTCCTGTGTCCAAGCCAGCCCATCATTGTCTTCGAGGTTGATGGACAGGCTGACCATCAGGCCGGGCCAATTACACAGGATAGTTACACCTCTGTCATGACGTATTTTGAGTATTTAAGAAAGAATTCATAACAAGATAGTTGCGGCGCCATGTTTAGGTTAATTGATAGCATTAGTTTTAGTATCTTGCACTGGAAAAAAAAACAGAGCAGGAGGGTGAGGAGATGTAAGAAGAAAAAATAGAACATCTAAAGATCATAGAACAGTAAGAAGAAAGCTGTGCCCTTCTGTGGTTCTCGAACAAGCTGGAGGAGAAAGTTGTTCTTGAAAAGAACTATTTCCATCATATTGAGAGAGACCTGTATAGAGAAGTAAAGCCGATCTTGCTGTGAGGAAAAAAAACCTGGCCTTTTGAGGATCGGACTATTTTTGATTACGAAGCCAAGAAATAGAGAAGAGGTGTTTGCCTCCCCCATGAAGTTTTGATGTAGAAAGAGCTATGCATTTATGGTGTTCTGCCAGAGTTTTGTGATAATCGGACTCACGTCGCTGAAAAAAAACAACATGGGCTATGAATGGACATTTCTTTCTTTCTCCTGTGAGGGAAGAAGTTCCTTCTGCTATTAGCAGTTTCGACGACTGTTTCCAGAAAAGACACATCCCACAGCTGGAGCTCTAAGAATGTTGTTATCTTACAACGCTTTGGACAACAGCTGAGTGTTTTGATCTTGTTAAACTTTCATTCTCCTGCCCCCACTGTGTTGAGGACAACATGGGAGGGTGAGATAGGGGGACTTGCAGAAGAGATGGGTCCCTGGGAAAGTGTAACAGGGGTCTTAAAATGTCCATTTTATTTTTCTTCTTTGTAAATACCCTCTCTTTGTTTTTCACCAGTCCGTAATACTTCTTTTTTTTTAGTAGTGTGTAGTAATAAATTCTATTTTGCAAACTTAAGTTATGCAGCCTGTCTGACTGTTTGTGGAGTACATAGTTATCTTTCTTCCAATTTGTTTTATCTCCAAAGCCATAAATTTTCGTGTTAATTGGGTTTCGCGTCTCCCTTTCTCCCTCTCCAGTGTGGGGGAAGAGATGGAACGTCGTGGGCACAGTTCAAAACCACGACATTCTGGTGCGTTGCCGGGAAACTGAATTCAGGCGTAACCCACGACAGAGGGGTTTAATGTTTTTTTTTTTGTTTTGTTTTGTTTTGTTTTTTTTTGGGTTTTTTTTTTTTTTTTATGTTTAATTTTTCTTACATGAGATAAAAGTCAAGGCATAGATGACGAAAAATGAAATAAAAAAGTAATCATTCTTCAGTTGGAATGATTACCAGGCAACAGCTTCAATTCCACAAATGTGCCATGGGCTCCAACAGTTTTATTCTGATCCCTCATGAGTTCGTCTCTCTGCTAAAAGGGAACACCTTTCTGGCCCTTTCTGCTTCTTTACAATTTATCCCCATGAACCAAATTTTATATCCAGGAACCAGGACAGAAAAATCACATTTTGAAGCCACTTTCTTCCTCTTCCTTATATTTTTGCTTTCTGTATTATTCAAGGTGTTAGAATACTGTCCATTCTATTTTTTTTCTTTATTTATTACATATCAATCTGTCTCGCTCGTTCTTATTTTATTTTTTTTTTTTTTATGGCTAAAGGAACCAATCTGTCTGAACACAACAGGAAGAGGAGGAAGAGGCAAGAAGTATTACCCACTGTTAAAAACAGAATCAACCTCCTAAAAACAAACAAAACAAACAAAACAAAAACAAAAAAAAACAAAAAAAAAAAACAGTAACAAAGCTATTTCTCCATGGAAAGAGCAAATAGTGAAGGAAAATTAATGTAAAGGTGTTAACAAAGGGAGTGAACAGAGCTGCTCTAATGTGCTGGTTGCTTTTTGAATATTTTTTTCCACCCACAGGGTCTGTGATGTTTTAGCAGTTGGGTGATTTCTCATCTGAAGATTTGTGGAAGGCGTTGGCCAGCATTTGTCCTTGTGAGTCCCCACACACAAACAGAAAAAGAAGAAAAAAACAAGAACTTTATTGCTTTGTCCCAAAAACTCTTCATCCAGAATTAAACACAAGATCCACGAGATATCACTGGGCTGACACAAATCCCACCACTAAATACATTTGGTAGCATTTTTTAATTAAAAGGAAAATTAAACAGATCAAGGAAGCACTTTTAAACCCTTCATAATAAAGTGTGTGTATGCTAAAATGCTCAAAATCCTTGAAGATTTGGTTTAAAAGGGAGTTCAAAATTCTGTTGGAAGAACACAAAAGCCCAGGTTTGGAGTGACCAAAGCTGCAGGGTGTAGTTGAGTGTGTAGGAATGTTCTGGGAGGGGATGGGGGTTGCCAGGGCATCACTTGAACTCTGTAAATCGACCCTCAGAGAAGGGACAAGAAGTGACATCAGAGCAAACTCCTGTGGCTGTCCATCTGCAGAGCTGAAGGCTCTTCCTGGCAGTTTACCCTCCTTGACAGAAAGAAACAGTCTCAGTTGTGAGTTGTCACTTCACATTAAAGCAACTTTCTTCTGCTTCCTTGAGCACCAGAGAGAGAAACAACAACAAAAAAAAATCTGAGAATTGTCTGAACATCCCTCAGGTAAGAACATTTCATTAACCAGAGCCAGCTGGCTGCCAAATAAACCCTTCCCATTTCTGCGTGGAAGGAGCGGGGTCGTTTGTCACATCTCTTTCCAGCACAGTGGCTCCCTGTGTAAGGGAGGCAGGAAGGTGTAGGACAAATGTGGTTTTTGGATCCTGTGGATTTCCAAGAGATCCTTTGCTCACCAAACTCCTGGCATTTTGACATCTGGATTCAATTCCTGCTGTGCCAGAGGGCTGAGCTGGTGGCTGTGGGGGAAGGAAAAGCTCTCAGCCTTGTGTGTGGGGCTGAAATAACTCACAGAGCCTCAGCTAAAGGTGCCTCATCCATATCCAGACAGAACAGGAGGGGATGCTCCTGCTGTGCCAGGGTTTGAGTGTTTCAGGGTATCTCCAAAATGTTGTATGGCTGGGTATTGCTGGAGAGCCAATGAAAAGCTTCTCCAAATTTGATTTCTGCCTGTACACTTAGACCCAGGGAGAGCCAGGCTGAATTTTAAATGCATTTCTGTCTCTCAGGCTGTTTCATTGGGGGATTTTTTCCCCATTTCTACACCTTCTGTCCTAAATTGGAGTAGGAATTCAATCAGAATCATGCAATGGTTTGGGTTGGAAAGGACTTGAAAGATCATCCAGTTCCAACCCCCAGCCATGGACAGGGATACCTTCCACTATCCCAGGTTGCTCCAAGCCCTGCCCAACCTGGCCTTGGACAATTTCAGGGATGGGACAACCCCAATTTCTCAGGCTGAGGGGTCTGAAGACCACATGGTCCCTTCCAAACCAAACCATTCCAGTTTTCCGACTCACTGTCAAATAAACACTGCCTGAACCTATCTGGGGGATCTTCTTGGTCTAGAAATGCCTCAAAATAACAGGCAAACCTCTCCCTTTCCTGCCTCTGCTTTTTCTCCCAGCCTTTTTCACTTTTACCTGTATTTTCCAACATGGAGCAGCTCGCCTCTGGACCTCAGCCATGGATTTCTGCCTAGACCACAGCCTCAGCAGCGTGTTAATGAAATTCCAGCATTAAACGACGACCATTAGGCGTGGGCATAAGGAGCAGGCAGCAAATGAAAGCAAGGTTTTATGGCGCAGAGTGATTTCACTGTGCAGAGTGAGTTATTTAATTAATATTTTAAAAACACCTCGAGATGCCATCAATTAACAGAACGAGGATGTACAAATTACCTATAATTATTATTGCCTCCATAATCAGGGAACAGATTTTCCCTCTCTTTCCGAGACATTTGGGTAAGGAGCTAATGAGGGGATTCCACTTCAGGTGTGCTGAGCTTTAGCACTTAATTTTTGCCGGGTGAGTGATAAACGGCCCTGAATTATTCCTCACTCTCCTGGCCATAAACCTTTTAACAGCTTCAATTTTTTACAAACCATAGAGCCTGCATTACAGCCACCACTCCACTCAGCTCAACTCCTTGTGCTGCTTAATATCCTATAAAACAGCCCTCCTAAAGAACATTTCCATGGAAACAGTCCATTAAAAATGAATTTTATAGCTTATGTTTTCTATAAATGGACAGCTCACTTAATGGCCTTTTACTATTGCGCTTTGCTGGAGCGGCTTCAAATTTAGCTGTATCTAATTATTTTATCATTTGAAGCAGCACCTTATTTTTATTGTTATTTTATTTTATTGCCATTGCAAAATTTCAGCCTGGTTCAACGGGCTCTGGGGTATTTGGGAGCACAAAAGGAGGTGAAAATTAAGAATTGCATCCCACACACAAACTATTATAAAGAAAGGTCTCCCGACTGATTTAATTATTTCAGGATGTCCAGATTCTGTGAATTTTATAGCAAAATCAGTTTTCCTTTCACCTAAAAGTGCACAAATGTGCTGTTCAGTAGAAGAAGAGGACAGAGCAGCATGAAAATACTTTTTTTCATGTCAAGACGGCTTCCCAAAGTGAAGTTTGGGATTGCCTTTATCTCAATCTCTTGAAACCCTCCCAAAATAAAGAGGAGACATTTTTGCAATGGAAACAGAATCTGAAAGAAAAATAAATACATTGTCTCAGCACTTTCCTGTTATCTGGACTCCTCAGTGACAGAACTAATTTGTGGTGAATTGTACAATTTATCAGTGCTCTCCCAAGGGAATTCTTAGCCAGGGCTGTGGCTGTGGCTCAATTTCCAGAGAGTTCAGCAGCCTAAGGAATTTCTGTCACAGGTTCTTATTCAACAAACATCAACCATTGACATCAACATTCCTCAGCTAACATCATCATCTCCTTGAGAGAACCCAAGCTGGCTTTAACTGAGCTTTATCCATCAAAATCTCCTGGAATTTCTTGCCTTTTTCTGACTAGAAGCCATTTATTTCCCAGGGCCTGCTCAAAGATTTTGGATTAGTGTTGAGAAGTCCACAATGTCCACATGGAAATCTTTAGTTTCTCCACTTGCTTGGGGCCACACATGTTCCTTCATGTCCAGTGCCTCTGTTGCCTTCCAGAAGAGCAAGAGTGAGAGTCTGGGGATACCTTGGACACCACGGACACAACTCTGGTCCCATGAAATTCAGCTCCAGAAGAACCATGGAATCATGGAATGGTTTGGGTTGGAAGGGACCTTCAAGATCATCCTATTCCACCCCCATGGGCGGAACACCTTCCATTATCCCAGGATGCTCCAAGCCCCATTCAACCTGGCCTTGGACACTTCCAGGGATGGGGCAGCCACAGCTTCTCTGGGAATTCCATTCAAGGGTCTCACCACCCAAATTCTTCCCAATATCCCATCTATCCCTTCCCTCGAGCAGTGGGAAGCCATTCCCTCTGTCCTGTCACTCCATGCCCTCATCCAAAGTTCCTCTCCAGCTCTCCTGGAACCCCTTCAGGCACTGGAAGGGGCTCTGAGGTTTTCATGGAGTCTTCTCTTCTCTAGGCTGGACATTCCCAGCTTTCCCAGTCTGGTTCCAAAGCAGAGGGGTTCCAGACCTCAGACCATCTTTGTGGCCTCCACTGGTGTCCCTCTACAAGGTCCATGCCTTGATCCCTTTTCCTTCTTTATGCTCCAGCTCCCTGACCAGCTTGATGGCTTCTATGGGACTTTTTCCAGTTTTTCAATGGGTTTCCCTGAGAAAAAAAAAATAAATCTCCTAGAGAAGGAAAATTGCCAGATCCCAGGAAACTCCCCAATGCACACAGCTGCTCAATAGTCTGCTCTGTGCTCCCTTCTCCTTTCCTGTGTCCTTTCACCAGCGTGGCTGAGATTTCTATCAGAAAACCCTGTCATAAAGCTGGATATGGCTTTATCCCTGGCAGGGCAGCTCCAATCTCCTGTTGTCTACAGTAATTCTCTGAGGGACAATGAAGAATGGGCTGCCACAGCTCTAAATTCACAGAAAAAAAAAAAAAAATCCCTGGGAGTCAGGACTATCTTACTCTTTTTATTATTCTTTTCTTTTCTTTCTTTTTTTTCTTTCTTTCTTCTTTCTCTTTTCTTTTTTTTCTTTCTCTTTTTTCTTTTCTTTTCTTTTTCTTTTTCTCTTTTCTTTTCTTTTCTTTTCTTTTTCTTTCTTTTCTTTTCTTTCTTTTCTTCTTTCTTTTTTCTTTCTTCTTTTCTTTCTTCTTTTCTTTCTTCTTCTTCTTTTTCTTTTCTTTTCTTTTCTTTTTCTTTTCTTTTCTTTTTCTTTTCTTTCCTGAACTTTCCTGAACTTTCCTTTTTTACTCAGATGGATCAGCATAAGCCATGATCACACACTCAGAGTAAAGGATATCCAAAGTTAAACAAGACAATGTCTTCCTTTCCCAAACAAATTTTTTCACAAAATAAAAAGCTTCTATCCTGCTGAATGCACCTGGATGACCAAGGGCTGGAATTAAAAAGCTCTCAGAGATTTAACAGCTGACCAGTGTTAAATTTTCCTTCCTTTTAACCATGAAAACAGCAACAGAGCCTGACTAACGGGACAATTAACTGGAAAACAAGCAGAGTTAGAAAAGATGTCATGAGCAGCTATAAAAATATTCTGCCTAATACCTTAAAATAATATTCATCCATGCTGAATAGATGCCAAGACATTCCCCTCTGGCCGTCAGCATGCAGATCAAGGAATCTTTATTGTCATCAACTAATATTAAGGTGTTATTACAAACTCTGTATGATTCTATGAGGATTAAAACACCTGGAAGTTTCAACAGAATGGGCCCAGATAAAATTTCATTTACATAAATCTCCACCTCCAAGCCTTTCAGTGTTGATTCCAGAAGGTTTTCCCAGTTTCCATGTTCTGTGTCCTTTTAAATATCTTTCTCAACTATATCATGTGTTCCATCCCTGGAATTCTACATTACCAGGTTGGATGAGGCTTGGAGCAAGCAGGGATAGTGGAATGTGTCCCTGCCCATAGCTGGGGGTGGAATAAATGATCTTCAAGTCTATTCCAACCCAAATCATCCTGAGATTCTCTGATCTCTCAAGGAACCCCTTTGCCCCATGGCCAGCAGCATTTGCCCACTGGCTATGTGGGGATATCCCAAAATGGGATTCCAGCCTCCCCAGCTCCTCAGGAAATCCACCCTTTCTGCCAAATCAACATCAGGTTTCCTTGTCATCCTGAATTCTCTTCCAGTCTAAATGCTTGGCTGTTTTCACTCTGGGCAGGGGGTAATTCTGAGGGAATATTGACCTTCTGATAATTGCACTGTCTCAGCTGCCTCTGGAATTGCAGATAATTTCCCTGAAGTTCTGCTAACCCATCATTATTTCCATGCTGGAATGTCGATGTGATTTGGTTATTCGTTGCAAGGTAGTGGTTTTGAATGTGATTTCTTTGCACCAGGCTTGGACATGAGGAAGAATTTCTTCATGGAAAGGGTGGTCGGGCACTGGAAGGGGCTGTCCAGGGCAGTGGTGGAGTCCCCATCGCTGGAGGTGTCCAAGGATGTGACACTTAGTGCTCTGATTTGGTGGCAAAGTGGAGGTCAGCCACAGGTTGGACTCGATGATCTTGGTGGTCTTTTCCAACCTAAATGACCTTGAGATTCTGAAGGGAAATTTAGTTGTAAATGAATCTCATGAGGAAGCTCGTGGGGAAGCTGCTGCCAGCCCGTATTGAACAGTGAATTTTGGTCTGAGATCATGCAGGAAGGTTTACTCTCGGGTGGTTCACTCTGAAGTAATCAGGAAATTTGGATATTTTAGTCTGGTATAGTGGAAGGAGTCCCTTCCAGGTGAAAATAGATGATCTTCAATGTCCCTTCCAGTCCAAATTCCATGATACAGTGATAGGGCATTGTTGATTATCAAAGTCCTCTTTCTGCATAAATCTTGTTTCAACAAACATTTTCTGTCACACCTCTAGAGCAGTTGACAAGAACAAAAGCTGAACTTTTAAAAACCTGTTCCTCTTTGGGACATTTCTAAGCTGAAATATTCTCCCCTCTCATGGCAGCTGTGTTTGACAATTATATTATCTGTAAAAAAGTCCATTTTTTTTTTGTTCTTATTTCCACTTCCAGCCACTGTTTCTTGAATGTCTTGCAAAAGCTACCTCCTTTACTTAAGTTTTACTTAAGTTTTTTAAACACATCTTGTGTTTAGAGGGCAATTCAGTTGCCCCATCACTAGATTTCAGGATGACCCTCAAACCTTCATCTGCTGGTCGAGATGAGGAGGTTGCCCCTATCCAATCCATCCTTAGGTAACCATGGCTAAATTGGCATTTAATTAACCTTATAGACACTCCAGGTAAAGTAGGGATGTGAATTTGAGCTCAGCACCAACCTCAAGACAGTTGGTGCCGTGTTTGGTAGAGACAGATTCTGCAATTTCTCCCAAAAACTCATCCCAGAGTTCACTGGGATATCTCTGTTCAAAGAAGTTTGGCACAGCTCAGGGTGAGCACTCAAAATTCAGAGTTTTTAACGGTTTAGGCAATCCAGCAGCATTTTGAAGCATTCATGCTGAACAAGCAGAGGGAGGAGTGAAATAATGTTAATTTGGAGATGGAAAAACTCTGTTAGGACTCAAGGCTACAGGGTTGTCTCATAACATCTCCTCGGGTTTATCTCATCCACACATCAACTATTTTCCTTATCCCTATAGGGACCAAGTACTTCTTAGAGCAATTACCCTCTCAGGGTAACATGATCTGTGAGATCTGGGTTTGTTCACCCACAGAAAAAAAATGAAACAGCAGATAAAAAAAAAAGTTGTTTTTTTTTTAATATTTGGAGATATTCAAAATGTCTGATCCTTCCTATCATGTTTTATTCCCTAAAATCCTGCCTGGTAAGGCTTCAGCGCCACCAATCTCTATTGTTGAAGGCTTCCAAATCCTTTTATTTAGGGAAATAAAATGTAGAAGGGTGATTTGGATGGTAATGATGTGAGATCCGAGTTTTTTATGTATCAAATCTATCTCTGCTTAATGATCTAAGGCACTGCAGGCTCCTGGTTGAGGTGGATAACGTGTCTCTCTCAGAATACCACAGGGTGAAGTGATACCTCAATTAACAGTTTCCTCAACTGTGTGGTGATGAATAACAGGATCTGTGAGTTTTAGAGACATCAGAAGAATTTAGGGCACCCCAACCTTTTGCATTTTAATCCTGCTCCTCATGGAAGAGCCTCCATTGATGGAGGGAAATAAAATGGATTGTTTCAGCTGAGGGTTGGATGAATCCTTGGAAAATCTGGCTTTGGGAAGAAGGAAAGGTTCCTACCTATCTCCAGTTCCACATTTCTGTTTAGATGTGGATTTTGTGTTTTTCCCTGGCCTGTGGTGCTGAACAGCAGCTGTGGCTCACACTTAGAGCAGTGTCCATCCCTGCGAGAAACAAAGCAGAATATTCATAACCGGGAAGGGAGTTTGAAAGTAAAAAATAGGTCAGAATAGTTGACATTATATCAGGAGTGAAACAGAGCAAATTTGTGAGTCCTCTCTGGTCTGTGTGGACTGCTGTGGTCTGGAATGGGGTTATTTTAATAATTATTTAGAATGGGATTGAGTTGGAGAGGAAATTCTTCTTTCTTCCTGGGGAGGGGGTGAGAGGCTGGAATTGGAATTCCCAGAAAGTCGTGGCTACACACCACTCCCTGAAGTGCAAGGCCAGGTTGGGTGGAACTTGGAGCACCCTGGATTAGTGGAAGGTTTTGCCCATGCAGGGGGTGGAATGAGATGATCTTGAAGGTCCTTCTAACCCAAACCATTCCATGATTCCATGATTCTTCTGGAGCTAAATTTCATGGGACCAGAGCTGTGTCTGTGGTCTCCAGGGTGTAGATTTTACACCATGTTTATCTACACAGAAAAACTGTGCCATGAGCAGATCCACAGACACCAGCAGAGAAACAATAGGAAAAATCCTCAAAAAGCAGTGAATGCATTAATGCAGAAGAAAAAAAAAAAAAAAAAAAAAAAAAAAAAAAAACCTCAAGTATTTTTGCTCTTCAGAACTATTGGACTGAAACAATTCCAGTCCATTTAACAGCTGAACTCCTCAGTGGAAAAGAAGGATTTCTCTAGGGGTTAAGGCCTTTTTCTTTCCTCACGGCTAATATTTAATTTAGACATTTAGCCCCAAACAATAAACCATTAAAAGGCAAAAAGCTTTTGATTCAGGTTGAGTAACTGCTCCGCTCAACCCAAGCTGAAAGTTTATTTCAACAAAAGGAGTTGATTGTTTGGGGTTCATTTAACCCGAGAGAGTTTTTATTCTGCCTTCATTACTCCACTTCATCACCTGAACGAGAGCGAAGAAAGAAGCAAGAGAATAACTGATGCACCTCTCACATACAACCTGAATTTGTAATACAAGCTGGAAACCACTGGAGTCTGAGCTCTTACTGCCCTAGTTCTTACCTACCATCAGCAGAAGGTTTTTGGAAAGATTTGTGCCTATTCCTGGTTTTGTTTTAGATGACCTCAGCAGGGTCCTGCATCTTCTGTTACATTAAATCCAAGGAGAATCCAACCCCCTAACAAAGTGCTCTTGTTTCCCTCCCCACCTTCCTCAATCATCTCAACGGCACAGCCATAAAAAAATTCACAGCCACTAATGACCTGCTTGGCCTCAGCTTTATTATCTAATTTGGAAGTCATCTCTTTTATTTTACTTTTTAATGGCCTGGTTTTATCAAAGTGTGCAAAGAAGGGAGGTTGGAGGAAAAGCAGCACACCCATAAAATGAGCTTTATTGGAGAAATTATTAAACTTATTTTATCACAACTCATGAGTTTCGTCACTTTTATCCTTTCAATTTTCTCCTTTGCTCACTGGGGGAATGACTGAGCATCTCTGGTGTTAAAATACAGCAGTTTGATGAAATTCTATGATAATTTAAAAACATATAAATTTCAGCAGCCACATTTGCAGGATGATGGGGGAGAAGGGGAACCCACATTTCCCTCAATCCATAAATTCTGTGAGGGGGGTGAAGCATTCACCTCCAGCTCATTGTGTGTACAGAGAACCTCCCAGGATTAGTTGCAGAAGGGTGTTTGGAAATCTGAAAGTGTTTACTGACATTTTTATAAGTCTCACATTGCAGTTTATTTGTTGAATCTCTGACACCATTTTTGGCTGTGAGGTTCACTCAATGCCACTTAATTAGCTGTTGTTTAAAAATCAGTCATAGAAATTTGGGGTTGAAAGGGAGCTTAAAGATCATCTCATTCCAACATCCCCACCCAGCCCTGGGCAGGAACACCCTCCAAGTTGCTCAGAAACTGCTTCAATTAAAAATTTAAAGTGAACTGAGCAGCTTTTTCCCTGCCACCAGTACTTTGCAAGACTAATTAGGGACTCAAAGGTTGTTTGAATACTGTAGTGATAATGTCATTGCTGGTGTGACAGGATGGGAGGGTGAGGGCTGTGCAGCCTGAACAAAAGAAGGTTTCAAGGAGATTTTAGAATCCCTTAAAGTACCTAAAGCAGACTACAGAAAGTTTGGAAAAGGACTTTTTAAAAGGACATTAAGTGATAGGACAAGGGGAAATGGCTCTAAACGTGAAAGATGATAAATTCAGCCTGGATACTGAGAAGAAATTCTTCTCTCTGAGGGTGGTGATGCCTTGGCACAAGTTGTCCAGAGAAGCTGTGGCTGCCCCATCTCTGGAAGTGTCCAAGACCAAATTAGATGGGGTTGGAGCAACCTGGGATAGTGGAAGGTGTCCCTGCCATTGGAGAAGACTGGAAATAGATGGTCATGAAGGTCCTTTCCAACCCAAACCATTCCATGATTCCATGACCAGAGCAGTTTTAGCAGCAATAATTGCAAGACTCTGGTTTGGAATATCCCTAAGCCTGAGGTCAGCACATCTCAACACGAATGTAGGAAATTCCAAATTCAGTTGTTTGTTTTGTTTTTTTTTAACAGGTGCTTCTTCACCATTCATGGACCCATCCTTCCACGGCTTGGGATGGAATAGGTGATTTCCAAGGGAAATAACCCATTCAGGGATTAGGGCTTCAAGTTTTTTAGGTTGCTCCTGTGGTGGCAGAGGGCTGAGAAGTTCTGATAGATCAGGACAAACAGGATCTAGGGATGAGGACCATGCCCAGACATCTCTTCCCAGTGAGAGCTTCAAGTGCAAGGGATTCTGCTCCAGTTTCAACATCTCTCTCTAGATTTTCTCAGTTTTCCAACTTCCTCTCTTTTCCGGCTTTTCCTTTCTCACAGTAACAGCATCCAAAGGTAACAACATGCTGAGATGTTATTTCCTATTTCATTTTCTCCATCAGTCCCTTGGCACTGAGGGTCTGCAGGGTGATGATTGTGACCTCTGCTACTCTCCTAGGGACCACTGCCTTACCTTGGAGCAGCCACAAAACCTGGGATTGACAGCGAGTGTGACAAATAAAGTGGTGTATGAAAATCCCACGGGGTCTTCATTTCTCCTGACTTTTCGGAATCTGCCTCCAGTGATCATCCAGAAGAAAAAATGATTAAAAAAAAGGAGATAAAGAGAGGGGAAAAATCCCTGTGCAGACAGAGCCAAGCTCCTTGGATCCATTGCAGCTCCCTTCTCTGAGCATCCACAAGGAATCTTTGCTTTCCTTTTAACGTCACCATTGACATCTCATTGTCACAGAGCTCCTAAATGCCTCACTCTTTCAGGGAAACATTAATGGTGGCTGAGATTATTTCCATCCCTGGAGTTTTTAGACTGGGAAAGAGGATTTTAGACAAGTTTAATGTGGGTTTTCTCCTCTATTCCCTCCAGCCTGTGGAGGGATGTTTTCTTCTCCTCATAGCAGCTCAAAGTTGCCTCACAATTATCAGTTTGAACTTACTTACACTCATTCTGGTGTCAAATCCCAAATTTTGCAGACACTAATGTTTGGAATCAAGTGGCAGTTTCCCTCACAGATGACTTCCCAACCTGACTTTGAGATGAAGAACGAGTCCCCTGTGCTGACCCACGCTACTGAGATTAATTTTAGAGTTGTCCTAAGAGGACATTCCTAAGAGGAATGTGTAAACAGAAATAAAAATTGAAGTTTTGGACTCCCACAGGCTTTCCTGACACTTTGTGGTCCCTTTATTTTCCAGTCTGGGCACACAACTTTGCCATTTTTGCATCACTTTTCATACAAGGATCATGTGACCTTGATGCCACATCTCCAGTTATTCAGCTGGATTGGTGGCAGTTACAACCAGTTCCATCTCTCATGAAATATTTTATCACCTTTTGAATAGATTTTTATTTTAAAAAACATTTCATTTTCAAGTGGAGTAAAACGCAATTCTGCATTCAGGAACTAAAAAAGAGAAAGTTTTAGGCCTTGTGAGAGAGAGAAACCAAACCTGTTTGTAGACATCTTCCAAGAGAAAAAGCTCTCTAGGATGGAGAGAAGCTTGACTGCAACTGAGATGGGCCTTTTTCAGTTACAGCTGCCCAGATTTTAATTCAGAAGTTTGGAAACTTTCTATCCTTTCCTTGTCTTTTAGTTTTGAGCCATTTGAGCACAGGGAGGTCACATTGGGAAAAATGCCTTGGAAATTATGTGAGGTTTTTATGAAAATATGAAAGTTATGACATCTTGTGCTAGACTGGGTTTCCCAGAGCTCCATACAGCCTGGCAGTGGGAGGCTGGATGAGGCAGCCTAAGCTGAACCTGGAGTTTAAATCCTTTGAGCTCATCACAAAATTGACTTTCCAGGCTCGCTGGTACCTGAGCGTGTCACATGAAATGACAGACCACAAATGAAAGCAGAAGAGGCGTTTGAATCCATTGTCTTTCCAAAATCTCCCATCTCAGGCAGAAGGGATTCAGCCTATAAGGGGAAGTAGCCTCCTGAACTGTGCGTTTCACCACATTTACCTCAGATTATCCTTTACCATTATTTTTTCACTTTCAGTAAGGGTGGTTAGGATGGTCTGAATGAAATAAAGGGCTTCTGTTTAAGGCACTCTTATAACTTCTGTTTTCCACTGGGGAAACGAGGGAAAGGAAACTCCAAGCCCCCTCCAATTTGGCCTTAGACACTTCCAGGGATAGGGCAGCCATAGATTCTCTGGGAAACCTGTGCCAGGGCCTCAGCCCCTTCACAGGGAAGAATTTCTTCCCAATATCCCATTTACATCTCTCCTCTTGAGGTTTAAAATTGCTCCCCCTTGTCCCATCACTATAAAAATCACAATTTGCTATCATAAAACACAAAACTTTCGGCCTTTGTCCACTGAGGTTCCAGAGCCCAAAATGGCTAAGACAGAGGTAACTTGAGCAATTTTCGAGGAATGGAGAGCAGCATCTTTGGAGGGGCTGCTGTCACCCACCTTTGGTGTCACAAAGCCGAGAGAAAGGAGATCTAAGTCGGAATCTTCTNTAGGAAAGAGGAGAAACAAAAAATGATCCAACACCCAGATTGTGGCAGGTGCAAGTTCTTTGTTCTTGGTCCAATTAATCCAACAAAATTTGGTCTACAATGTTTGAGGGAAAGTTTTTAGGAGCTACTGTGGAGACTGGATTTGCTTGTGTTAATCCATACTCACCAAAAGGCAAAAAGCAAAGGTCTCATATTTATTATGTCCAAAAAAGTTATTAAATCTACAATCCAGATCAAGAAATCCAACCATAAATCCTGGATGTTTAATCTGGGACAGTCACCCACTCCTGAGAAAAACAGAGAAGAAAAAACACTCAAAAATTCCACAAACTTCCAGAACAGGGAAACGTTTTCATTTGCTCATTGATTGCCACCATTAACTTTCGAAGAGAGCAACTGCTCTTTTAATTAATAAAAAAGTAAATGGACATATCTTTATTTTCAGCTCTAAAACTTGAGACTGAGCACCATCACATTGCTCCAAACAGGGAAACGAAGCCCAGAGAAGTGCTGTGGTGACAATGTCCTAGGATGGGGGTTAAAATATCCATCTTTTCCTCCAAAATATCCTTACTCTGTGGTTAGAGCTCTGCAGGTTGTCAAACAGATTCTCCCAGCCCACATTTTCATGGCTACACCATTTGTAAAATCAATAGGAAGTGGTTTATATTCCAATTTGGCTCTTTCCAAAATTATGCTCCCACGAAACTAAAAAACCAGAGCATGGTTTGGTTCCTGCCACAGCATCCTGCAAAATAAATTTTCATTGATGCATGGAAAATCCTGATACAAAGGTGTTAATCTCCAGCTTCAAGGAAGAACAATTTCCTTAGGAAAACTAATGGAGTTGTAGAACAATTGTGAACAATCCCTGCAGCACTGGAAATGTCAGCTATTATGAATTCCTGTTACTCCCACAGGCTTTTCCCTTGACTGACGTTCCCATGACTGAATATAATGCTCCAACCCATTATGCAGGGGATTTTACCTGAGTATTTCTCCCAAGCAATCCCCTTTAACCTTTGTGAACAGGCGACTTCTGCTCTCATGTTGTGACTAATGAGCAATAAAAGGGATCAAAACCCACCTGAAATGCAGATCTCAGTTTGCTGCCCATGGATGATGGAAATGAATGGAAAAGGCAAAAAAATCTCCTGGTGGTTCTGCAGGGATTTGTCCGGAACATTAGGTTATTTTCTGCAGGTTGCTCAAGGCAAATATGAATTTATTGAGGGGGAAGGGTGTGAATTATGTAAAGATTGAGGAGGAGGTGGAGGCCTGGTACAGGAGAGGTATTAAAGGAACTGATTGGCATCAGGACAGCTAAAGGAGCAGGTCACTGGGTACCAGAGGAATCAGTGTTAATACTGGAAAAATCTTGGAGAGGATGGGATTCCAGGATAATGAAGTCCTCTGGGTTTGGACTGCAGTTTCAAAGTCATTTCCCTGTGTCCTGTACCTCCATCCCTTGTCCCCAGTCCTTCTCCAGCTCTCCTGGAGCCCCTTTAGGCACTGGAAGGGGCTCTGAGGTCTCCCTGGAACTTTCTCTTCTCCAGGCTGAACACCCCCATCTCCCCCAGCCTGGCTCCAGATCAGAGGTGCTCCAGGAGGGTTTAGCTCCATTTGCTAAACCCATTAATCAATTGATTACAGCCTGAATTAATATCTTTGCAGTTTCCATCTCACCCATGGAAGCACAAAGCAGATGTTCCAGCGAGAAAGGAGTCAACTTGGATTATTATCATAAAACATGAAGGGAAAGTGTGGGGAGATGGCAGCATTTCCCTGGGTGGTTTTTCATTTGCAAGATTATTACTGAGACTCTCACAGCACCTCTCTTTCCTTTAAACCCGAACTTTATAAAATTTAATTGTGTTATTGGGGGGGGGGGGGGGGGGGGAAGAAACAAGTTAATCACAGTAAGGATATTGTTTTGAACAATGTCATTCTTTATCAGGCAATTAGGAGCAATGTGACATTTTCCTGACAAAGTACAGCTGTGTCTTCCTCCAGACAAAACATGAAGCAAATTAGAATGTGTGCATCCATAAATCTCCATGGCTGCAGCTGTAGCAGGGGTGAGAAGAGGGGGAGGAGGGAATGATGAGGCATGGAATCCTTTCCTGGAGATCAGGATCATCTCCACTTTCATTTTCCTTTTGCTTTGTTTTCTTTTGAATGTTATCCTGGATTTAAAAATTGGGAGCGTTGTGTTGTCCCCTAATAGTCCGTTTTGGTTTAGGATTTCAGCCCATGGGAGTTTCTGGGAATCTTACAGCTCCCTGGGTTTGAAAAGAGACTGAGACCCTCAGGACTTAAACAATTTGCTTAAAATCAGAGTTGTGGCACGAAAACACCTTGAGTACATCCTGCAGCCCAAAGTGAGACGAGTTAATCTTAATCTCTCTCTAGACAAAACCCAAGCTTGTGCATCCAAGCCCAGCTCATTAATCCAAAATCCATCCTCCCCATCTGCTCCAGATGGACGTGTGTTGGCTGCTCCACATCCACCAACCCGAGCCTGGCAAGCCCAGACTTTCTGCTACACTGGGTTTTGCCCGGTACAGGTGCAGCCTCTCCACAGCCAGAATTGTTTGCAAACCTTAAAAAGCTGGAAGTGAGGAGATTCCAGGCCTCCCCTGGCTCTGTTTTCCTGGAGCAGAGCTGATGAGCCGTTTCCCTGTGTCGCTGGCAATGCCTCTGCCTGCTGTGTTTACATAAATCACAATAAATCTCACTCAGGCAACGAGCCGTGTGCGAAGAGAAATCACCGCCAGATGCTCCTGAGGACGAGGATGCTGAAGAAACTCTCAGCCAGTCTGGCCACCAACTCTCACAATCCCAGATTTTGTGCTGGTAAATTTGCAATAAGGGAGCCCAGGAGATGTGGGTAACAAGGTTTAGAGGTTTTTAGCCACAATTGCAGGTCAGAGAACAATTAGAGCTGGAAGGTTTTGGGAGAGAATACTGGTGTTCCTCACTTGTAACACAGGATTCTGAATTTTATCCTATCAAGGGTCCAAAATAGACTATTTCTCTGATGGTTTATCTGTTAAAGGATTTAAAAGCACCTTAAAAATTAGGATTAGCAGAGGGTTGTAGAAATTATGAGAGAAGCAAACCCAGATTACCAGAGCAGCCTGTAGGTTGTCCATGTCTCTCCCTGAAGCTGCAGTGGGGACTGAAGACTTGGGGCAGCATTTAATTGTCACTGCGATTCTTTTACTTTAAAAAAGCCCCAAAACCATGTCTTGTATCAGTTCTTCTGCATCTGTCAGAGGTCCAAAGAGGTTCTGGGCTCTTCTCACTCTGACAGGATGCATGGGAACAATTCAAAGCTGAGCCATGGGAGATCTAGACTGGACATTAGGAAGCATTTTTGTACTGGGAGGGTGGTCCAACACTGGAACAGCCTTTCTGGAGCGGTGGTCGATGCCCCAGACCTGTCAGGGCTTAAGGGACATTTGGACAACGTGCTTAAAAATAGGTTTTAACATTCAATCAGTTCAAAAAAGTTATTAATCACAATCCAGATCAGAAATCCAACCATAAATCCTGGATGTTTAATCTGGGACAGTCACCCACTCCTGAGAAAAACAGAGAAGAAAAAACACTCAAAAATTCCACAACTTCCAGAACAGGGAAAGTTTTCATTTGCTCATTGATTGCCACCATTAACTTTCGAAGAGAGCAACTGCTCTTTTAATTAATAAAAAAGTAAATGGACATATCTTTATTTTCAGCTCTAAAACTTGAGACTGAGCACCATCACATTGCTCCAAGACAGGGAAAAGAAGCCCAGGAGAAGTGCTGTGGTGACAATGTCCTAGGATGGGGGTTAAAATATCCATCTTTTCCTCCAAAATATTCTTACTCTGTGGTTAGAGCTCTGCAGGTTGTCAAACAGATTCTCCTAGCCCACATTTTCATGGTACACCATTTGTAAAATCAATAGGAAGTGGTTTATATTCCAATTTGCTCTTTCCAAAATTATGCTCCCACGAAACTAAAAAACCAGAGTATGGTTTGGTTCTTGCCACAGCATTCTGCAAAATAAATTTTCATTGATGCATGGAAAATCCTGATACAAAGGTGTTAATCTCCAGCTTCAAGGAAGAACAATTTCCTTAGGAAAACTAATGGAGTTGTAGAACAATTGTGAACAATCCCTGCAGCACTGGAAATGTCAGCTATTATGAATTCCTGTTACTCCCACAGGCTTTTCCCTTGACTGACAGTTCCCATGATGAATAAATGCTCCAACCCATTATCCAGGGGATTTTACCTGAGTATTTCTCCCAAGCAATCCCCTTTAACCTTTGTGAACAGGCGACTTCTTGCTCTCTTGTTGTGACTAATGAGCAATAAAAGGGATCAAAACCCACCTGAAATGCAGATCTCAGTTTGCTGCCCATGGATGATGGAAATGAATGAAAAAGGCAAAAAAATCTCCTGGTGGTTCTGCAGGGATTTGTCCGAAACATTAGGTTATTTTCTGCAGGTTGCTCAAGGCAAATATGAATTTATTGAGGGGGAAGGGTGTGAATTATGTAAAGATTGAGGAGGAGGTGGAGGCCTGGTACAGGAGAGGTATTAAAGGAACTGATTGGCATCAGGACAGCTAAAGGAGCAGGTCACTGGGTACCAGAGGAATCAGTGTTAATACTGGAAAAATCTTGGAGAGGATGGGATTCCAGGATAATGAAGTCCTCTGGGTTTGGACTGCAGTTTCAAAGTCATTTCTGTGTCCTGTACCTCCATCCCTTGTCCCATCCTTCTCCAGCTCCTGGAGCCCTTTAGGCACTGGAAGGGGCTCGAGTGAGGTCTCCCTGGAACTTTTCTTCTCCAGGTGAACACCCTCTCCCCCAGCCTGGCTCCAGATCAGAGGTGCTCCAGGAGGGTTTAGCTCCATTTGCTAAACCCATTAATCAATTTGATTACAGCCTGAATTAATATCTTTGCATATTCACCAAGAAATTGTGCTTCATCTCACCCATGGAAGCAAAAGCAGATGTTCCAGCGAGAAAGGAGTCAACTTGGATTATTATCATAAAACATGAAGGGAAAGTGTGGGGAGATGGCAGCATTTCCCTGGGTGGTTTTTCATTTGCAAGATTATTACTGAGACTCTCACAGCACTCTCTTTCCTTTAAACCCGAACTTTATAAATTTAAATTGTGTATTGGGGGGGGGGGGGGGGGGGTGATGAGAAACAAGTTAATCACAGTAAGGATATTTTTTTGACATGTCATTCTTTATCAGGCAATTAGGAGCAATGTGACATTTTCCTGACAAAGTACAGCTGTGTCTCCTCCAGACAAAATGAAGCAAATTAGAATGGTGCATCATAAATCTCCATGGCTGCAGCTGTAGCAGGGGTGAGAAGAGGGGGAGGAGGGAATGATGAGGCATGGAATCCTTTCCTGGAGATCAGGATCATCTCCACTTTATTTTCTGTTGCTTTGTTTTCTTTTGAATTTATCCTGGATTTAAAAATTGGGAGCGTTGTGTTGTCCCTAATAGTCCGTTTTGGTTTAGGATTTAGCCCATGGGAGTTTCTGGGAATCTTTACAGCTCCCTGGGTTTGAGAAGAGACTGAGACCCTCAGGAACTTAAACAATTTGCTTATAAATCAGAGTTGTGGCATGAAAACACCTTGAGTACATCCTGCAGCCCAAAGTGAGGAACGAGTTAATCTTAATCTCTCTCTAGACAAAACCCAAGCTTGTGCATCCAAGCCCAGCTCATTAATCCAAAATCCATCCTCCCCATCTGCTCAGATGGACGTGTGTGGCTTGCTCCATCCACCAACCCGAGCCTGGCAAGCCCAGATTTCTGCTACATTGGGTTTTGCCCGGTACAGGTGCAGCCTCTCCACGCCAGAATTGTTTGCAAACCTTAAAAAGCTGGAAGTGAGGAGATTCCAGGCCTCCCCTGTCGTTTTCCTGGAGCAGAGCTGATGAGCCGTTTCCCTGTGTCGCTGGCAATGCCTCTGCCTCTGTGTTTACATAAATCACAATAAATCTCACTCAGGCAACGAGCCGTGTGTGAAGAGAAATCACCGCCAGATGCTCGCTGACGGACGAGGATGCTGAAGAAACTCTCAGCCAGTTTGGCCACCAGCTCCACAATCCCAGATTTTGTGATGGTAAATTTGCAATAAGGGAGCCCAGGAGATGTGGGTAACAAGGTTTAGAGGTTTTTAGCACAATGTGTAGGTCTGAGAACAATTAGAGCTGGAAGGTTTTGGGACAGAATACTGGTGTTCCTCACTTGTAACACAGGATTCTGAATTTTATCCTACCAAGGGTCCAAAATAACTATTTCTCTGATGGTTTATCTGTTAAAGGATTTAAAAGCACCTTAAAAATTAGGATTAGCAGAGGGTTGTAGAAATTATGAGAGAAGCAAACCCAGATTACCAGAGCAGCCTGTAGTTTGTCCGTGTCTCTCCCTGAAGCTGCAGTGGGGACTGAAGACTTGGGGCAGCATTTAATTGTCTGCGGATTCTTTTACTTTAAAAAAGCCCCAAAACCATGTCTTGTATCAGTTCTTCTGCATCTGTCAGAGGTCCAAAGAGGTTCTGGGCTCTTCTCACTCTGACAGGATGCATGGGAACAATTCAAAGCTGAGCCATGGGAGATCTAGACTGGACATTAGGAAGCATTTTTGTACTGGGAGGTGGTCCAAACTGAACAGCCTTTCTGGAGCGGTGGTCGATGCCCCAGACCTGTCAGGGTTAAGGGACATTTGGACAACTTGCTTAAAAATAGGTTTTAACATTCAAGTCAGTTTGAACTGGTCATGAAGTTGGACTGATGATTGTTGGAGGTATTTCACTGAGAATATTTTTTATTCTATTCATTCTATTCTATTCTATTTATTACTATTCTTTCTATTCTATTCTATTCAATTATTCTTTCTATTCTATTCTATTATCCATTCCCATCCATCCCATCCATCCCATCCCATCCCATCCATAACCCATCCACCATCCCTCCAATCCTATGGGCTCTTGGCAAATCAATTTTGGAAATGTATTTCCAAAGCTGGCAGAGATATGTAACTCCTCAATACTGGGCTCAAGTCTAAACAATTTGGGGCAGGAATGGAAGAGAATGGTAAATAAGCACAGAGAGGATAAAAAGACTTAGTACAAGGCATAATTTTTTAGAAAGTATCCCAGTGATTTTCTTTTTTTTTTTTTTTTTTTATTTTTTTTTATTTTCTGGAGAAAAATAAAGATACAGACATAATATTCTCCAAACTTCAGGGCTGATATCAATTTTTAGCCATTGCTGAACCTATTTCATCTCTCAGTCACATCTCTATATGGCCAATTTAATTCCACTGCTTTCAGCAATGTACTTTCCCTCAGTTTAAAGCAGTGTCAGGGAAGAAGAAACATGCTCAGAATTAATCTCAGGAATAAATTGATGGCAGGTTGAGAGAGAGAGAGAGGAGGGTGGTCCCAGAGGGTAAAAGACTCAATTTCTCCAGATGTAGCTCTAAATAATTAATATCTTGTTCCAGGTCCCTGCTAATCCAGCACTGCTGGAGGACTCATGCTTTCTATCGCTGTTAAATGTGTTACAAATGCTCTGCATGAGTAAGCCTGGCTCACCAAGGACCTGATCTAAGCTCAGCTCATCCCTCTGCTGTGATTGCATCCTCATTACACGTCAGAGAAAGGCACCCTCTTGTTTTCTGCTAGCTTTGGGAGAAAAACTACAGAATTGCACTGTTTTGCTGTTTATTTTTGAAAAATCTGTTATTTCCAGCACAGAAAAAGAGTGTAAAATACAGATACCTCTCTCTGGTGATAATCCATATAATTAGGACATGGAAAGGTTCATGGGGTTTGGGCAGTGGGATGTGGAAATCAGGGATTTATTCTGCCTAAAGAAAATAAATAGAGAGAATGACAAAGGTCGGAGTGGATGCCAGAGGCCAGGTGTGCTGAAAACAAGAATTATCAGCAATTGGAGATCTCAGCATGGGTGTTGCCTTGTTCCCACATGGTTTTTGTCAAATAGGTGCCACAGATCTCTAAAAACGATGGAATATCCTAAGCTGGAAGGGACCCATGAGGATCATCGAGTCCAACTCCTGGTCCTGCACAGTTGACCCCAAGGATCCCCCCATAAACCTTTTATGCTGTCAAATGGGTCAATAAATTATTAAGTTTTATTTTATTTTGTTTTATTTTATTTTATTTTACTTTATTTCTTTTCTTCTTTCCTTTTCCTTTTCCTTTCCTTTTCCCTTTCTCCTTTTCCTTTTCCTTTTCCTTTCTTTTCCTTTCCTTTTCCTTTTTTTTTTTTTTTTTTCTTTTCCTTTTCCTTTTCCTTTCTTTTATTGTATTTTGACATATTTAATTGTATTTTATTAATTTTATTTTCTTCTGCTCTTGGTCAGAAACAGAAGCATCAATCCCAGCACCCAACACCAGTGTAGGACACAGACTGTCCGTGCCTACTCCAAGGAATCCTTGGAGCTGCTGTTCAGCAACGATCCCACCTCTCTTCCCATTCTATAAATTCAGTCCTTTCTGGGTTTGAACAGAGTTGAATCAGAAGGGATCTCTTCTCACAGCTCCAGCTCTTGGGAATGTGGCATTCCTGGTAATTCTCATGGTGGCCTGTGACAGCTGACGTAGGAAACGTGGCTTCTAAATCTTCCTGGTCTGAATGCCGTGGCAGAGAACACTGCACAGTTACAAATAAAGTGGATTTTACAATAATAAATGAAATCTTTGTTGTGTAGAACGAAGATAAGCAAAGACAATGCAAATTCAGGGGAGCTGCGAGGGAGAGAAGGACTCTCAGCTCAGTTTAAGAAGTGATTTTTGGGTTTGTCCTGTGCAGGGCCGGGAGCTTGACTCGATGATCCTCATGGGTCCTTTCCAATTTAGGATATTCCATGATTCTGAGATTCTGTTTAGAGCTCTTAGTGACATCCTATGAGGCTTCCCAACATCCAGAGGGGTTTGGCTCTCCCTGTCCCTCTCTGAGCCCTGTAGAGATGTTTCAGATACTCTCAGGTACCCTCCAGACACCTTCACCTGAGGGAGAAGCCCACTTATCCAATGTCTGGATTTAACAAATCCTAATCCTCCAGCAGAGACTAACAGAGCCATGAAACTCAAGATAAGACCCTCTTATCTCTGTGTTTTCCTTCCCCTCATAAGCCAGAGATCTTGATGCCTTCACACGATCCCTCATTTACCTCCTTCCCTGAAATCCTAGATGTTCTTGGTCTGAATGTCAAGGCAGAGAACATTGCACAGTTACAAATAAAGTGGATTCTACAGTAATAAATGAAATCTTTGTTGTGTAGAACGAAGATAAGCAAAGACAATGCAAATTCAGGGGAGCTATGAGGGAGAGAAGGACCCTCTGCTCAGTTTAAGAAGTGATTTTTGGGTTTGTCCAGTGCAGGGATGGGAGTTGGACTCGATGATCCTCATGGGTTCTTTCTAATTTAGGATATTCCATTATTCTGGGATTCTATTTAGAGCTCTTAGTGACATCCTATGAGGCTTCTCAACATCCAGAGGGGTTTGGCTCTCCTTGTCCCCTCTCTGCGCCTGTAGATGTTTCAGATACTCTCAGGTACCCTTCAGACACCTTCACTTGAGGGAGAATCCCACTTATCCGGTATTTGGATTTAACAAATCAGAGCCATGAAACTCAAGATAAGACCCTCTTATCTCTGTGTTTTTCTTCCCCTCATAAGCCAGAGAGATCTTGATGCCTTCACAAGATTCCCTCCTTTACCTCCCTCCCTGAAATCCATGAGGGCTTTATGAAAAATACAGAATTTCTCCACAGGAGCTCAGAGTTCTTTAATCTCTCCCGAACATGGCTTAATCTTTAATTTTTATCTATGGCAACTGATCACTTTGAGGATTCAATTCTTTTCTCTTTTATTAAAGCGGAGGAAATGCTGAAATTAGAGTTATTTCTCACTTGTAGATGAGAAGAGGAGGAGATGGTTCTCAGATGGTGACAAAAGGCAGCTTTGAGGTTTCATTTCTACCCCACAGACCAAGTAATAGCGGTCAACCTATTCCTTCATGCCTCAGTTTCCCTTTTTGGGATCATTTCCATGTATTTCATGGGCCTGGAGTGACAGGACAAAGGGGAATGGCTTCAAACTGAAAGAGAGTAGGTTTAGATGGGATTTTGGGAAGAAATTCTTCTCTGGGAGGGTGGGGAGGCCCTGGCACAGGTGGGACAATGCTCCATCCCTGGGAATGTCCGAGTCTGGGTTGGACAGGGCTTGAAACACCCTGGGATAGTGGAAAGTGTCCCTGCCCATGGCAGGGAGTGGAATAGGATGATTTTAAAGGTCCATTCCAACCCAAACTATTCCATGATTCCACGATATTCAAGGTCTGTAAATCTGTTTCTTCTCAGGGATGACCAAAAGTATCTGAATCAAGGATTTCACCCTAAAAAAAACCCTAAAGTTCAGCTCACCTGAGTAAAGTTCTTCCCTCCCTATTGCCTCCAGTTTGTCCTATAACACTCCCAGTAATTTTCCAAAATGTAAAGCTCTTGAGTTCTTCCATATACCAATATTCCATATATCAATATTTCATATACCAATATTCCATGTGTCAATATTCCATAAATCTTTTTTTTCTGGCTCTTCAATCATTTTCATTTCAGATGCATCTTTGCCCAGTCTGACACTGCAATCAATGTCAATATAAAAGCGATAAATCACCTACTTTGTTGCAAATGGCAACTTCAGAGTAGAGAACAACCCAGCTGAGGAATAACTCAGAAAAATGAGAGGTACAGAGAGGAAATATTTGCAGTCATGGGGGTAGAACTGGCGTTACTTTATGCTTGACAAGTTCTATTCATTTGTTAATGATGTTAGAGTGCCTTATACATAGCACCTTCTGTGCTGCCTTTCCATCATTTATCTGAAGGGATAAAAGGGGAAAAAAAAAAAGAAAAAGGAGATGACATTCATGTGACCCCGCAGTGATCAACCTGAATGTATAAAGTTTGAGAAAGAGACAGCAAACAAAAAAACAAACCTGTCTTGAACTTACACAAAAATGTGGTTTGTTGTCCATGGGTTTTATGGAGAAACAAATAAATTTCAGTTTCCAGGTTTTGGAGTTTCTGTTGGAAAAAAAGACAAGCTGGGGATTTTTTGATTGCTTAATTATAAGTATTATGAGGAAAAAGATAAAAATCAACAATAAAAAATCAATAAAAACCAAAGATAGATGTCAGATGTTTTTAAAAATAAGAACATTGAATTCAAGACCACTTTTTTCCTCAGCAACACATTTCCAAAACCACACAGAGGGAAATCCCAAACTCCACAATTGTTTTTGGAACATGATGCAAACATTTACCGTATTTTGAAGATGATGGATTCAGGACGAGGGCTCCGTTCAGCTGCTCATAAAAGGTGTTTCGTGGCATTTGGGGTGCTCTGGGGTAATAAAAACATCCACACAAGACTGGAAACTTGGAGTTAGTCACATCCTTCCAGAGCTGGAACCCATTTGGAAATATCAGAACAACTGAAAGGTCTTGGATGTAAATAGAAGGGGGATAAATAACAACAAGAGATAATAGGGATAGCGGGATTTAAAGCTCCATCCAGACAAATACACATCCACTGTGGGATGAGATGTTTGGAGCAACAACATCCCTCTCCCACAGTGGGCAGAAGACCAAATCCTACACAAAAATGCCCACCAGGAGCTGGTGAGGTGAACACATCCCTGTGGAGCAAATTCTGGGCTTGACTCTTCCCCAAAATTTTGGGATTTTGAGATGTCTAAGAGTATCCATAAGTCATAGGCCTCAGCTGTGTCCTTCTGGATCCATGGCTAGAAACAATCTGATATTCCCTAGAGCATCTCCAAAGGCTCCAAATGAATTTCTGAGGGCACAAAGTCCGTATTTATTTATATTTATTAAATTGATATTTATTAATATCATCCCCTCCCTAGCCTGGAAGCTTTGTTTGATAGGAATTTGCCTGGAAGCCTTTCCTTCAGACAATTAAACCTGGGTGAGCTGAATCCTAATTATCCCAGCCTTGCTCCTCCCTTAATTTTAACATCTCCATCATTATGTAATAATAACCTTTTCAGAGTGCTTTTGGCTACGGGAAATATTCTCCAGCCTGGCTGCTTACAGTCTTATATGGGATAACGGTTCCCTTCACGTTTAATCAGCTGCTGTATTTTTTTAAAATGGGAAAAATATTCATTGCTTTCAGCACTTGTAAAAAAAAAAAAAAAAAAGAATTGGAGGCATTTAAGTGAGGGAGATTTTAGTTCTTCAGAGCTGGTGGCATTAAATATAATCAGGAAAGTTTGTCCAGCCACAATCTGTGTGAAGTGAGAACATTTCCCTGCTATCAGACAGGTTGTTAAGTGACCTTTAAATTCTTTCTTTTTCCCCTTTTCCTCAGCAAAGCACTTTTAACTTTGCATAGGCTTCTGAATCAAAATCTCTCCAATAATTCCATTTTCCAGCTCCTGCGTGCTTGTCCCTGGATGACTCCTAAATAAACCCTCCTAACTGCAGGGAGCTTGGGTGGTTACAGCCACTTAGACTCAGAGAAAAGATTACTCAGGAGGTGAGGATGACCCGAGGGCTCTGGCTCTGCACAGAACAGGGGCCACGAGCTGACTTTTTGCACAATAAAATTATTGTCCTCTCTTCTTTGGCTCCAGCTCTTGCTGCCCCCATAACCCAAAGCTTTTCCCTCATTTTTCCATGACAACGACTTCCAAATCTATGCGGGATTTCTCCAGGTGAATGACTCATTGAACTTTCATTGTCCCCTTTCCAAGGTAAAGCTACTTTACCTTTTTTTTTTTTTTTTTGTCTGTAAGACACAAAATAGGTCCTAAAGGTCCTAAAGTTGGTGTGAGGAGCAAATTCTCAGCATTTTCCAGCTCCATCCCTCATGACATCAGGAGTTCCAGCAGCTTCGTGACATCCATGGAATAAACTGAAATTCACCATGGCTTCTACTCTTGTTGCCACTTTTTCTTGATCATCCCAAGTAGATTTTGGGAGAAGGGAAGAGAGATAACAGGGAATGATGAGGTCATGGAATATTTCAGAATCTGAGATGAGTTGAATTTCCTGTTTCTTCAAGGCATAAGATATGTTAACCCTTCATCCCCATCAGCACAAAGGCTTCAGGAAGGTCAGGGGATTGAAAACAGAGAGACAATAATCATCTCAGTGGGACATCCTGAAGAACAACAAAACCCTCATCCCAAATGGGAAATCCAGAGACTTGAAGTCTAATAGAGCATAAATATTATAAAAATCATTATGGGATGCAGGCAGAAGAGAATTGGGGACTTTTTAGACTTCTTTTGAGATCATTTTAATGGGATTATGAGAATACATGGAGTTTACTCAGGATGTTTAGGGAAAGGGGGTTGGGCCTCTTCTCCCAGGCAACAACAATAGGACAAGGGGAAATGGCCTCAGGTTGTGCCAGGGGAGGTTCAGGTTGGATATTTGGAAAATGTTCTTCCTCCAGAGGGTGGTTGGACACTGAAGAGGCTCTTCAGGGAATGGTCACAGCCCCAAGAGTGCCAGAGCTCTCCGGCACAGAGTGGGATTTCTGGGGTGTTCTGTGATTTGATCATTGTGGGTCCCTTCCAACACGGGATATTTGATGATTTTTTTGAGCATCAGGGTTCAAAAGTAGAAGGAATAGGTGGATATGTGAGGATTTGAGGAGCAGCTCTTGCGTAGTCCATCCAGGCCTAATCCCTGGAGAAACCCATGTGGAGTTTGTGTGGGTATTCCTGGAGTAACTTCAGTCCTGGTCAGCCCCAGAGGAGGAGCAGGATCAGTCCGTTGGAGTTTTTCACGTTTCTGGGAGTGCTGGGCAGTTAAATGGATTTTATTTACATGGATGGCATCGGTTTGTGTTTCCTGTCTCCACTGATCTGTGTGACTGGCCATGGATATGCAGGATTATGGATACATAAATACAAAATAAAACATACTGGGGACTCCCAGCTGGAAAATGTGCTCAATTTTCCTGCTGGCTGCACCAGGGGACACGGAACTACAGCAGCCTCTCATATACTGGGTTATTGGATTTAACAGCCTCTAACAGATCATAACAGACACCAGGGACAGTGAAAGTGCTTGTACCAGGCTGGAGAGAAAAAATCAAAATAAAACAAACCCACAACAACAAAAAAAAAACCAGTTATGGTACAAGCAGAAAATGCTTGTTCAATAGTCAGCAATCCCTCATGAACTGCTCTTGTTTCTTCTAGATTTGGTTCTCTTGGCTCCAGCTGGGAAAAAATTCCATGATCTTCCTGTTCTTATTATGTCTTAATTTATTCCTCACTTTTTTTAAAAATCTATTTATTAAATGCATGATTATTATTATTTATTTATATTTAAAATAAACATTTTTATTCTTTTCTTTCTTTCATTCCCCCAACCAACCTTTCTGTCTGGACAAGGTGTGATTTTTAGGGTTGTCTGTGGTTTTAGGGTGAGGAATTGGACTCCATGACCTTGGGTCCTTCAACTGAGAACATTTAATAATTCTATTTACATTGTGCTCTGCCTTCTTTACATTGGGACTCTGCAGGTGCTGCCTAGAAAAAAAAAAAAAAAAAAAAAAAAAGAAAAATGTGCTGCAAGGGGTTTAAATTCTTTTAAATCTATATTACAGAAAAGTCCTCTTAGCCCACAATTTTTAACCTGCCCAAGGTCTCATCTTATAAAAGAGGTTCCCTTAATTGCTTTTCTTTGCTACTGGAGTGCTGAGCTTGTCTTCCAGGTGGGATCTTATCAGCACAAAAGCAGGAATGTCTCCTGATTTCTTCTGGAAACACCTCCCCAGACCCTCTCCAGGCCTGTGCTCAGATCTCATTTCCTCTGACTGTTTCAGTGGCTGAACCCTGATATCAGTTATTTTTATTATTTTCCCAAATGCCCCAGTTCCCTCCCAGCCCTGCTCCCTCCCAGCTCCTGTTGATGGCTATATTTCGCGAAGTGGCACAACCCTTCTGCTGTGATATTTTCATCCCCTCCAAACTGACATTTCCCAGCTTTAGCACAGAAGCCTGGCTCTGTTACCAGCAGTTTGTTCAATCCCTCTGTTCCTTATCTCACAAAATGAGGAGCCTAATGAGGCTGGAGCTGTCCTCTCGCTACATTGTCAGATATTCAAAGTAAAACCCGTTTTTCCCAGTGGGAATATTCTCTGCCTTGATTGAACTGATGCCTCAGGATGGTGTTTTCAGCCCAGTTTAGCTCCAGCAGAAGAGACATTAGACAACATTTCTGTTTCAAGAGGGGATTCCAAGGGGTTTTCAGGGAACACTGGAGGAGCTTTGTCAATTTAACTCCTATGTGAAAGGAAAAGAAAAATTGTGTTCAAAAAGGGTGGAGAAGCCACCAATTCAACCAGAATCAGCAAAGGGACATTTAGACCGGATATGAGAAAAAAATCTTCCCTAGGTGGGCACAGGGTGTGCCTGTCCCTGAATCCCTGGAAGTGCCCAAACCAGGTTGGATGGGGCTTGGAGCACCCTGGGATAATGGAAAGTGTCCCTGGCAGGTTTAGTTGGAATGAGATGACCTTGAAAGGTTCTTTCCAAACCAAACCTTTCCACGATCCCACGATCTTTGGGCCAAATATGAAATGAGGACAAAGGGCAGCACAAAGATGTGTCTGACTTGCTCTGTTTTATCCCAAAATTCTCTTTCCCTTGCAATCCTTGTGCTGTTCCCCACATCCCAGACCACTCCCACGTCAATTTTTTCTACAGCCCTGGAGCAGTTCCCACCCTGGTGCTGCCCATCCCACCCCTCCCTCTGCTCTGCACATCTCACAGGGACATTTGGCAGCGCAGCCACTGCTTGAAGTTGTTTTATCCAGCAAAAGCTGATTTGTAAAGCACGGACCCCCCCTCCTGGCTACAAAAAAATCCTGGATATCCATAATCATGAGGTGGTTTCCAAACAATCAGCCATGTGTGAGGTGAGGAGGGTAAAACAGCTCTGAAGAGCACAGCAGAACATCCCAAAAATTCAGGAGAGGCGCTGGCACAGCAGAAATATCCAAATGCAGCAATTAAATCATCCAGTCACAAAGGCGGTTTTGTACTCTTGATCTTTCTTTTTTATTTATTTGGTTTTTATTACTGCCTTAAAGAAAAAAAATAATAATGAGGAAGAAGGAAAACAGTAATGATAAAATTCCATAAAAGGGTAAAGGATCACAATGGGCTGATCCATCCAGGATGAAAAAAGGTGGGATGGCAGCAATGTGGAGACGAGGAAATCTGTGCTGAACATTTTTGATCATAACAGGGAGATGTCACCCTGGTAATGAGACATCTGAAGTGAAAATAGGGCTCAGAATTCAAATCTACAGTCCAGAGCAAAGCAAACAAAACTCTTCTTTCAGGCACAGGCCTGGGAAGTTTCATTATTTGTAGTGAATCATGAAATCATGGAATGGTTTGGGTTTGAAAGGGACCTTAAAATCATGGAATTCCAACCCCTGCCATGGGCAGGGACACCTTGCAATGGATCAGGTTGTTCAGAGCCCCCTCCAGTCTTAATATGCAAATTTTATCTTGAACACCTGATGAATTAAATATTGCTTGATGGTCCTTGTGTTTCCCTTCCAACTCAGGGTATTCTGTGATTCCATGATTCTCTGCAGCGTATTCTTCCCACTTCCATGATCTCTCTATGTAAAGATCCTGAGCCAGAGGCCTTATGTTTGAGCTATAAAAATCTGAATTTTATTCTTTTTCCTTCCTTAAACTTTCCCCAATACTTTCCAAACTCCTCAGTTTACCCTCAACAGCCCTCAGCAGCCAAGACCTCCACAGCTTGATAAGGCTTTGTGAAGAACCAAACTATTTTTGTTTTAAATTTGCCACCTTTGAGGCAACAAGTTTTGAACTGGAAGACAATTTTTCCTAGTCTGCTTTCTCCAGGCAAAAAAAATAGTTTCAAAAAGTTCTTTATTAAACTTTCGTAGCTGTCCTTTTTCTGGGCTGAAGACTCTTGAGCTGAAGCCCCCTGCACTGAGAGGAGTCCTTTACCCGCTGCCTCTGCTTGAAAAAAATACTGATCTTTAGTTTTTTTCCTGGCTGGCAGTGGCAGGTGATGGAGACAGCTGACAAGGTGGTGGGAGGCAAAAAAGCAAATTTGCAGCTATGAAAAATTTATTATTCGTGCTCATTCTTCCCTGCTAAAATCAGCAAGCAGAGCACATCTCCATGTCCTGTTTTTTTCATAAACAGGAAACATTCCCCCTGGTCCCAGCAAACAGGATGGAATTGGGCTGAGGTTTAGGTGACCTAAAATAAGTTCCAGCTCTCACTGTGGCTGTTTGAGATAAAATTTGGCTTGATGGCATCCCAATACAGGGAATTATTTGGGTTTGTCTTCAACACAACAGAAAGCTCACCACAAACAACACAAAGCAGAGCCTCAGCGCTGTTTCAGCAAGAAAATCACTATGTGAGAGACATTCCCTGTTCACAGGAGATGCTAGGTTTGGTGGGGATAAGAGTTGCACAAAAAGTCAGGAAATTTGTGCTCTGACTGCTAATGGCACTGTGACATCTGTGACATCGTGGCAACCTCTGATCTAAAATAAAAAAAAAAGAGACAGCAATGGATGTTCTCTTTCCTCTTCTCTCGCTATTTTTCTGTAAAATCAGCCCAAGGGATGGAAGTCAGGTGACTTCACACCCTTGCAATGCCACTGTCCCCTCCCTCCCCTCATAGTCTTCCTTCCAAGAACTGTGCAGGGCCTTTAGATTGAGCGTTTTATAGCAGATTTTGGACTTTAATCCCTGCAGTGTTGCCACCTGCTCGTCTTAAATCAACCTTGGGTTGTCACCTCCTTGCTCTTCTGCTCATCAACATTTTCATCATCTTCTCCCCAGCCCCATCGTCCTCTCTGGGATATTTGGCTCTGATGAGGAAGTTCCAATAATCAAGGAATAGTTTTGGTTGGAATGGACCTTCAAGGCCACCTCATTCCAACCATCTACAATGGACAGGGACATCTTCCATTATCCCAGATTGCTCCAAGCCCCATCCAACCTGGTCTTGGACACTTCCAGGGATGAAGCAGCCACAGATTCTTTGGGTATCCTGTGCCAGGGCCTCTTCATCCTCTTGAAGAAGATTTTTTTTCCTCACATCCATTTTAAAATTATCTTTTGTGAGAACCCAGAGCTGAATCCAGGTAGGATGCATGGAATAAGTCAAGCACAGGTTTTCTCACTGGATCTGGGGGATGTTGGCTGAACCTCCAACCTCATCTGACTTCTGAACTTCAGACTCATGTTCTCATCTGTCCAGCTTCATCCTGAAATTTTTCCACTCCATAAAGAAGAAATTCTTCCTAAAATTCAGCTGTTGCAAACTCACCCCAGCCCTGACCCAAGGAGAATGAGCAGCACAGCTGAGCCATCCTGAAGTCTTTAATAGGAATTTCACTGTGCTCCAGAGGGGTTTGCTCCAGGATTAAGTGCCTTAAGCTGGCACTCAGCCTGTCCCAACCTCAGCTGTGCCTCCCACACACCTGCCACGAGCCTGTCACATCCCTCAGCTGCTATTCCCTAACAAACACGGAGCTGGGATGCTCCATCACCCCCTGCCTGGCACAGAGCTGCTGCTTTCACCGCAACATTTTGACACTTTTTTCCTAAAATTCTGATTCCCATTATGATGATGATGAGAATTGCCTTTAAATAGACAATTCATTATTCAGATTTTATATTTAAGCCCTGTGATATTCCCTGGGAGTATTCCTGAGGTGGATCACAGCAGGTATTTCACAGGAACCTACGATTTCAAGAAGTGGTTGAGGACAAGAAGAGACAACCAATGCCAAAGGCAATTTGAGGAATTCTAACAAAATATTCACTCTGGGAAATGTGGATTTTTTTCAAAGCAGGAGCAATTCATCACTACAGAAAAGCTGACACCTCAGGAAAGAGGTGCTGTGATTTGAGATGCATAAATCAAAAATGTGGACACTTTGGAAAGATGTGACACGTGGTTATTGTTATAAGGGCAGGAGTTAAAGGTGTGAGGTTCTGGTGTGAGTTTTACACAGAGTGTACTGCCAGGACATCCAGCTCCTGCTGGCTACTCACAGTCCAGGAGGGAGAAGAGAAAATAAAGGATCAGAGAGTCATTAAGTTGGGAAGACATGTCCAGGATCATCAAGTCCAATCTCTGACCAAATACCATCATTCCCACTAAATCATATCATGAAATGTCAGGTCTGCTCACCCTTTGAACACTTCCACGAATGGTGACTTCTCCCATTCCCTGGGGAACCACTTCCAGTGCTTAACCTCTCTTGCACTGAAGAAATTTTTCCAAAATCAAACCTGAAACTCCCCTGATGCAACTTGAGACTGATTCTTCTCATCCTTTCACTTGTTACCTGGGAAAAAGAGAACAACCCCTACCTTGCCACAAACTCGTTTCAGGGAGTTGTAGAGGGGGATGAGGTTTTTCCTGAGCCTCTTTTCCTCCACACTGAGCAACCCAAGCATCCTCAGCTGCTCCTTGTAGGATTGAGGATCCAGACTCTTCACCAGCTTTGTTGTCTTCTAAATACAGCTTATGGTCACTGTGAAGCTTTGAGTTGAATATTCAGGAATGTCTTAAAAATAAACAGGGTCAACTCTCCTGCAGCTTTTCCAACTTGGAGTCTTCAGGCTCCAAAGGTTCCCTATCAATGTCAGTACCAACCAAATTGTCAGAACATTTCCCAAGTAGTGACATCAGACACAATCCTTTCTTACCTTGACTGCCCTGTTTTATTTCCTCTCTTTGGGAACTTTGCTGCTCTCAAAGGAAACACTGGGATTTGCCAGGGTGATGAAGAGCTCAGATATTTAAACCTACATTTGTATTTGGGATCATGAAGCAGAGGGAACGTGGGAATCAGGAGCTTCTCTGCAGGCCGTATTTTTCTAAATCAGCCTGAACAACTGGAACTCTTCATCAGCAGTAACTTCAGCATTGCTTTCTGTTGAAGTGTCACAATATCCACAGCCAGGGTTGGAAATCAATTTGCATATTAATCCCCATTCTGTTTTTCTCAAGGTTAGCAGAGAAAATGAAACAACCTACTCAGCCCTGGTGCTGCTGTTTGTTTGATTAAAATTCATGGTCGACCTCACCATTTTTGTTGCTCAAAAAAGCTCTGTTAAAACTGACAGTTCTATTAAAGGCAGATAAATTTCAGAGTATGGGAGTTTTAATTTGTATTTCCTTTTTTTTCCTACTGAACTGATCGAAAAATGACATGGATCAACTTTTCCTCCCTTCCTTTCATCTCAAAAATATTTTATCTTTGGGATAACACCTCAGTGACTTTAGGAGCAGAGGATCCTCTCTATTCAGCATCTCTGACCACCTCTGTCTCATCCCGGACCCAGAGCTTCACCAGTAACTCCCTGCAGAAAAGAGCCACAATGAAGAACTGAAATCTTGTTCCAAATGTGTTCAAGACCAGGTTGGACAGGGCTTGGAGAAACCTGGTCTGGGAGAAGGTGACCCTGCCCAAGGCAGGGGGTTGGAACCAGATGATCTTGAAGCTTCCTTCCAATCCCAGGTCATTCTCTGGTTCTGTGTCATGATTTTTCTCATTCCTTTGCATATTTCAGGTTTTTCCAAGCCCCATCCAACCTGGCCTTGAACACTTCCAGGGATTGGGCAGCCACGATTTCTCTGAGCAACTTGTCTCAATGCCTTGCCACCCTCACATAAAGAATTTTTTCTGAATATCTAATCAGCCCTCTGTCAGTTTGAAGCCATTCCCTCTTGTCCTGTCACTCCAGGTACTTGTGATTAGTCTCTCCTCCATCTTTCTTGGTAACAGCAGGCCACAATTAAGTAATCCCAAAAGCTTCTCTCTTCCAGGCTGAACATTCCCAATTTTTCCATCCTTTCCCCACAGCAGGGCTGCTCCATCCCTCTGATCACCTTGGTTTCTCCTCTGAACTCTCTCCAACAGCTCCATGTCCTTCCTGTGTTGGGGATCCCAGAACTGGAGGCAATTCTGCAGGTGGGTTCTCATCAAGTCCATGACATCATCAGTCACCCCAGAAATCACAGAATCATCAAATCAATGGGGCTGGAAAAGACCTCTGAGGTCATCAAGTCCAAACTATGACCCAACCAGCCCACGGTGTTGAGTGCCACATCTGGTATTTCCGTAAACACCTCCAGGTTCAGAGTTAAAATGATGGTGGCAGACTGGATCGATCAGGTGATGAAGGAAGTCCCAAATAAATAGTGGAGAGAAATCCCCAGGAAAACCCACAGAATGCACCATCCATGGAGTTTATATTCACTCAGGTTCATGTAGGAATTCCCAGGTACCTCCCCAGGGGTGGGGAGTTTCAGTTGGATGCTGGAATGTTGTGGATCAACAATTTGGGAATTTTTGACACTTCTAAAGAGATACAGCTGGGCATTACATCAGCCCATTATGGCCCATTATGGCCCATCAGCAGAGATGAGCACCTTGAGGCCACCTGACCCCTGTCCCCAAGTGCCAAATCCACATCTGTTAAATCCCTCCAGGGCTGGTGACCCCACCACTGCCCTGGGCACTCTTTCCATGAAGAAATTTTCCCAATATGCAACCTAAACCTACCCTGGCACAACTTGTGGCCATTTCCTCTTGTCCTGTGTGTCAATGGTGCTTTCTAGACATGGGATTTATCCCAGCTGAGTATCCTAATTAAGGACAAAGAGTTCCCGCCTCACAGGATTTGCCTCATACCCAGGTGCATACTGAGGCTCACCCTCTGCTCCTGGGTGGGGTATTTTAATAATATTAATTATTGAATTTTTGAATATTTGAACCATTAACCTGTTCAATCTCATATCCCCTCAGGCCAGTTGAACACAGAAGGACTCCAGAATTTCCAGCACATTCCTTGGTCTCCAGAGACTGCACAAGCACCAGCAGGATGTTTCCAGCTGTCCTTATCTCCAGCGGGGGAGCTGCTGCCCCGCTCCCGTTGGCTCATGATTTATTAAGAGCTATTTACGCCTGAGCCAATATTTCCTTCTGTTATCCCATCTATTTGCGATGTCCTCTGCAGCTCCGCTACATCGCTTTGATTTATGATTCACGTTATTTTTATTTTCTTCAGAGTTCTGCTGTATTTATTTATGTTGCCCCGAAGAGACAATTTTCAAATGTACCAGTCCTGGCAACTTCATTGAGGGCCCCCCTCCCTGTCCCTGCCTGTGCACAAATCATTTCCTTCTTTTGAATAAGTCATTGCTTTTACAGAGGGGAATAAATTTTCATAAGAATTTTTCTTATCAGACCCAGCATGGGGGTCATCAATAAGCATCTCTCACCTGTTAATGGGGATGGTTTGGATTTCTGTGGTGTTTCTGTTAATAGGTAAAGGTCTAATTAAAGCTTGAGAAAATACAAGTTGTTGGATTAAATGTCCTTTAGTGGGGGAGGGGAGTATGTTTTTGTGTAATTTTATTAGCCAAATATTTTCTCTATGTGAAAAATAAAAAAAAAAGCTATGTTTTTGTTGTCTCACAGAATATGTAAAAATCCCTGCTATCTTGAGCTGGAAAGAAATTCTAGGACACCGGACCTGAGAGGCAGCAAAGACTCATCCCCTGCAGCCATTTCCAAGTATGTATCTAGACTATTTTAAATATTGTAAGCCACAGCACCCCTTTCACCTCCCTTTCCTGCAGCCTTGGGGGTATTTCCACTCTGACTCCATCTGTCCTCTCTCCTTTCATGCCATTTAAGAGCTGTTCCCCAGTTCCATCCTCTTCTCCAGAGGCTTTTGCTCTGATGAGGAACTCAGAGACTCCTAGAATGGTTTGGGTTGGAAAGAACCTTTAAAATCATCCCATTCCAATCCCAAAGCTGTGGGCAGGGAGAAATCCTTGTTACCCTAAGCCACCCAAGAAAACTGGAACATTAAACTCCTGATGGATAGTATCACTATTTGTCTTGTAATCCCGTGACTCTCCCTGGGCTTAAAATGTGTTCCTGGTACACCACTAAGGAGACAGGACATGGGGGAAGGGCTTTAAACTTAGAGGCCAAGTTTAGATGGGATAATAGGAAAAAAAAAACCATCCCTGTGAGGGTGGGGAGGCTTTGGAATGGAATTCCCAGAGAAACTGTGGCTGCCCCATTCCTGGAAGTATCCAAGGCTGGGTTAGATGGGGCTTGGAGCAACCTGGGATAGCAGAAGGTGTCCCTGTCCATGGTAGGAGAGTAGAATGAGATGATCTTTATGGTCCCTTCCAATCCAAACCATTCCATGATCTTTTGCTGGTCCCACAAATCAGTCCCACACCTAAAGCTGATTTTCCCTTTTCACCATACAGCTGCAAAAATCCCAAGATTCACTCGGACCACAAGTTCCCTTTTCTCTGCCCCAATTTTCCCATTTCCACCAGCATGAATAAACATTATTTTAATATTCTGCCCCATTGTTTGCTTTTCTTACATCTTGGACTGACTTTGCCTCCCGAGCAGCTCAGCTTCGTTCCTGATCTCCAGCCGTCTTCCTGCAAATCCTTGTTCATTCCCCTCACCTCCACACAAATGACAAATGATTGTGTCATCCTTCCACTCCAGGGTCCTGCTCCGAGTGACAACGAGTTTCTAATCTCACCCCATTGTTCATCTCTGACTCCCCTTAATCTCCATCAGCTCCATGTGTCAACAGGGCTTGCTCAAAATCACTTATCGCACACTAAATTTATTTAGAATTAATCAGAGACAATTTGAGGTGTTTATTAAAGCAGCTACAGTCTCAGCTTGACCTTGCGATAGGATTTGTGTTTCAAAGAAACAACTTTTTCCTTTTTTTTTCCATTGTTGCTTGATACTGAGTAGAAAAACTTGCATTAAGGAACTAATGAAGGTGAAATCTGCTGCCAGAGACAAATTCTGCTTAACAGACTTGACATTTTCTCTGGAGTTTTGGGGTTTTTGACCAAAAAAGCACACAAACTACGCAGGAATTACCTGACCTGTCTCTGTCAGAGATGAGAAAGGGTCTCATTGAACTGGTTCCCTGCTCAAACCTCATCTTCTCAGACAGATGAGAGAAAGGACAAGACCCAAGTCACTCAGAAATTATGTTTCTCCTTTTTTGATAAATCATCTTCAATTGAGAGCATAACATGGTTCTGAAGGGATTCTCTGGTTCTGAAGGGATTCTCTGGTTCTGAAGGGATTCTATGGTACTGATAAATGAAACTGGGATGGCTTAACCAGCAGAAACAGAGCTCTCCTGGGAGCAGAGACCCAGTTTTTCCCTATTTCTATCTTCAGGTGACTGTTAACACTTAAATAAAAAAAAAAAAAAAAAAAAATTCCATAGGACATTCAGTGTTTAGGAATAGCTCCAAGCTGCTGAGGAAGCCTTGCCAACGGCTCTGGACAAGAATTCTTCTGCAGAGAGGGGACCCCTCAGCTCAGCAGTCACAGTCACAGTGGTTTTACTGTTAATGGGTTTTTTCCCCTCTTTCATTTACCCAATCCTAAGCAATTCAGACTGTTATAGATTTGATTGACCCCCACTATTGATGCTGATAATTCTGATCTGATAATTCGTGATCTATACTCGAGGCAGATTTTGTGCCAGCTCCAAGGAAAACAAATTGAAAATTCCGGTTGGCTCTCCAGGAATGCCCGACTGTCCTTTTCCACCTCAGGTCTGCACAGACCTGTCTTTCCAAGAGTGCAGGAAGGTTTTCCAAGTGTTTTGGCAGTTCCCTGTCAGCCAGAGAGGATTAAACATCTCCTGTTAACAGCTCTGCTGCTGTGAGCAGCCCTTCTCAAAATGAAGCAGCAGCTTGGGCAGAGCTGTTGACCTCGTGCTTCCAAAGCCATCTCTCCGTTAATCAGCCTTGTCAAAGCCTGGCTCTCCCAGGGAGAAATCTCTCACTCCCCATCCCTACACCTCCTCCATCCAAGGGTTCATTCCTTCTTGTCTTCCAAGTCATGTTCATCAATCAAGAGGAGGAGATGGATGCGAGCTCCTGATTACTCGGGAGGTGGAAAATTGAGTCCCACCAAATCACTACCCCAGAGGATGATAAATCAAATCCTGCAGGAACTCTTTTGACCTCCTAGCAGAGGGTTTTCCAGACTCAGAGATTTCTCCGGAGATACCAGATCCTTGGTTTAACTCAGAGGCTTGTAATAAAATGGAATTCTTCCAAACAGGAATTTTCTCTTCCGTCTGACTCCTTTCCCAATGCTGAGTCTGACACATCGTTGGGGAAGCAAAGTAAGGACATTTGTTCCCTTGCTTTAGAAATCTATCCCCTAAATACTCTTTTCTCCAAGTTCCCAAGGAGTTACAGGAAAAATGAGCTTATTTGGGGAAAACCACAGGATTTGCCTCATACCCAGGTGCATACTGAGGCTCACCCTCTGCTCCTGGGTGGGGTATTTTAATAATATTAATTATTGAATTTTTGAATATTTGAACCATTAACCTGTTCAATCTCATATCCCCTCAGGCCAGTTGAACACAGAAGGACTCCAGAATTTCCAGCACATTCCTTGGTCTCCAGAGACTGCACAAGCACCAGCAGGATGTTTCCAGCTGTCCTTATCTCCAGCGGGGGAGCTGCTGCCCCGCTCCCGTTGGCTCATGATTTATTAAGAGCTATTTACGCCTGAGCCAATATTTCCTTCTGTTATCCCATCTATTTGCGATGTCCTCTGCAGCTCCGCTACATCGCTTTGATTTATGATTCACGTTATTTTTATTTTCTTCAGAGTTCTGCTGTATTTATTTATGTTGCCCCGAAGAGACAATTTTCAAATGTACCAGTCCTGGCAACTTCATTGAGGGCCCCCCTCCCTGTCCCTGCCTGTGCACAAATCATTTCCTTCTTTTGAATAAGTCATTGCTTTTACAGAGGGGAATAAATTTTCATAAGAATTTTTCTTATCAGACCCAGCATGGGGGTCATCAATAAGCATCTCTCACCTGTTAATGGGGATGGTTTGGATTTCTGTGGTGTTTCTGTTAATAGGTAAAGGTCTAATTAAAGCTTGAGAAAATACAAGTTGTTGGATTAAATGTCCTTTAGTGGGGGAGGGGAGTATGTTTTTGTGTAATTTTAGCCAAAATTATTTTCCATAGACTTGAAAAAAAAAAAAAAAAAAGAACTATAGTTTTGTGTCTCACAGAAATGTAAAAATCCCTGCTATCTGAGCTGGAAAGAAATTCTAGGACACCAGGACCTGAGAGGCAGCAAAGACTCATCCCCTGCAGCCATTTCCAAGTATGTATCTAGACTATTTTAAATATTGTAAGCCACAGCACCCCTTTCACCTCCTTTCCTGCAGCCTTGGGGGTATTTCCACTCTGACTCCATCTGTCCTCTCTCCTTTCATGCCATTTAAGAGCTGTTCCCCAGTTCCATCCTCTTCTCCAGAGGCTTTTGCTCTGATGAGGAACTCAGAGACTCCTAGAATGGTTTGGGTAAAGAAAGCCTTAAATATCTCCAGTTCAATCCCAAAGTTGTGGGCAGGGAGAAATCCTGTTACCCTAAGCCACCCAAGAAAACTGGAACATTAAACTCCTGATGGATAGTATCACTATTTGTCTTGTAATCCCGTGACTCTCCCTGGGCTTAAAATGTGTTCCTGGTACACCACTAAGGAGACAGGACATGGGGGAAGGGCTTTAAACTTAGAGGCCAAGTTTAGATGGGATAATAGGAAAAAAAAACCATCCCTGATGAGGGTGGGGAGGCTTTGGAATGGAATTCCCAGAGAAGCTGTGTGCCCCATTCTGGAAGTATCCAAGGCTGGTGATGGGCTTGAGCAACCTGGGATAGCAGAAGGTTTCCCTGCCATGGGGAGAGCAGAATGGATGATCTAATGGTCCCTTCCAATCCAAACATTCCATGATCTTTTGCTGGTCCCACAAATCAGTCCCACACCTAAAGCTGATTTTCCCTTCACCATACAGCTGCAAAAATCCCAAGATTCACTCGGACCACAAGTTCCCTTTTCTCTGCCCCAATTTTCCCATTTCCACCAGCATGAATAAACATTATTTTAATATTCTGCCCCATTGTTTGCTTTTCTTACATCTTGGACTGACTTTGCCTCCCGAGCAGCTCAGCTTCGTTCCTGATCTCCAGCCGTCTTCCTGCAAATCCTTGTTCATTCCCCTCACCTCCACACAAATGACAAATGATTGTGTCATCCTTCCACTCCAGGGTCCTGCTCCGAGTGACAACGAGTTTCTAATCTCACCCCATTGTTCATCTCTGACTCCCCTTAATCTCCATCAGCTCCATGTGTCAACAGGGCTTGCTCAAAATCACTTATCGCACACTAAATTTATTTAGAATTAATCAGAGACAATTTGAGGTGTTTATTAAAGCAGCTACAGTCTCAGCTTGACCTTGCGATAGGATTTGTGTTTCAAAGAAACAACTTTTTCTTTTTTTTTCATTGTTGCTTGATACTGAGTAGAAAAACTTGCATTAAGGAACTAATGAAGGTGAAATCTGCTGCCAGAGACAAATTCTGCTTAACAGACTTGACATTTTCTCTGGAGTTTTGGGGTTTTTGACCAAAAAAGCACACAAACTACGCAGGAATTACCTGACCTGTCTCTGTCAGAGATGAGAAAGGGTCTCATTGAACTGGTTCCCTGCTCAAACCTCATCTTCTCAGACAGATGAGAGAAAGGACAAGACCCAAGTCACTCAGAAATTATGTTTCTCCTTTTTTGATAAATCATCTTCAATTGAGAGCATAACATGGTTCTGAAGGGATTCTCTGGTTCTGGAGGGATTATCTGGTTCTGAAGGGATTCTATGGTACTGATAAATGAAACTGGGATGGCTTAACCAGCAGAAACAGAGCTCTCCTGGGAGCAGAGACCAGATTTTCCCTATTTCATCTCAGTGACTGTTAACACTTAAATATTAAAAAAAAAAAAAAAAAAAATTAAAAATAGAAGGATTCATAGGACACTCAGTATTTAGAAATAGCTCCAAGCTGCTGAGGAAGCCTTGCCAACGGCTCTGGACAAGAATTCCTTCTGCAGAGAGGGGACCCCTCAGCTCAGCAGTCACAGTCACAGTGGTTTTACTGTTAATGGGTTTTTTCCCCTCTTTCATTTACCCAATCCTAAGCAATTCAGAACTGTTATAGATTTGACTGACCCCCACTATTGATGCTGATCAATTCTGATCTGATAATTCGTGATCTATACTCGAGGCAGATTTTGTGCCACGCTCCAAGGAAATACAAATTGAAAATTCCTGTTGGCTCTCCCAGGAATGCCCGACTGTTCCTTTTCCAACCTCAGTGTCTGCACAGACCTGTCTTTCCAAGAGTGCAGGAAGGTTTTCCAAGTGTTTTGGCAGTTCCCTGTCAGCCAGAGAGGATTAAACATCTCCTGTTAACAGCTCTGCTGCTGTGAGCAGCCCTTCTCAAAATGAAGCAGCAGCTTGGGCAGAGCTGTTGACCTCGTGCTTCCAAAGCCATCTCTCTGTTAATCAGCCTTGTCAAAGCCTGGCTCTCCCAGGGAGAAATCTCTCACTCCCCATCCCCACCTCCTCCATCCAAGGGTTCATTCCTTCTTGTATTCCAAGTCATGTTCATCAATCAAGAGGAGGAGATGGATGCGAGCTCCTGATTACTCGGGAGGTGGAAAATTGAGTCCCACCAAATCACTACCCCAGAGGATGATAAATCAAATCCTGCAGGAACTCTTTTGACCTCCTAGCAGAGGGTTTTCCAGACTCAGGGATTTCTCCAGAGATATCAGATCCTTGGTTAAACTCAGAGGCTTGTAATAACATGGAAATCTTCCAAACAGGAATTTTCTTTCCGGTCTGACCGTCTTTCCCAATTCTGAGTCTGCACAGCATCGGTTGGGGAAAGCAAAGTAAGGACATTTGTTCCCTTGCTTTAGAAATCTATCCCCTAAATACTCTTTTCTCCAAGTTCCCAAGGAGTTACAGGAAAAATGAGCTTATTTGGGGAAAGTAAATAATTTTCTAGGGAGAAATTCCTCTGATGATTCTTGGGGGTGTCCTGTGCAGGGCAACAATGATCCTTGTAAGATCCTTCTAAATCAGGATATTTAATGATTCTACAGAAGAATTTCCTGACACTTTCTTTGTGAATGTTCAGCCTTTGAATCCATCTTAAACTGGCCCAAAAATTGCATGTTAATGTTATACTCCAGAGAAAAAAAAAAAAAAAAAGCTCAAAACAGTGTAAGCAGATGACAAAGAAGGGAAGAAGAAATTCCTGATATGCACTTAAAAGTTCAAATTTGTTGGAACAAAGAAATCCAGGACAGTCAGTAAAATCCAGTAAAATCTAGGGACGTGGTCACCCATCTCCATAAAACCCATAAACATCCTAATTAAAACAGGCAGGACATGAGGAGGGTGACTCTAAAAACATGTTTCATGCTCCAGCAGCTGCAAAATGAGTACAGGGATGTCTGGACCAGTGGATTCCTCACGTTCTCCACAAATCTTGTGCCAAAAAATCCTTCAAAACTCAGGGAGGAGCTGCCTCCCAAGCTCCCTGCTCCTCGAAAACTGATTATGCAACAGAGATTTCTAAATTAACCCATGAACAGCTTTTATTTGCCCACAAATATTGTGCTGGACCATGCAAATTAAAAGTTTATGTATGTGCGGAGTTATCTCAGTTGGAATTACACTTCAACAATCTCATTTGCATAAGTCAGAGATTGTAATGACTTACTCAACTAAGCATACCCATGCAGTTAATTACTTTTCTCCAAATGAAATGCCAAAATTATTTCCCAGCAGAGAAAGGCAACCGCTCACCCAAAGCAGCACAGGATGCTGTCAGTTTTAAAACAATTGTTATGAAATTAATTTTAACAGGCCACTGAACCATAGTTAGGGAGCAATGAGAAGTAAAATGTGACCAATGACCAAGTCCAGCAGCTTCACTGGCTAGTCCACTTTCACCCAGGAATTGTGGAATGAGGAAACACAAGAAGCATTTCAGTCTTTAGGAGAAAGCAGCCCTGGGAAGGTTTGAGGGGAAAAAAAGCTCCTGGCAGAGAAAAATTTACATTTGGGATCACTTGTTATTACAAACTTGGAAATGAGCAAATAAAGGCAGATTCTTCCTGTTCCCTCCTCATATTGCCCCAAAACACAAGAGGAAGTAAGAAAGTTTCCAGAGCTTGGATAGAATAAAATAAAATAAAATAAAATAAAATAAAAAATAAAATAAAATAAAATAAATAAAATAAAATAAAATAAAAAAATAAAATCAAAAAATAAAATCTTGTGTCTTGGTTCGTTAAGGCCAGGCTGGATGAAGCTCTGAGGAGCCTGGTCTGGTGCAGGTGTCCCTGGATGATCTGGAAGGTCCCTTGAAACCCAAACCATTCTGTGATTCTGTGAATTAAACAATGTCACAAGCAAAGGGGATGATGTGACATTGGGACTGTGCTGATGAATTTGGGACATGCAGCCATCATTATTTATTAATTTAGATTTTGTTGCAGTTTGTCCTGAATTGGGATGATCAGGAATATCCTGCTCTTTGTCCAAGTGGGAATGGGAGGGGATGGTGCCTTTGATCTGAGCAAAGCACCAGTGAGATAATGCAGAATATAATAATTCACTGCACAATGTGGCACAGACCCTCAAATCTGGGCATTCCTCCTGTGTGCCAGCCCTTCCATGCCCCACGGTTTTTTGGACAGCCATCTTCAGGAATTATACAACGGATGGGTATCTCCTGCTTTTCCAGAGATCATGGGCAGCTTGTAAGGATCCAGTCACAAATTTGTGTTTTAAGGTTACATATAACATCTGGCAGAGTTCTACCAACATTCAAGATTTTCTGGTTTAATCTGAAATTAAATTAATTTTAAAACTGGCAAATCTTTTTGAGAATGTTGTTTTTTTCTCTGTCCCACTCAAGCTCAGTTTGAGCAGCCTGGATGGTGGAATGAATCCAGAACTTTCTGCCCAACCCAAACCACCCTAAAATTCCATGAACTAACATTATTTGGAGCTATTGCAGATCCTGTATCATCCCTGCAGCTTCTTGCTGTTGCCTCAACCAGAACATATTTAAACTGGAGAAAATATTAACTTGTGCCCTGCAGGCACTGAGACACTTTGTGAGAGGACTTTAAATGACAAGACAAGTTTTCGACAGTGAATCCAACTCCAGAAAAAAAAAAAAAAAAACCTTGAGAGTGTGGGGGACGCACAGAGCACAGTGAATCCATGTAGGTGCAGAACTACAGGCACAGCAAACTCCAACCAGGCTGCAAACTCTGTAACAGCAAATACTGAGTCTGTTCTGATCTCTGCTGACTTAAATTTATATTCCTGAATGTCTCTGCGTGGAAAAAGTGGGGGTGAAGCAGCTGATAAAGACTGAGAACAGAGAGTTCTGAAGGTCTTGCAGCTCCATTGCACCAGGATGTCAAAAACTCCCAGCTTGGAGATGTGGAGCTGTGATTTCCCCTTTACAAAGCGCTTCTCAAGGAGCCTGATTTGCTTTGCTTTGAATGCATGGATTATCAGCTTAATTTTCATGAGGTTTTTTTTTTTTTTTTTTTTTTTTAATCTGAAATTTAATTTAGAAGATTTTGTCAAGTGATTGTTGCAATTTGTTCTGCTGGGTGCTCTCAGAACAATTTCTGCCTGCCAAAAATATATCTCCTGGCTTTTATCACGGAACTCAGAGAGATTCTTGTCACACCCTTTGCCTCAGGCACCTGAGAGCCTCAAAGGGCCTTTTTTCCCCTTTTTTTGCTGTGGCAGGACGGCTTCAATAGAACTGGAAAGGACTTTTCCCAGCAAGGATATGGAAAGGCATTCAAGCCAAGGAACAATGGCTGTGAAATTCCAACTCTCTGCACCATGGAGAGTGGGATGGACAGATTGGACAGATCAAAGGCCCACCTGGTTTTAGGTAGGTTCAGATCAGATATTAGGGACAAGTTTTTTACCAAGAGGGTTGTGAGAACGTGGCACAGGTGGCCCAGAGAGGTTGTAGACTCCCCATTCATGGAAGAGTTTTACAAGTTTTGTAAGTTTTAAATTTTAAGACCAACTGAGCAACCTGATCTAGTGCAAGGTGACCTACCCATGGCAGAGGGTTGAAACTTAATGGTCTTGAAGATCCTTTCAAACTAAAACCATTCTAGCATTCCATGATGTGTCTCCATCCCATCCCTAAAAGTGATCAGAGGCAGAAGCTTGAAGAAACTTAAAAAATTAAATAATGTCCCTCTATTCTAAAGAATGCCTGCCCCAGATGAGGCCAGAGCCCAGTTTACACAATGTGTTCCAGAGAGAAGGATCCAACCAAAGTTGAATCCTCGAGTTTTGAGATAGCACAGGGCTCACTGACTCCCTATTGAGGATTTTTGGTCTCTCTGCCCAGAAGAATTCCAAAACTGAGCTGGAATATCAGGTTATAAGAATTACAATCATGCAGGATAAGGATACAAGGAATACATAAAGGGTATAGAAAGCACCTAAAAGGATATATAAAATATAGAAAAGGGTATATAAAAATAAGAGGTAAAAATCATCAGGAACAGGGATGTTCCTCCTGGCTGCCAGGGCACTGATGGCTTAGATCCAACTTTCCTTCAATCAGGGCTGGAAGAGGACTTTGAAAATCATCTCATTCCAACCCCCTGCCATGGGTAGGGACATCTCCCACTAACCCAGGTTGCTCCAATCCCCATCCAACCTTTTCTTGGACACTTTCAGGGATGGGACAGCCACAGTTTCTCTGGGCAACCTGTGCCAGGGGCTCTGACATTGACAATAAATAATTTTTTTCTGATATCCAATGCCAAGTCAGTGTTTAAATCATCCAGAGCTGGATATTCCGAGGCATCATTCCCAGACCCATCAGACAAGGAACAGCTGCTTCCACTCAGCACTCAGACAGCCCCAGCCAGCCTGGGCCATGTTTTACCTGGCTCTGGAAGCAGGAGAAAACCCTTTGGAAATGCTGTAGCACCAAGCTGTGGGCTCAGGGGGAACATCTTTCATCCATGCATTTCTGTGGCCTCAAACTGCTTATTCTGCCAAGAAAAAAATTATATCCTTGGAGTGGAAGCTGTGACAAGTTGCAGCATCAGAAAAAAACATATATTTGAAGTATAATATATTAAATATGCTGTATATTTAATAAACAAAGCTCTGGTGAGAGAGACAGTGCTCAGTATCTTCAAAACCTTACAGTTTTCTTAACCCAAACTGGATAAAAATAGAAAATAATGAAAATTACTCTGGGTCAGTAACCCTCCAGAGCTTCAGAACGAAGTGGGATAAAACCGAATTTTCATTTTAAAACTTCTTTTTCCATCTCAGCTCATACCAGATACCTATTTATTCTTTTTATATGTATTTTTCTCTTCTTCTTGACAGAACAGCCCTGCAAATGGAGCTTTTATGTTTTCTCTGGGCATGGCTCCACTGGTTGTTGAAGCATATCAAAAACCATCTTGCCCAATATTTTTCTGCAGTGAAAAATCTGCCTTTTTCCCACCTGTCGTTTTGAAGCCGACAGATCCACAAGTTTTTCCTGCTTAAATAGATTTTGTCTGGGGCTGTTCCACCCATCCCAAGCCCAGGGCCGCTGGAGGAATTTTCACAGCTCTTTAAAACAGAGATGAAAACATTGCTGGAAAAGAAGCTCTTGTGCTGCAACATCCACTCAAGTCGATTTATTTAGTGCTGCTTGGCATGAAAATTGCAACTTCTTTGAATGATATATCTGGATATTGTAATGGTTAAGATTTCACTGGAATGAAGTCATGGAACAGGCTTATCTTTACCTGGAAGTGCTGGTGGATACGTTCATCACCCGCTGAGCAAAGCAGAGATTTCCTTGAGTTCCATCTCTCCCTTCATGGGGAGAAATTCTGTCTCATCCTATGGATCCAATAGGTGTGGATCCAATCAGTTCATGCTGCCTTCAATGAGAGGGAGCTTCTTTTAAAAATTATTCAATCCAGCATTTTCATTTCGTGTGCAGATGCAAATTAGACTTTAATTGCTCACCAGCTCAACTGATCATTGAGACACCCATCAAAGTGGCTGCACTGGGGAGGTACAAATAAGCACAGAGTTGATGTATGCCTCATCTCTGATAACAGGAGATGAAATATTCTTCAGCAAAGCCATTTTTTGCTCATCAGTCCCCTGCAGGGCTCTGGCTGAGTCCTGCTCATTTAGACTCTTCCATATCTCTTGATTCCCAGGATTTCCAGGTCATGAAAAAATCATCTGAGCTGGGTTTTCTACTTGTAGGTGATCATCAGACCCATGACACACCTCTTCTTTTTGGTCATAAAATCATGGAATTATTTGGGTTGGAAGGGACCTTCAAGATCATCCAATTTCAAGCTCTTGCCATGGGCAGGGAACATTCCACTATCCCAGGTTGCTCAGAGTTCCATCCAACTTGGCCCTGATAAGGGGGGGATCATATAACAAGATACAGCTCTTGTTTAGCTCAAGAAATACAGAAAATTCCTTGGGAGATGACAAAGTTGATGAAATAGTAAAATACTATGGAAATAATAAAATATTCTTGTGATATCAACTTTTTGAAGATGTTCTCCCAGCTGCCCAGTAGGGATGAAGGGGTGGGGGTGAAGCTGCTGCCCTGAGAGAAAAGCCACCGAATTTGGCAACACCATTAATCCTCAGCGACACCTGCACCCAGGTATCTCCTCTGATCACAGCTTTCAGAGCAGTTAACAGAGCATGGCGAGAGAACAGTGGAGGCAAAACCCAGGAGGGTGAAATGTTTGGAAGTCACAACTCAGTTCAGGAGTGGCAGCCACCTCCTCCATGATAGATATCACAGATCTGTGGACATTCCCAACCTTCCCTAATCAGCAAAGCTCTACAGAGCAGCCTAGGGCCAGTTCAGGGCAGTCAGTGATCCATACAAATTATTCTGCTGTTCCTCCAAGGTACGATTCCTGTCTTCAGAAAACAGAAGATTCCCTGGTGGATAAACTTCGAGAAGTTTGGACATTGCTACGGCAGGTAGGGAATGGTGTTTCCCTTCATTCTGGAGGAAAATAAGCTGGAGCACGTCCAGGGAAGGGAGTGAGGCTGGAGAAGGGAATGGAGAACCAGGAGAGGCTGAGGGAGCTGGCGGGGCTCAACCTGGAAAAAAGGAGGCTCAGGGGGGACCTTCTGGCTCTGCACAAATCCCTGACAGGAGAGGGGAACCAGGTGGGAGTTGTGCTCTGTTCCCAGGGAACAAGGTACAGGACAAGAGGAAACAGCCTCAGGATGGTCCAGGGGAGGTTTAGTTTGGATATTAGGAAAAATTTAAACACTGGAAGACTTTGAGCATTGGAACGGGCTTCCCTGAGAAGTGGTGGAATCACCATCCCTTGGAAGTGTCCAAAACCCACATGGATGTGGCATTTGAGGACATGGTTTAGAGGTGGCCTTGGCAGAGCTGGGTGAATGGTAGGACTTGATGATCTCAGAGATCTTTTCCAACCTGAATGATTCTAGTGTAAGATTTTACCAATATTTTATCTGAATTCCTGAGCAGGTTGTGTTTAATCCTCATGAGCATTTCTAGAACTGGAAGGGAAAACTGGGCACAGGAAGGTCACTCAATCCTCAAATCATCAAGCTGGGAGGTTTTAAAGCAGAGTAATCTCCAGAGAGAGGGATAAAAAGGAAGTTCTCTGATGTCAGATCCTGAGACAAACAAATCTGAAAACCTTCCAAAATCCTGCCATCTCCTGGTTCATCAGTTTATTTTGAGTGAAAAGCTGCACCCCTCAGGGATAAAATTTTGTCATATAGAACAAGCACTGGGCTTTTTTCCTGAAAATTTGTAGTTTTACAAATCTTTGTTACTGTTGTGTCTATTTTGGAACTTTTAAGTGTTTTACCTTATTTTAGCTTGAATTTTAAACCCACCAAAGCTCTCTGCTGCTGTGGATGTGTTGTAAAAATCAGTGAAAGGAGACAACCTGGGCATGACTCAGAGCACTCAGAGACAAATGAGATGCCCTGGAGACACCTCCTGGGTCCTCCAGGCACCAAAAAAAAATCTGCATGAGCCTGACTAATCTCAGCTTAACACATGCCTCACATGCTCCTGGATGTCCAAACTGGGGCTGGTATCAAGTTTGCCAAAAAATCATCCATTTTCTCCCACGTTTTATGGATTATATCTGTATTTTATATCCTCAGACAATAAAGAAGGTGGGAATTCACAGGAAATAAGAATTTTCTGGGGTGTAGTTTTACCTGGGAAAAATCTCTGGCTGTGCCAGCAATGTTTTGTTCTGCCCATGAATTCCTGTAACCTCTGGGTGCTGGAGGAGCTTTCAGCAAATGCTTTTTTTTTTTTACAGTTTCCTTTGCACTCAGGAAATCAGAGACAGGGAAGGCTGTAGAAATAACTCTGCTGGTGTCTCACATTACCTCCACCAAATATTAAATCCTTTTTCTCCTGTGTTCCTACAGAAAAGGGAATTTCTGACCCCTCACAGTCAACCACTGCATTTCCCACATTGTGTTTCTGAGCAGACAGAAGAACAGGGTGTTAAATTCAGGAATAAATGAATGGTTGGGGCAGTAAAAGGTCTTAGCAGTGGGTGGGAAATGAATCATTATTAAAAGTTGTGTTCATCAACAGTGATCTGGAGCGGCTGGGAGGCAACATTGCTGGCAGGAGTGTGGGTTGTAGCTCAAACTTGTGATGGCCTCTTTCACAGCCAAAAGAGAAAAAAAAAAAAGACTTTTTCTTAAGTGTTTGGAAATAAAATTAAGAAATCAAGTATTTGACGGGTTTGTTTTGCATCTGGTTTTGTGTAATGTTATCCATGACAAACTTTCAAGGAAGGAAGATGCCAGAACCATTTCCATCTGCCTACAAGACAAACTTTTGTATTGCAGCAAATTGTTTCAGCACCACAAAAAGAGGCCCCAGAATCAGAGGAGATTCTAGTAGAGAGTCATGGAATGGTTTGAGTTGGAAGAGGCCTTAAAGATCATTTAATTCTACCTCCCTGCTATGGACAGGAACATTTCCACTATCCCAGGTTGCTCCAGGCCCTGTCCAACCTGGCCTTGGATATTTCCAGAGATGGGGCAGCCACAGTTTCTCTGGGCAACCTCTGCCAGGGCCTCTCCACTCTCACAGGGAGGAATTTCAGAGAATCTCCAAATTATTTAGATTGGAAAAGACCTACAAGATCATCAAGTCAAGGTGACCGATCCTCACTGCAACCAGCCCACAATGAGTGTCACATTCAATTTTTTCTTGGATGCCTCCAGGGATGATGACTCTACCACCTCCCTGGGCAGTCCCTTCCAATGCCTGACCACCCTTTCAATGACAAAATTTCCTTTGATATCCAACCTAAATCTCCCCTGGTGCACCTTGAGGCCATTCCCTCTCATCCTGACCCTTGCTCCCTCGGAGCAGAGGCCAACCGAGCCCCTGATGCATCCTCCTGTCAGGTAATTGGGGAGAGACAGAAGGCCCCCCTAAACCTCCTTTTCTTTTTTCCCCATTAGCCTGGAACTGTCCCCATGCTGACACAATTATTTGATTTTTATCCAAAACTTGGCCAACACAGAACCTCAACTCCCAAAGTCCAGCCCAGATCATCCATCACCCAATTCTTCCTGTTCCCCTGGTTCTTGTCTAAAGGTGAGAATATTCTTCTCTTTCTAACCCCATGAGTAGAAACCACTTTGCCCCAGTCTCTTTGTGTATTTCCTAGAGAAAAAATAAAGCACCAATTAAAAAATATTTCCAACCCTATTAAGAACAACTTCCCAGCTTACTGGGGGATAAAAAACAACTTTGCCTCTGTTTCATGGCCTGTGAAAAATGCAGCTCTGTTCAGTGGGCACTTGAGCTCTGCCCCACCAGCTCCTGCTTGGAATAAATCCCCACCTGGTGCAGTAGATAATTGTGGTTAATTACTCCCCTTCACATGAAGTAGAGCTGTTGTTGCAATTTTAGGAGTCACAGACTAGAAATAATGATTCTCCTACCAAGATTTAGCTTTATGTTTCAATTGGAGAGAATATTGTTTGATAGGGAAGTGTGGAAGGATGGGTGGGAGAAAAGATGAGGAGGAAATTGATGCCCATAAAATCTTCAACAAAACGCGTGAGGTCCACAAAGAAACAGGGAGGGGAAACATCCTCTGAAGAAACAGCAAAATTTGAGGTATAATGCATTGCACATGGATTTTGGGAAGTAAAAGTGGATTGGGACATTTATTTCTCTGCCTCCAAGGATTTAGGTCAGGGCAGTGTTCACCGTGAGCTCCTTCCCTGTACAGCTAAAAGAAATTAAGTATTTGCTGAGTCTCCTCAAGTCCAAAGCACTCCCTGGAGCTCCTTAGCTCCTCGTGACCTTGAAGAGTAACCAAATCTCATTTAAATGACCTGGAGAGATACATGGAAGCCCCACAGGGTGAAACTGGTCTTGAAATTAAGGTACAGATTCCTTTTCAAATCATTCCACAAACACTTTTCCATCTTTACCATTCTTCTCCCACTCTGCTCCATCCTGGAACCTCGTCCATCTCATCCTTGTGAGTGGCACTGGGTGGTCTTGGAGGGGGACATTATCCAGCACAAAAAGATCCTGTTTCCAGTTATTTCTCCAGATATTTCTGTCATTAATTCTTGCATCTGTGAAGGTTTCATCAGACAAGGCTGCCTCACAAATATGGGAGTGGAGAAGGGTCCAATGAAATGGAAACAAAGGACATTTTTTAAAATACATTAATTCTGATTTCTATGTGTGAGCCGACATTTGGATTCACAATGGATGAAGAGTGAATTGAGGATGGCAAGGTTGCACCCCAGTATAATCCACCAGCCTGTTCACTCTGGAGTGTGAAAACCCATTTTTTCCATGCTTGGAAGATTAGGGAATGACGAGAGAGAAGATGAAGCACTGAAGGCCCCTCATCAGCCCCTCATGCACAGATATTCCGACCACAGCCACAATCCTTTCATCCTTCCATCTACCATCTTTCCCAATTCTCCTCCCGAAAGCCTTTCCTCCTTTCAAATCCCCATTTCCCATCATGCAAATAACAAGGCAGAGGACTTGCCATGCTTTTATCTCCTTTCCCCCGTTCTCAGAGTGTCTGGAAGCTGCACTTCTCCCCTCTCATGTGCAGATGCTCTTCTGGAAGTAGCTGCTGCCTTGTCACAGCTTTCCTGTTCCCTGGCAGGTTTCCAAGGACAAGCTAGGAATAGAACCATCATTTCCTGGACTTAGCTAAAGTGTAGGCAAGAAAGTCTTGGAAACAAAACTTTTGAGGAGGAGTTACCAGGATTCTTGCACAGCTCCAAGGATAAACCATTATCCTGCAGCTTCGCTCCACCGCGTGCGAGCGCGGCTCACAGAGACCTCCAGACATCTCCAGCAGCCCTGATCTAAACCTTTTGAATATTAAACTTTATGCAAATACGTGGATAGAAAGTGAGAAGAAGGGAATTCTAATTTTCTTAGGAAGGAGGTGTCATTTGAGAGTGCAATAAAGTAAGTAAAGCTTTTCAGAGCTGCTGGCAGAAGGGAGATTTCCAGATGCTGCCCCCGAAATTCCCTCAATTTTCCAACTGAACTTTTACAAGTAGAGCCTTTGCAAGACTCTCAGCCTCCCCCAGAGCTCCAAACTATTTGATGGACAACATAAATTTCTTGGATTTTAAGGACCAAACTCCCCAGCTTCCATCTTCACTACAGAAATGTCAACACCTTCAACCTCCCCAACACATTCAAAGGGCAGGACTTAACCAAGTGGTGAAAATCTTTATTTTTGCCATTGATTACATGGGAATTTTAACTGGGCCTGAGTCCACCTCTGCCAAAAACTTCCTGTGGTCAATGTTTTATTTGAACTTATCATAAAAATGAATTCACACCAGGGCTGTCTAATGATGTTGTTTAGGCCTCTCAAAGGCTGGCATTTCCTTTTGGAATGTTTTGGCAACCTGATCATTCCCTTAAGAGAAGGTTTCCAAGGGATGAATAGGGAACCTTAATTCAGGTTTACAACAATGCCTGAGAACAGAATTCATAAATGGCCTCATGCAAAAAGCAGCAGAGAGAGCAAAATTACCCTGGTTCACTTTGAGTCAAGCTCTGAATCACAACAGCTAAAATTGGGAATAATCAAATATGGCTTTTGTTGCTGGGCAGGAAATGGAAAGGCTCCCAAAAATTCTGCTTCCAAAATTTAGTAGGTATTTCCCATGTTTTTCCCATTAATATTTCAATTTATTGCCAGACATGCTGTGGATGCCTCTCCCTTAAGATACAGAATTGAAAACTGAGCTCAAGATTTTCAAGAGGAGTTCATGGTGTTGAAATCTGGGGAATCAGATATTCTTGGTGTTGCTTTGGCCATATTGTGCACATACATCTTTATTCAATGGAACATTCGGGACTTCAAATGAGCATTTTAGGCATGACTGATACATTTTCAGAAAAAGTTGCCAAAGAAACTCTTTCTCCTGTGATGTTGTAAAGTAAATGGGCTTGTTTTAGTGTTCCATGGTCCAGAAAGGTATGAGAATGAAATGTTATATTTTATTTAAAAAATAGAGGGAAAATGTAAGCCAGAAAAGAGAGGTTAATCGAGATTTTTAGGGTTTATAGTTGCATTTTTTTGTTGGTTTATGAGCTATAACAGATCTTGCAGAGGTGGAACTCATTTCTTTCTATGTGAAGTATTTAGAAAATGAAGATTTTGCCCATTCCTGGGTTAATAATTCTAGTCATCAAAAATGTAACCAAAGGTTCACCTTGTAGAACAGAAAATGGATGGAATAAGATTGTCCTAAAAAGAAAAATCTAGAGAAAATGAGAAATGGAGAATTTTCTTTTAAAGGAAGCAACAATCTTAAAAAAATATTAAGTTTGGAAAAGGCTTTTAAGATCATCAAGTTCAAGCATCAAACCAATACCATATCCTCAAGTGCCACATCCTCACGTCTTTTAATCCCTCCAGAGACCGTGAGTCCACCTGCTCAGCCTGTTCCAATCCTGGCAACCCTTTCCACAAAGAAATTTTTCCTGATATCCAACATAAATCACCTCCCTCCCAACCATGGCCTTTTTATACCCCGAACCTGCCTTTCCTGATTTTTCACCTCCACGTTCCCTCCGTGCCTCATCATTTAGGAATGTCTTTGTCAGGCAGGATGATTCATCCCAGAGGAAGGAATCACTCTGGAAATACAAATATCAGAATGAAGTGCAAGCTGAGCAATGCAGGATGAACAGTGCACAGAAGAAGAGTTGAGAAAAAATCAATAGGTTATTGAACGTGTAATTGGAGGAACTTATTTGTTTGTAATGGTGAGGTCATAAATCAAAAGGCCCAGGTTGAGAGATGGGAATCAGACAGGAGGGAAGCAGGAAAAATCAATTATTGGTGTGATTTGGATCTCCAGTCACGCATGGCAGAGGTTCAGTCAAAATCCTTTCCTGGTGAATGTTTTTATCACTCCTGGGATAACGCTGGCTTGGGAGGAGAGGGACTCACACGCAGGGATGAGGTGGGGATTTGTTGACAAGGGGAGAAGCTGCCTCACTTAAAGGATAATGATCTCTTTAAGCCGTAAGGGGACATTTAGGGATTGCAGTGATGATCCTTGTGGGTCCTTCCAGCTCAGGGTATTCCATGATTTTATATTCTATTCTATTGTTCACCCAGATGTGTCTCTAAAACAAGCACAAGAAAAAGGTTGTTCCTCAAGGAATTTCCTCCTCTTTTGAGGTTTTGAAATGCTTCTTCCCACACTGAATTCCTGGGCCTGATCCCAAAGTCAGGGTGGTGACCCACAGACCCCAAAATCCCCTCTGCAGAGGATGCTCCATCTGCTTCATCACTTCCACAGTGAGAAATATTCCCCACTTGATGTATTTTTAGATGATGAAGGAATTAGAGTTTAGCACCAATTCTCAGGCACTTGTGGATTAGGGAATGGTCTGAAGGAGTAAATCTGACCTAGGGAATGGTCTGAAGGAGTAAGTCTGGCCCAGCAGCCCAAATTTTTCCCAGTTTCTGTGTTGTTTCCACTCAGTCATTTTCCTGAAAATTTCTTTCTCATGATCAGCTTGAAGACACCTTCTTATTCAGTTTCCTGTCTGAAAAATGCTCCATGTGGTCTTTGGGATTCTGGGGGAGTGTCGTGGGTTTAACGCCTTAGAATTCCTTCCTCCCACTGCAAGAAAAGATCAGGATCCTGACTACCTGAGGAAATGAAGGGATTGAGAGCAGCCCTACTAAGGAGGATTTGGAGTCGATGTCTATAAAAATCAGTCTCTTCATATCCTAAAATTGGCACCTGCATTTGATCTGATAAATTGTATCCTTAAAGATGATTTGAGCACTGTCATATGATGATATTTCCACTGCAAACACTAAAATGATGAGGTTTATTTTTCTGATATCAGAGAATTTCATGGCAGAGGTCTCCAGCTGGGCTGGATCTCCCAGGGACTCTTTGCAGCCAGTGGAGAGAAACAGATACTGATTTATCACAGCTATGCTGGGCTGGCAATTCACACCCACAGAAACTACAATAAATCATCCTTTTCAAAATTATTTTATTGTTTGTGGACACAAAATCAGTCAGATGAGCCCCGCCAGTGGTGCCTGTGCTGGCAGCCCACAGAAAGGACAGGTCATAGAACTTCTTCTTCCAGCAAATCCCTGGATCTCTGTCCATTCCTTTGCTGAATCTGGAAAATTTTGGGCTTTCCTTCCAGCAGCTGATTCCCAGCAGGATGATCTGAGTTCTCTTTCAGTCAGCAAATTCAGAGGAAGAGACAATCTGACACCAAGCTAAAGCAAAGAACCAGTCTGAAGGGGTGCAGAGGACAGGTTTGGCACAACCACGAGGTGACAAAGGTGTCACACAGGGGTAGAAACATCGACCCTGCTCTTCCTTCCAATGGGAATGTGCCCAGGAATGGGAAAAAATCGTATCAGGGCTTAATGCCCTCCAGGAAAATAAAATCTGCTGGGATAGGCACGATAAAGGATTTTTTGCTGTGCATCTCCCTGGAAGATCCACCCCTGAAATCCAGGGAATCAGCCAAGGTTGAGTGTTGGGATTTTCTCACCTTTCTTCAGCCCCCTCGGTGTGTAACCCCTCATCAACATTCCCTGCCTTGGCTCCCCCTCCATAGCTCATTAATAAAGGAGGCAAAAAGAGGGAATATTCTCCTGTTCTCCAAAGAGGCTCATGGATCATCCCATTTCTGGATGTTGGATGATCCCTCACAGCATGGGAAACAACTTTCACAGGGCAATTTTCATGTCCAAATTCGCACTTTTGAATTAGTAAATCAATCATAAGGAAAAAATAGGTTCTTTTTTTAGAATTGTAAAACTTTTATCAAGGTGCTGCTGCAAAATCCTTTAACATAAAAACAAAAACAAAGGAATTAGAGATTAAAATGGCATAAGATGGGAACCAATTTCTGCAATTTGCTGCTGTTTGCAGAATAAAAGGCTTGAAAAAGAGCTACGAGAAGTTCTGGCTGCAAAACAAAATCGTAAAACCTTGTGGAAACCCAGCTGGGAAAATTGAATGCAGTATTTGATCCTTAAACTTCCTTTTATTCATGTTGCCCTTGCAAATATTTGGTAAAGGCTGGAAGTCCCCACTCTGGTTTGAGCCACCTCAAATCCCAAACCAGCGAAGGAAGAGTTTCCCAAATTGGGATTAGTTTAATTGATGAGTTCAAACCAGCTGATTCCAGCTGTTGTGGTGCTTCCACTCATTGTAAATTATCCCCAGGGAAGTTCTCCCACTACCAGTTCTTCCAGAGTTCAGGGAAAATTTGGATAATTCTCTTAGACAAATGGGATTTTTGGGATTTTCCTCTGCAGGGCCAGGAGTTGGGCTCAATGATCCTTGTGGGATCCTTCCAGGTGAGAATATTCTGTGATTCTGAGGATCCTTTGTGGATCAAATCATGCAAAGATGCCCAAAACATTCAATAAATTGCTCAAAAGTGAATATTAGATTCAACCTGGTCATTTGTGGGGCCCAGTGCAGCTCCAAAATCCAGTTTATTGTCTAATTTGCCAGTGTGAGGTGCAGTGAAATTGATTATCTTCCTAAAATCAAGCAATTAGCAGCCTGTTTGCTTCCAGGGTGAACCTCTTAGTCCTCATTAGGATTTTAAGCCTGGTCATCCTTAGATCCAGTTCAGGATTTTGTGTAGAACTCATTCAATCAAAAAGCTGCTCTTAGGGAAAGGCGATCATTTAAATTAAAAAAAATAAATGCCTTTCAGGAAGGAGAAAAAGGCGAGAATCAAGCCATAAATTGCTCAGAAACTTCAGGAGTGCTGCATCCCAAGAACCATCCTTCAAGGGGATGCTTTGCATCAAGGATAGAATCAAAGGATCCTGGAATGGTTTGGGTTGGAAGAAGCCTTGAGGATGATCTCATTCCACCCTCCTGCCATGGCCAGACCCTCCCCTTCCACGGGACCAGGTTATTCCTTACAGCAGCAAGAAACATTTAAGGAAAGAGGAGTTTGTCATTTTCAACAAAATTCCTTGCTCGGAGTCAGAAAAAGCTGATTCAATCTCCATTTTTATCATAATGCCACAAGAACCTTGTCATCTCTCCTGTTTTTATTACATTTTATGATTTTACCATGAGTCTTGCATTATTTATGATTTTTTTTTTCCTAAATTTATAGAGCTGGAATTTGAGATGAGCATTTGTTAAACACCCATTGTGAGACTTCTTATCACAAGTTGAAATCAACTTGAAAATACAAAGCTGGATGAGAGAGAAAGATCCCTCCAAGTCTCTTTTGTTGTTGTGGGTTTTATTTATTTGTTCTACTCCAGGACTTTCCAGCTTGACCCAGGATTTATCTCATTTTTCTGATGGCATGATCTGTCTGACAGCAGGTTATGTTCAGGCTTCAAGCATTTGGAGCTGATAAAATCAGGTAGGGAGAGTTGACACTGCCCCACATCCTCAGCTGGAAGGAGAAGTGCTGAAAAATAATACTTCCAGTAAAAAAACCCCAAAAAAATAACCACACAGAGATACCAGATCTGCTACCCAGAGAGGAAAAAATACTTACAGTAATTGTGGGAAAACAAAATTCCCTTTCCAGGGTCCTGGTGAGATGAAATGTCAAATAAAGAGAGAAAAAATATTTTAAAACCAAAGGAATTGGAATTCTGGGCTTCAACTCGCTCAGGGCATCCCACTAGTGCCAGATCTTTCTGGTTATCTCAGGATAAGGCGAATTCCCAAGGTTGCTGCAGAATTTTTAATGCATTTTGGGAATTCTCTGTTTCCAAAACATTTCCCTTTCAGAGCAAAGGGATGCCATGATCTGGGCATCGATGCAGCTCCAAAGGACTAAGAGAAGGCAGCAAATTCCAGGAGGGAAGGAATGAGTTAATGATGATGTTGAGCCCTTTGGAAGGGAATTCCTGACTGGATTGAAACAAGTGGCAAGAATCCCAACAGTTTTATCGAGGCCATAAATTCCAACCAGGTTTTTAATAATATTAAAAGTATGGCTTTGAATTTTAATACAGAATAGGGTGCACAGAAATGACAGTGGCAAATATAAATTATATATTTATATATCTCTTTATATATATCTTTATATATTCTATATATTTTTGTTTTATTCTATCTATATATTATATCTCTATTTATATTTCTGTTTTCATACATTTATATCTATACCTGCATGTATATTTATTACTTACACTGATATTGATATTTACTACTAATATTTATATTTACTACCTATACTTACACTTATATTTATACACAAATGCATTGTTAGTGGATTATCCTCCAGTTACAGGTAAATGCATATTAAATAAACATATATTTATAACACTTGCAAAGATAAAAAATAGATTTCTTTCGTTTATTTTATTATTCTTATTTTCACAGATTCCCGGACTATTCTGGCTGGAAGGGACCCACAAGGACTGAGTCCAACTCTTAAGTAAATGGCCCTTACAGGGATTAAACCTACACCCTATTTTAATTAATTTTAGTTTATTTCACTGCACAGGGAATCTCAGGAATCATCCAGGATACCTTAATGCCAATACTCCTCAAAAAAAATATATTAATCATGGAACATTGTATGGAGGATCTCTCTACAACCCATTTGAAAGCTTTATTTCTATACCACAGAAAACAGGAACAAATCTCTCTTGATTTGAAAATGGGGAATGATCCAGGTCTGTTAATCAGGGATCTGCTCTGGAGAGATCTGGCTCCTCTCTGAGGTTGTTTTGATCCAGAAATGAAAATCTCACTCCATTGCAGAGGGAAAAAACGGAACCTGAATGTGATAAAAGCCAGGAATCCTGAACATCATTAATGGAATATCTGGAATATCCTCCCAACAAATCAAGGGATCCAAGGCTGTGGGAGCTGTTGCTACTTTTGGGTTGTGCTAAAAGAGGGAAATCATTCCCAGATAATGGCTTTGTTCGATTGAGGCCAAACAATCCATTCAGAGGTGCAGAAAGCAGAATCTAATGGCTGCGAAATATTTCCCTGGCATTCCCATTGATGGGATTTTGCATAAATTTCCATGAGGGCCCTCAGTTAATGGTGATAATGATGCTCATTGCAGGTGTTTCCACTTAATTACTCATTAACTCATTTTGCTGTTTGGGTTTAATATTTCCATCCTGCCACAGGCTCCTGGGAGAGCAAAAAGGGATTCCACAGGGCACTTCTGTTGTTTCCAAACTGCTCAAGGAGAAATTGGACTTTTCCTGCTCAGGAAATCACTGAGATCTCCGGATCCTGAATCTTTGTCCTGGGCGAAAAATGCATCTCCAGAGCTGGAGGATCCTGAATTTCACTGCTTATTTTGTGGTTCAAGGGAATAAAATCCATGGGATCTGTCACAGATCCTGGGCGGGGAAAGATGCCCTCATTCTTTACAGATCCCTGAAAGAAGGCTGATCCAGGAAATCAATTTCTTCTCCCACTCAGTGAGAGACAGGATGAGAGAAAATGGCCTCAAGTTGTTCCAGGGGAGGTTTAGATTGGATATCAGTGAAAATGTTATCATGGAAAGGGTTGTAAAGCGATGGAACAGCTGCCCAGAGAAGTGGTGAAGTCACCATCCCTGGAAGTGTCCGGAAAAAAAGTGGGGATTTAAATAATTAGTTTCATTTTGAACCTGGTGGTTGACAGTAGGACTTGATGGTCTCAAAGGCCTTTTCCAACCTGAAGGATTCAATGATTCTTCCCTTGGATGAGGTTAGGAGCCAAAGTCTGACCCGGGAGCAAATCCCAGAAATTAAATATTTCCTTGTCTGTAAAAGCCTGGGGAGGTGATTTGACCTTGAGGCTGACTCTTCCCAGTGCCAATATTCTCTTCCCAAACATGACATTCCTAAGGCAGTGGGGTTGGAATGAGATGATCTTTAAGGTCTCTTTTAAACCAAACCATTTCACGGTTCTGTGATTTTATATCCAGTCCAAAATGTTGTTCCTTTTCCTGACCTGATGAGTTGTGAGAGTGCAGAAGAGTTGGACTTCGAGAGTTATGAAGGTAAAAATTCCTTCATCCACCCATGAAATATTAATACAGATTTTTCTGACTATTTCCCTACAATTCTGCTTGTCATACAGAAAGAGAAAGGTCCAGGACTTAAACTTGTCGCAATTCACATGTTTAAACCAAAATAAATGGAGAGTTAAGTCAGTAGGTTTATTATAACTTCTTTGGTTACCCTGTGCAGCTGGAACGGTGGGAAAAGGACATAAAACCCCTCCAAAATCTGCTCAGAACTCAGGTGAGGAGGTTTAATGGGGTTGGTGAAAATTTGGTTGCTGGACATTGAACATCTGCTGATTTCAGTGCACCAGGAGGGTTCATGGAAGTAAATACATCCTCAGGACATTAAAAATAATAGTTCAGGATTTTTCCAGGCTGTTTTTTTTTTATTTAAGCTCTTTTCCAGGGGCCAAATCCCAGCAGAGACAACAAAAGGATGACCCCACACCCTTTTTCAGTCCAGTACTTTCCTGATTTTGTAGCCACTCAGGTTCTCCTGCTCCCTCATCCCTGCAGTACAAATTTATTTCCCAGGAGCTGGCTCATTGAGATTCCCAGCCACTCCTTTCCCTGCTCATTCCACATTCCTCTGGAGCTGCTTCTTTTCAAAACTCATTAGTGGCATTTATCCTCATTTAAATGAGGAGAAGCCACACAGGTAAGATCTGCAGATGGCTCAGTGCTTGTGGGAGATCGGTTAAAATGGGGAGAAGATAAAAAAAAAAAAAAAAAAAAAAAAAAAAAGGAAGAAGATTATGCTGAGAAGATAAAAACTCCCCGAAGCAAATTATCTGTGGGAGAAAGGGAGACAAAGGTCTGTTGAAGGCAGGGCTGGCTCTTGGGAAGGACTCAGGCAACCTCTGGAGGAGCAGAGGGGAATGTGTGGAGAGAATTTAATCTCTCAAAGTGACAAAGAAAGGAAAAAGCAGAACAAAGTCATTAAAGAAGAAGGGAAGAGTGAGCTGATGAGCTTGGAGAAGGACATCTGCTGAAAAAGAAGTTGTGCTCAAACAGCGAAATTATTTCTGGATGAGGGGTCTAAAAGCCCCTCCCAGAGCTCAAATCCTGCAGTTTTGGCCACATCCTGACTCAGAGACCAAGCAAAGGTGGGAGAGGTACATTTGGACTCTGGGCCATTCTCCAAGGAATCATGGAATCATGGAATGTTGGGTGGAAACACACATGCGCAGGCGGAATCACCCACACAGCAGCAGGTCAGCCGGTATACACCCACGACACACAGGCATGCCTTGATACCACACCACAGCAGGTCATGTCCGCACTCACCCACACAGGACCTCTCATTCATTTTCTCAACCTACCTCTGGCAGGGCAAACGTACTTCCCTAACAGGTCTTCTCAGCTCACGCAATCTGACCTTGAGGCTTCCAAAAGGGTGGTTTAGTGTCAGATATTGACGGAAGAAATTCTTACTATGACAGAAGTGAGGCTCTAGAACAGGATTCCCCAAGGAGCTGCCTCATCCCTGGAATGTTTTAGCAGCCAAACAATTCGGAGACATCAAATCTGCCCCACCACTGGGTGCAGATATTTTCTTTACTAAGCAGAAATTCCCTGTTTGGAGGCAGAGCTGAGTCTGTGCTCACTCTTTTCTCCAGAAATGCTCACACACATCTTTCCAAACCCTAAAAATGTACAGAAGCACTGAGAACATCCTGAAACAAAACTCACAATTCCTATTCCTGTTCTAATTTCTTTATGGCATCCCCCTGGGCATGGAATAGAAAGAAAAACCTCTTGCAGTTAGAAGAGTTCTGTACAATGAGCTCTTGACCCCCAAACCACTGCTGGCATCTACCAGGAATGAATAAATCCCTTCTAAGAAATAAAATAAATAAATAAAGCCTCATTCACCCTGAGGGGTTGAGGGAAAAGGGATTTGGTGCTTTTTTCACTCCACTATGATTCTCCTTGTGATTTAAAACTCATTTTTCCTGCAGGTTTCTGGTCTGCTGTCCACAATTTGTTCACTGGGATTTATGTGCTGACAGTATTCAGCTGATAAATCCCCATTTATCTCCTAAATTGTTTTCAAACCCATTTTTTCTTTAATGATGTGCAGAATAAGCAGAGGATCAACCTCCACTGTAGTGGAACCATTTTAATTGGAATCATTCCAGGCTGGATGGGATGAGGAGCAACCTGGGCTAGTGGAAGGTGTCCCCATCCACAAATTGTAACCAGATGATCTTTAAGGTCCCTTCCATCCCAAGCCATTCCAAAATTCCATTATTTTAAGATTACAGTGGTCAGACACATCACAGTTCCCAGCCTCCCAGGAAGTGAAAAAGTGAGAAAGTGGGAGGAGTTGCCTTCTTACTCAAATTTGAAAAAAAAAAATTTAAAAATTTTAAGAACCTGCAATATTTGTGTATAAATGGGGTTTGTTTTTATTGTTCCCCTGATGGCAAATGAGCAGTTATAGGAACATCCAGCAGGATCAGCAGGAATTACAGACTCAGGAGACGATGTATCATGGTTATTCATTGTCCAAGGAACATTGCTAGGCATTTCCCAAATTTCTGCAGTGCCTGTAGGAATTGCTGTTCTTTCTCCCGCATTTTTATATCTGTATAGAAGAAAACTGAGACAAGGGGAGATTTAAAAAAAGGTTTCAAAAGGGATGCACAGAAGAATAAAGAAAAAAAAAATCTGATTTTTTTCTGCTCCTTTCTGCTACAGGATAAAGAATATTTTTCTGTTTGGTTCTGAGAGTTTACAGATTCCTTATAGTTTTTTTGTTCTGACTCTTCCATCAGATTTTCCAGGTCTTGAATTCCTGGCTATAACAGATTCTACCTCTGTCATGGAACTTTGAAAGACAAAAACACTGAGCAGCCTCCTTATCTGATTCTGCTCACTTTGGCTTCACTTTTCCAGCTGTTGCCTCCACACTCATGGATGAAAAACATATTTTAAACTCCAACCCAGATTTTAAAGTAATTCTACATCTCCAATAAATAGAGTTTAGTAAAAATTCCATGGGAATATGCTAGGGATGGAATAAAAAAGGATAAACCCCATCCTGATCAAACAGACATCAAAGCACATTTGGTAGCAGGGAAAGGATGTGTCCTGTCCAAGTTAGCAGGGAAATTTTCAGGAAAATTAAATGCCATTAAGTAAGGCCAAACAGAAACCCATGATCCTCCATGGAATATATGAAGAAGTTATTTTCAGCAGCTCAATTCCGAGAAAAATTCTGTGCAATGGATTTGTTCTTTTGCCCTCTTTTCTGTCTAATAATCAGTTAAGAAGTCTTGTCCTCTGTCATTTCCTCTGCCCACATCCAGCTGGAACCATTAACTTATCTTTAGAAAGGTTTAGAAAGGTAAAATCAGTCATAAAGGATGTGGGAAAAACCTCTGCAAGAGATCTCATTGTTAGGGAGGAAAATTGCTCAATGGTATAAGCAGGATGCACTTTTCAAATATCTCCATGTTAAATTGTGATTATAGTATGGAATGTGTGTTACCAGCTAGCAAAAGCTTTATCCAGCTGTTTGCAAAACCAGGTATTTGAAATTAAGGCAGCCATAAATGTTCAAAAACCATGGGATGAGTTTAAAAATGATAGGATTTTTTTTTTAAACCCTGTATGAATTCATTAAATAATGACTTCTGTGATTGGAGAATTTGCTGTTTTCATGCAATTCTGTGCCTGGAGCATAACAAGGACAGACCAGTCCTTCCTTCAGGCCCAAAATATTTCTGTTTGGGGCAGTCATTGATATGGCAGAAGATTTGGCACCAGAAATCACAGCCCTCACATCCAATGACAAAATCCAAAAGACCTGTGAGCCCAAAAAATGGAATTAAATCCCAAATATCTCACAGGAGCCATTTCAATGAAAAGTCTGTAAGCATCCAACATTTCCAGAGAGTTCCTTGACCTTTCAGAGCACCCAAGGTAACACAAGATATTCAAGTGGGAATTCGGAACATGAGGGAATATTTCCTCTCAGAGGTTCAGTGCTTGGCACAGATCTAGGACCTTTTATCTAAGGAAGAATTAATTATTTTTTGTGGTTTCACGGCTAAAAATAGAATTATGGACGGGACCTAATGGATCATCCGATGTCCAGCCCCTGCCACTGTGGCCAGGGCAGATATTCCACTATTCCAGGTTATCCAAGCCCCATCCAGCCCCAACACAGAGCAATAATTCTGTTTCCCACCTTGCCCTCTGCAGAAACAAAGTGAGTTTAATCAAAGATTGTGGCCACTTTTATTGAAAATTGGTTTGGGCCATTTCCACTCCATTCCATCTGTAATTAGTGAGATAAGGAAGATGGGAATTGGCAAGGAGACACGAAGTTTCAGTCCAATAACTCTGTCACTCTGGGTAAGGAGCTGCTGTCACCTCCTTGGCTAAGAGTAGCATCTTTTTGTGAGCCATGTTTAGCATTGAGGATTCCTGAGCTGCTCCAAAGTCGCAGGGAGAGGCTGAAAGGCAGAACGTTCATCCCCCATCTCAATGCCTGCACTGCTCTGATAGATTTTGAAAAAGCTTTCTTCCAAAAAAAAAAAAAAAAAGTCCAGTTTTGCCTTTTCCCATTCCTCGCATCTTGGTGGCACAATTTAATTTACACACTGTAAGTGATGCCAGAATTTCGACAAAACCTCTCCACTGTTGTGCACACTGAGATGGACAAGGGCTCTTTCTTCACTGACCGAAGTTTTCCATGGATTTTTGAGGCTACAAAAGTAAACTGAGGCACCCATGGGTTGGACAGGGTGGTTTGAGTTATTAAATGTGGCTGGTGATGAGGTTGGCACTGGAAACAAAGGGGGCTGATAACCAGAGCTATGATTTGGGTATCGGGATTATCCAAGTCCATCACACCCAGGCTGAGAATCTGCCTGGTTCTGACACCCAAAAGGCAAGGAAAAAACGGGCAGTATTGCCCACAATGTTTCCTTGAGACGGGAATCCCTTACTTTGAATTTTTTTCGCATTTTTCCAAAGCCTTCTTGGGGGTCAAACCGCTCCAGACAAAGGGAAATTTCTATCTCTCATCTTTGTTGAGAAGCTGTGTCTGCCCCATCCCTGGAAGTCTCCAAAGCCAGGCTGGACAGGGTTTGGAGCTACCTGGGTTAGAAGAACATGTCCCTGCCCCATGGCAGGGGTGGAATGAGATGATCCTTAAGGTCCTTTCCAACCCAAACCATTCCGTGATTCCATAATTTCCTGGTGCGACTCATCATTGCTCACTGTCCCCTACAGAGTGAAAATCATGTTCATCTCAAACCCACACCACCAGCCAACTTTTCATGGATGGAGATGGAAACATTCCCATCAGACGCATGGGGTCAAAATGGTCACCGAGGCCTGAAGAATTTTTAGTGGAGGTTGAGATCTGCTGGTGCTGAATGCAGGCAACAGCAAACCTGAAGCTGGCCCAGGCCATGGCCATGACAAATAATTGCCACCCTGGCAAAATCAAAGTAGAGTTTTGTGCATGTTTTTTAGGCAGTTCTTGAGAAATTCCTGGCCCTGCTCAGCTCCTCTCTCTGCTCTTATCAGCCTTATCAGTGTATAACCCTTCGATCTTTATCCTTTGCACAAAATCTCAGCAGCACCTGAGTCAGAGCATTAGCTGAGAGGATTTCTCGAGCACACAACATTTGCCCCTGCTCTGTTCCCCCAGAACCTTGTCTGAGCTGGAAACTTTGCAATATCGCTGCTGGATTCTCTCATTTTAAAAATATTGCGGGAGTCACCTTCCATCCAAAAATCTTGGCAGAGTTCCTCCACCCAGATTTCCTTGGGAACCATCAAATTATTGAGTAAGCACAGAAGTTGTTAAACCTTTCAGACTCTGTTTGGTTGTTGACTTTATGTTCTCCCGTGATTTGGTTTTTATAGGCAAATGCACAGACAGCGCAAACTCTTCGCGATATTCCCAAGTGGAAAAACAGAAACAACCAAGATCATCTTGGAACATTTCATAAAGGGAGTGTGTGCAATTGGAACATTATTTGCTGCCTGTGTAAGTAATTAAATACAGAAAAGATCTGACTCTCTCCAGCACTGATCGCAATTATCCATTTTTCTTCTCAGGGTTTAATGAGTGTTTGTGCTAAAAGCCGGGTTGAAGTTTTAACTGGAGTGCTATGACTGACATCCAGATAATGAAATGCAGGGATTTCATATCCTTGAAATTCCTGTTTCCACAGTGATCCCAAAGTGCTCTGTAATTTTTACAGCTCGGAATTATGAGATTGGGTTTCCCTTTACTCATGTCCCTTTCATGATTCTTTCTTAGTGAGTTGTTGGGTCAGGATCAGACTCGGACAAGAAGGCAAATACTCATTTTGAAATATCAGAACAAATTCCTTGCCTCTTGGAGAGATGTCCCTTATGAAGCTTTGTCATATCAAATAAGATCTTTAATTTCATTTGTTTGCGTGGTCTCAGTGCTTAAAGGAGAGCTGGGAAGACCTTCAGAGGAGGATTCATCTCTGTCCTTTCTCTGCCAAGTTAAAATGAGATAAATCACCAGCGGAAGGAACTGTTTGTGTCTGCCAGCTACAGAAGGAGCCTAAACACTTCTCTGGAATGAGTCACTAATTGATAGTTATTAATTTAACCAAGGACTCAGCTCTCAGAGTTTAGGATTGTATATTTTATGGGGTAAGGAATGGTCACCTCAGCCAGCAGCTGAGGTTCGGTTTTGGGAATTCATCACCAAATTCCAAACTGGTTTGGGTTGGAATGGACCTCAGATCACTCCACTGGCTTGGACTTCCAGGGCTGAGTTTGACTGAAGGCACCTCCCTTGATTTAGAAACATGAAGAAGAAAATAATTCTGATTCTTCTGAGAGTATTTTCTTTACACAAGCTCGGTCATCTCTCCCTGTATTTTAAATGTTCGTCCTGTTTGATATTGGAATTTTTCAAACTTTGTTCCAACCTTTGCCTGCTGTCACACGTCTCTGCTGGATTAAAGAGCTGTTAACAATTGAGGTGGGGATTTTTTTCTCCTTTTGAAAGGCTTTATTCACTTAATCAAATCACTCTCCCTTATTTTGTTCAGATAAACAGATGGAACATGCTCCACATAAAATCAGAAGTAAGCAGGAAAGGCAACCTTAAAACAAAGGCAGATTTTTCCCAGCTTAGGGAGTTGATGGAATGAACTTCTCTGTTTGTTCTCGATACACCCAGTGAATAAATACGTGGGATTCTGGGAGGTTCTGAGTAATGGTGGGATGAATTTCTACTTATTTGCCAGAGGGCAGGATTAGGTGGGATACTGGGAAGGAATTCAGCCTTGGGAGGATGGTGAGGCCCTGGAATGGAATTCCCAGAGGAGCTGTGGCTGCCCATCCCTGGAATTGTTCAAGGCCAGCTTGGATGAGGATGAATTTCTCCTTGTTTGCTTAGAGGAAGTTGTAATCCCTGAAAATTGATCATAATGAGGAATAAGGAAAAATATCGGCAAAACAAAATTCCCATGCAGACTTTCACTATTCCAATCTGAACGGTTCCTATCATGGGCTTGAAAATAAAACAGTAGCAATCATCTGGAGAGGTTGGTCCATGTGGGAAGAGGACAATGGATGAAGGTAAAGCCCAGGGTAAGATTTCCATGTCTGATGGAATGCAGGAGGGAAGAGGAAAACAAATGTCCTCCCACTGGTTTGTACAACTGCCCAAAGACAATTTAGGAACTGCCTGATTTCCATGGTCTTTCTTCCCAAACTGCATTTTCACAGCTCCTGCTCCAGTCACTACAATAACTTTGAATCCCTGAATATCCCTTAAAAGATTTGGTGGAGCAGTTTAGGGAAATAGAAAGATCTTGTTTGTTTGTTTTCAGTAAAAATGTCAACATTTGAAATTTCCTGACCTTTCTCAGTGTCGAGACAGAAATATTTTCACTTTGAAAACACCACTGGACAGGAACACATACTTCTTTTATTAGAAAATACAAGGGGGCTCAAATAAAAGTGAAAATAGAATTTTCTTTGTTCTTAAGCATCATTCCATGATTTTTCTACCTTGGCTTTTGCCAGGGTAGGAGAGAGATTGATCACAAGATCATGAGAAGTTTTAGAACACACATTAGAATTTCTTTTTTCCCTGAAGAGTTTGTAAAGCATTGGAACAACCACAGCAGTGGTGGAGTCACCATCCCTGGGAGTGCTGAACAAATGGGGATCTAGTTTTTGGGGACAGTGTTTAATGGGGACCATGGTGGTGCTGCTAAATTGGTTGTTGGCCTTGATTATCTTCAAGGCCTTTTTCAACCTTAATGATCCCATGATTCTGTGATAAAAAGGATATTTGTTCAGCTTTGAAATCCACCTTCACATCCACAGCACTGCTGTTGTTCAGCAGCAGCCCTGAAGCCATCAGGCTTGTCCCCAAATTGTGGGCTTGTCCCCATGGGCTTCTGCCTAATCCTGCCAGCTGAATTTCCAGGTAGAAAGCCCCAGAAAGGGTTTGGGAGACTGCTGGCCCCTGGAACAGAGCCCTGTGCACCCACATTTGCTCTGCCCGATTCCTGGGAGCGCAGGTTCTTGAGAAAGGAGCCAGAGGGTCCATCCCCAGGGGTTTAAACCTGTCCCTGATTATCCAGGTATATTCCATGGATTATGGAGGTTGCAGTCACATATTCTGAAGTTTTTTGAGGGAACTGACTGTAATGAGAGAGTTTAAATATTTCAGCTCAAATAACCTTCACCCTTTTCTCTCTCCCTACAGTATCTCACTATTGTACTTCCCAGTGGTCCTAAGGAGGTTCAGGCTGCTTGTTAGAGATGGGTAATTCCTTTATCACTTCAAGGCTGTTAGACTCTCCCTCTCTCTCAATCTTCCCATTTAATCATTCTCACTAAGTTTCTGGGATTTATTACAAGTTTTGAGCTGGAGGTTCACCCACCATGCCCTGTCAGTTCCCAGCAGAGCCCTCGATCACCATCAATCATTTTCCCTCAGAGAGCTGAGAGTTCAGGTCAGAAAATAAGGGAATAGTTCAAGTCGGAAAATCCCTCTGAGATTATGGGGTACAACCATCCCCCAGCACTGCCAAGGCCACCACTAACCCATGTCCCCAAGTGCCACAACCACATGGCTTTTCAATCCCTCCAGGGATGGGGACTCCACCACTGCCCCAGGCCTGTTCCAGTGCCTGACAACTTTTCTGGGGAAGAAATTGTCCCCAACATCCAATCTAAACTTCCAGTGGCTCACCTTGAGGCTGTTCCCTCTTGTCCTTAAAAATAATACAAATAATATAAAAGTATAAGAAATGGATGATTAATCCAGCAGAGCTGAGAAAAATCAGGATCTGTTTCTCTCCTCTGGCTGCAAAGAGTTCCTGAGAGAACCAGCCCAGCTGGAGACCTCTACCATGAAAATCTCTGATATCAGAAAAATAAACCTCATCATTTTGGTGTTTGTAGTGGAAATATCCTCATATGCTCAAATAATCTTTAGGGGTAGAATTTATCAGTTCAAATGCAGGTGCTAATTTTAGGACACAAAGAGACTGATTTTTATACACATTCACCCCAAATCCTCCTTGGTGAGGCTGCTCTCAATCCCTTCCTTTGTGTTCCTCAGGTCTCTGAATGATTTTTCTGGGAGAAATTTTGCTGGGAGAAGAGCCTGATGCTCATCTGGCTTCACCCTTCTCCTGTAGAGATAAAGTCTTCCCTGAGACTCTTCCACAGTATCTCAAGTCAAAAAAAAAAAAAGCAATAAGCTCATTTTCTTAACCCATCCTAAATTTCTCTTCCTAGAAATCAGGCTTTGTTCTGTTTTAAATAATTCAGTTTCCTCCCTGAATTTTCCACATTTGACAATGGTCTTGCCATGGCACTTAAATACCTCCTCTTCCTTCTGTCGCTCTGGAAAATTGTGGTCTCAGTGGTTGCAGCACAGGCTTGTTCTTCTTCTTCATCCCCTCATGATTTCATGGTTTGGTTCATCGAGTTATGCCCACACACGTGCCAAAAAATCATGGAATGCTTTGGGTTGAAAGGGACCTTCAAGATCATCTCTTCCACCCCCCTGCCATAGACAGGGAATCTTCCACTATCCCAGGTTGTTCCAAACCATGTCCAACCTGGCCTTGGACACTTCCAGGGATGGGGCAGCCACAGCTTCTCTGGGAATTCTGTTCCAGGGCCTCACCACCCTCACAGGGAAGAATTTCATCCCAATTTCCCATCTAAACCCTTTCTCTGTCAGTTTGAAGCCATTGCCCCTTGTCCTGTCACTCCAGGATTCTCTAAAAGTCTCTCTCCATCTTTCCTGTGGCTCCTTCCGGTACTGAAAGGCCACAATGAGGTCACCCCAAAACTTTTCCAGGTTGAAATTCCCAATTCTCTCATTTTTTTCCTCCCAGCAGAGCTGCTCCATCCCTCTGATCATCTTGGTACCTCCTCTGGACTCTTCCCAGCAGCTCCATTTCCTCCTGTGATGGGGACCCCAGAACTGTGTGGGGTGCCATGTATTGGGAATTTCTACATTCCGACTGGTTGTGGGGAACATCAGGACAGACACACAAAATCTGCAGCTTCTTATCCCTGTCCCACATCAGAAAGAGATTCAGTCACGACTTCAAGTATCAGGAAAGAAAAATACTGGAATTCTCTCACTGAAAATTTTGGATTGACAGGATTGACACAGAGCAGGGAAGCTTTAAAACAGCAGTGGAAAAGGACTGCAAATGAGCTCCAATTTTGTGGGACAAAGAACAGGGGAGTAATTTTCTTTCCCGCTTACCTGTCAATCACTGCAATCATCTGGAAGGAAAAAAAAAGAAACCAAAAATCACTGTTCACAAAGAGACAGGATTGCAAATGGTCATTAGAGGATCTGTGTAGGTGCTGGGACACGAGGAACCACACGAGGGAGAGGTTTAAAACAAAGGTATGTGATGAGGGTGAAGCATTTGAAGCAAAACATTTGTTTGTGTTCATGTTCATGAACGAGGAGCCAGTGTTTTCACAAATTGTCATTTTCCAGTCAGCAACAGGAGAGGCTGGAATTGTTTTGGTGCCAGGAACTCCAGGCTGGGAAAATTGAGCAGCTCAATGTTCATTTGGCTGAATCCCTGGAACGGGTGTTTAGCAACCGAAATGGCTGTCCTGGGGGAACGATCACCCCTCTCATACCAGTGTTTTCCCAAATCAGTTGCGCTCATTCACTCAGGATATCAATTTTCCTTCATCTCTTTGCTCCAGATGGGTTGGGAAATCAGCACAATTGATGGAGCCCCGCTGCAGCCACTTAGTGCTGGTTCTGATGTGCCACAATTGCCGTGCCCCAGCCTGTGGAGGCTTTTATGGCATCATCCTTGTCTGGAAAACAATCATCTCATCACGTCCTGCCAGAGAGAGGCAGGCTCTTGCCATCAGCAGCAGCAGGTTCTTCACCCACCTTTTGTGAGAGGCTGACAGGCAGCCCAAAACACCAGGAAATTACACAAAAGTTATTAAATGATTCACCCCTTTGCTGAAAAGTTTGAATTCACAGATCTGGAAACAGGGCCAAGACCCAAGACACTTCTCTGATCCACCCACAAGGATCCAGGCTCTCTGCTCCACAGCTCTGGATCTGTAAGAAGATGGTTTTTCTCTTTTCCCCCATCAAGACAGTAATTTTTTATTTTTTTTTTTAAGGTTGCAAATGTACCAAAATGCAAAACTTTCAAATGTCTGGATTCCCTGATTCTTTAAAATGAATGTATAAAGGAGAGTTTCTAAATAGAGGCCATTTTTTATCACTCATCCCCCAGTTGGGTTGTGGGATATTTACACTCTGTGGACTGTGCTGTCATATTAACTCGTATCAGGTTAGATATTGGGAATAAATTCTTGGCTGAGAGAGTGGTGAGTCTCCAAAAATAGGTTTCAAAAAAAAATCTGTGGCTGCCCCATCCCTGGAAATGTCCAAGGCCTGATTGGATAGGGCTTGGAGCAACCTGGAATAGTGGAAGGTGTCCAGGGACGTTGGAACAAGATGATCTTTAAGGTCCTTCCCAACCCAAACCATTCCAGGATTTCATTTCCTGTTAAAATCTTTGATGAGCTCCAACAGGCTGACTCAGAGCTGCTGACAGGTCTCTTATTTTTTACCAACTGCAGCTTTCAAAAAGCCAAGCCTTTACCTCAGAGACTCGAGAAACATGTTCTGGAAGGTGAATGGGCACTTTCTTGTCCCTGAAGTATAATTTAAACACAGATATATCAATTTATAACACCAGTCTGGATTGTGATTCCCCAAATTTTATTTTTCCTGTCATGTTTCTGCCCCTACCTCCCCATGCCACTAAACCTTGAGAGCCACAGGAAAAGGTTTCCCACAGGAAACTCAAATTCATTACCAGGCCTTCAGAGTTCAATGAACAAATAATCCCACAATTCAGAAGTTACTGAATTTGATGGAGAAACTCATGAGTAATTTGCAGACAGCAGTTAAGGGTTAATTGCTCTGTTTCCTCCAGGGTGACGATAAGAGGCCACCAGGAGGAATCAGAAGGAACAAAAGCAGGTGGTTCTTCATTCCAGCTGTAGTTAAGCTGTCCCAGGAGATGATGGATGCTAAAAGCTTAGAGGAGGTGGTGGAATAAATGGAGAACTCCTGGAAGATCAATCAATCAAAGGCTGCTGGGACACCAAAAGCATCTCTGGAAGCCTCGGGGTTAAAAATTGCTGAACAATGGAGGGCTGGAGGGGACAAAAAAGTCCTCCTGAGCTTTCTCTGTACTTTCAATGTTTACTGTCTGATTTGGGACACTCAAAGACAGGAGAGTAGCTGGATGGGCCTGGTTTTGTGGAATTTTTGTGTGTGAGAGAGAGAAATGAAGCCACACAAAAATCATGCAACAGGAGAGAACCAAGGTGAAGAAGAGGAACAACACTGAGGAAGTGAGAGGAGAAATTTTAAAACAGGAAGAAAATCTGATTTAATTTGAGAATTAAGAAGTTATTTGGATATTACAAAGGAAGATGAGAGAGGAAGATTTAAAGAACAAAAGTTGAAATGGATCTTGACAGGACCTGCTCTGAAGGTCTGAAGGCAGGAAGTTGGAACCATTCCAGAGGTTTAAATAACTGCACATGGCAAGAGTTCCTCAGAGGCTGCAGCAGGATGCTCTTCCTTTAATATTGCTTTGCTTTCTTTCAGTGGTCTCCAGGTCATCCAAGAATTGTTTGATCCGGTGGATGAAATCCTCTATCTTTTTTTTTATTCTGGGGATCAGAAGAGAAAAGTCTGAAAAATTGATGCCAGACATCCAGTCCTACACTTCCAGGACACAGAATAAGCTCTCCACAAAAGTAGTCTGAGTTCTTTGTGTTTCAGTACATATTTTTTCCTGCAGTCCAATATCCAAGAGATTTATTGGAGTCAATGCTTGTTTGTATTATCACAGAGTTCTAAGAGGCTTTCTGTCCTGATTTAGAAATTGGCAATGATTAATTGTATTCAAAAACCATTACAAAAGTTCTACCCCTTGATTATATTTAATATCAAAAAGGAGCTTGACTCAGATTTCTTCTGTGAGTTTATCCAGCTTTACCTTCCAAGGGAAGCTCTTGGACTCCGGTTGGCTGAGCTAAACTGATGTAAATTTTTACAGGCTGTGATCAAAGAATTTCTTGACCTTCTGTCTGCACAGCAGACCCTGTTCATTCCATTTTAAGACAAATCCAGGTTTTTAACGACTCTGCTCCCAACCATCTCCAATTTATCAACTTCTTTCCACTGTAACACAGCCATAATCTCAGCAGTGACAGAATTGGCCAAACTGAGGATCCATGTTTATGCCTCAAGGAATCCCATTAGTCCTTCTTGGCTCTTGCACGGAAGCAGGAACCCATATTTGCCTTATTATCTGTCATGAGCCTTTCCCAGAGCTGCTGCTTTGTATAAGCCCTATAAAAAAATCAATCCACTCTATATGGTAATTTGTAGGATGGAGTCAGCCCCTGATGGATGACTGAGCCGCTTTATTTGCTCAGTAGAATTTTGACCTCGTTGAAATTCGCACAATTTGTCTGAGCACGGTTTCCTAAATGATTCCTGTGTCACCACACAGACAATCCCATCCTTCTTATTTTGTCCCCCCCAAGCTCAGTGACACCTATAAATTTGATTGTTATATTTTATTCCTGGCATCGAAAGGTGGCGGGAAATGCTTGATACTGAAGGGCAAAAATTGATCTTTTCGGAAGTCCATTATAAATAATTATTTAGGACTGGACTGACAGGGACTACATTAGCTTGGAGAGGAGCAGTCGAAGAGGGGATTTGTTATTTCTTGATCTACAGAGGAAGGAAAACACCAAATCTATTTTCTGCTGAGATGCTCCGAGGCAAAACAAGGAGAAGAAGACAACCATGTTCTCCTTTCAGATCCAGACAGGGATAAATAAAGCTTCAAATGCACAAAAACCTCATCTTCCACCCAGATGACATCATGACACAGGACATCTGTTGGTGTCTTGCCTCTGCCTGCTCAGATCTCTTTTTCTCCTCCTTTTGCTCCCAATTCTGATCCTCAGTAGCTGGACGTGGGTGGAAAAGGGGCTTCATAGAACTACAGAATGTCCTGGATGGAAGGGACCAAAAAGGATCATTCAACAGTTGTTCATAAGAAAGAAGAAATAAAATCCTCCAAGAGGTTTCTTGAAACTACCAATATCGTTTCAAAAGGAGAATAAAGAAGCACCGTAGAATATCTAGGGGGATTCTCAATGATTCTGAGATTCTGTGATTCTAACACTGAATGGTAACTGAATAATATTAAAGTTTGATTTTTTTTCCTCAGTGATATCCAGTTTTCCCTCTCTAGATCCTTCTATTTCATATAAAGGAGTTTATATGATCAGCTAATAAAAAAGATAGACCCTGACTTGCAAAAATTAACATCAGCTTTAATTAAAAGTATTATTAATATGGCTGGGCAATGTTCAATGCTCAGTGCATACTGCAGGAAAATATTCAGTATTTTTTTAACCACTTTTTCTGATTTTCTCCCTGTTTTTCAGGCATTATCTATATAGATACAAGGAATTCTCCAGAGGTACAATCATATTCACATGAAAAGTTCTCTTTCTTCATCCCACTGCAGTGACAAGAGCATTTTTAGTGGAGCATGTTTGAGGTAACCCCGTTGCTATGGGGTTTTGACAGCCTGATGTGAAACGCATCCTTTTGCATTGGGAAACACAGCAAAGTTCATCCCGAGCGTTCCGAGTCTGCACATCAAAGTTAATTTATGGAGAATCAGGATGTCAGTTTAAAGCAGGAAAAACACTGTTAATTAACACTTTGTGGTTGCTGTTGTTCCATGGTAAACAAGGCATATGACAAAGGAGAATCTGAAACGGATTTAAGCTCCCTTGAAACAATTTTTTTTCCATATTACACAAATTCAGAGGAGAAATTTATGAAGATAATGAATCCTGTGGCTTTCTGGGATTGAGTGACTGCATCAGCGGATGAGGGAAGAAGGGCTGCAGATGTCACTTAGCAGGAATAAGTGACACACCTGAAGGATGGGGCCATCCAGAGGGACCTGGACAAGCTGAAGAGTCGCCCATAGGAATCCCAGGAGGTTTAACAAGACCAGGTGCTGCCTCTGGATTGGAGCTCCCTGTGTCAATCCAAGCTGAGGATGAGCAGATGGAGCAGCCCTGGGAAGAAGGATTTGGGTGGGTGATGGATGAGAGGCTGGACATGGCCCAGCCATGTGCACCTGGAGCCCAGAAATACGAACATGTTCTGGGTTCATCCAAAGAACCATGGGCAGCAGAAGAGGGAGGGATTCTGCCCCTCTGCCCCTCTCAGGTGAAACCCCACCTGCAGAGCTGCCTCCAGCTCTGGGGCTCCATCACAGGATGGATGTGGAGCTGTTGGAGAGACCAGAGGAGGCACCAAGGTGATCAGAGGGATGGAGCAGCTCTGCTGGGAGAAAGGCTGAGAGAGTTGGATTGTCAACCTGGAGAAGCCCTCAGGGTGACCTAATTTGGCCTTCCAGTACCTGAAGGGCCAACAAGAAAGATGGAGAGAGAAATTTGGAATGGCTTCAACGGACAGAGAAAAGGTTTAAATTAGAATTAGGAAGAAATTCAGCCCCTGTGAGGGTGGTGAGGCCCTGGCACAGGTCCCCAGAGAAGCTGTGGCTGCCCCATCCCTGGAAGTGTCCAAGGCCAGGTTGGACAGGGCTTGGAGCAGCCTAGGATAGTGGAAGGTGTCCTGCCCACGCAGAGTTGAAACAAGATGACCTTCAAAGCCACTGCCATCCCAAACCATTCCACAATTTTATGATTCAATCTGGATTTGCTTTCCAGACAAAGAAGCCATTTCAAAGGGAGAAGTATTTAACTTTTCTAAACTGCCCCTCTCAATGGATTTGAGGTTAAGGAACATGTCAGACTCATGAGCTCAGTTAAAACTCCTCTCCAAATTTTTTTCTATGTCTTTTGGAATATTTTTCCTCCCCAAACTGGAAATAATTGTCTGTGATATCCAAATTAGTCTGTGCAAATTTTATCAAGAACATTTGTAATTTAAATTGGATCTACAAAAGGAGGGGGATAAAAAAAAACCTGTTCATTTCATACTCATTATGTATCTCAGCAAGACTGATGACATTTTAATATTAACATTGTTATGGGTTTCATATAAAAAAATTAAGTCTACTTAATATTCCAGATTCTGCTGATTGGAACGTAGATATTCCTGACAATGGAAAATCAATTGCTATTCTAATTAGAAAGAATGGCAGAGAAATAAACAAAACAATAAAGGAATAAATATATTCCATATATTGGTAGGATCCTGTGTTTTCTCTTGGAAGCTCACCTCCTTTTGGAGTGTTTTTTCCCCATTGTCTGGTTTGAAATTTGAATTTCAGCTGGAAGAACAAAGGTGTCTCAAAAAGTCAAGGAAGCACAAAGAAAAAGCAGTTCCTAAAGGAATATTAAAAGTTCCAAGGAATGGGTGCAAGTGGAAATGGGAACTGATCTTCCCAGTGCAGAAAACTTGACTTTGTTAATCCCACTGGTTTTCCTGAGAAAGTCCTAAAATATTCTTGTTTACATGTCTTTTACATTTGCTGTAAACCAAAGGTCAAACAGAATTCCCTTTTCCCGACTTCAGGTAAAAATAGATTTTCAAGCTATTTTTTTCTGCTTTTCCCCCTGTATTTTCTCTTTGCACCCTTTTAGCTGGGAGTGAAATAAGAGAAAATGAGGGGGAAAGAGAAAGGAAGGGAAAATTTAAAATTATATTTAAAATACATAATAATAATCAAATAATAACAACATATAATACACCAATATACAATACATAATAGATGCATTTATATCTTTATATGTGGAAAACTTCCCATGGAAAAAGGACTTGGTAGTGCCAGTCAACAGCAGTGGAACAGTGTTGGGTTAGTGGTTGGACTCGATGATCCTAAAGATCTTTTCCAACCTAAATAATATGATGATTCCATGATTTTAAATGCAGTGGAAACAGCCTGAATTTTCCAGGGTTTCTCCCCAAGCAATTTAAGGTGGTATAAACAAATACCCCTGCTAAGATGGGGAGATCTTCCACTTTGCTGCTCTTTCCCAGATTTTCCTGGGAGATCAAGATTATTCCAAGTAGTTGAAAAGGTATGGGGAGAAGGAAGAATGAAAGAAAAAAAGGCTGGGAAAGGTTCATAAGCAAATTCACCAAGAAATCATTCCTGGGATTGATTTTACTTATTTTTTCATGAATCATTTTGATGCAAAAAGCAAGGGAGTTTTTAAATTCATACACAATTTTCCAAGGAATTTTCCCTAGCAAAAAGGATGCAGATATCATAAATGGAGAAACAAATAACCTTGGAGATCAAAGCATTGAAAAACAGGTGAAATTTAAAATGTGAGCTGCACGGAAGAGTGGGAAGAGCAGGAGATGGAGGGAGCAGTGTCAGGCAGCTGGAAATGGAGAAGAGAGTTCCCAGGATCTGAATCAAATTCCAAGGGGAGAGATCTCTCCTGTTTAACATTCCCTGTCTGCAACACGAGTAACCACAAGCTAATCACCCCCAAATCACCGTGAAGTCAATAAAGATTGACTTCCTGTGTCGACAGAGTCAATCCCATGAATTATCCCACAAAATTCCGGTGTCTTCGTTGGGTTGGGAAGAATAATTAACGCCTCAAACAACCTGGAATTATTGACGCACTCAAGTCAGGGGAGTGTGGTGAAACTCCTGCCAAGATGCCTCCACTCCACTTACTCACAGTTTGCCACACTCATGTGATGAATGCAGCACTGTCAAGTGTTCATTGATATTTTGGAAGGAAATAAAGAAAGAGTTATATAATTCAAATTCCAAGTACAACTTTCTGGGGAACGTCAAGCTCAGCTCCAATCCCAAAGAACAAATCCCACCAGGAGCTCATGAGGCAAAATGAGAGCTTCAGGGGAAGGAGGAGCTCTCTGGCCTAAAGAGGTGACTGTGGGAGCTCAGTTTGTGCAGCTGGACAAAGAAATGGCTGGGCAGGGATTGGCTGCTGTCTATAAATAAAATCGGGAGGGAAATGCTGAGGATTGGGGACTTTCTGGACAAAAGGACATCACTGGCAAAAGAACAAACAGATCCAAACCAGCTGTGCATAAATGCAGGAGGGAAATTAGGAGGAGCTGACTGGAACAAGCTTCCATTTGGAAAAATAGAGGCAAAGCATTCTGTCATCGAGGACATTGATCAAAAAAAAGGATTTGGAGCCATGGTAGCCATTACCAGCCACAGTTGTGCCAGGTTTATTTCTGGGTTCTCATCTGCTTTCATGAGACATCTTTTGTGTCACACAAATGGTCAGTGTGCTCCTCTTCCATGGGGACAGGCTGAGAGAGCTGAGGTTATTTAGTCTGGGAAAGAGAAGGCTCCAGGGAGACCTCAGAGCCCCTTCCAGTGCCTAGAGTGACTTTGGACAAGAGATGGAGGGACAGGACGAGGGGTGATGACTTTAAACTGAAAGTGGGAGGGTTTACATGAGATACTGGGAAGAAATTCTTCTCTGGGAGGGCTCTGGCACAGCTTTGGCTGCCCCATCCCTAGAAGCATCCAAGGCCAGGTTGGACAGGGCTTGGAGCAACCTGGAATAGTGGAAATGTCCCTGCCCATGGCTGGGGTTTGGAACTGGACGATCTTTTAGGTCCCTTCCAAACCACCCATACTATGATTCTGTGATATTCACCCAATGCCTTTTCCCCTCACACCTCAGTTGATCAGCAGTTTCCTAAGCTTTCCAAAGCCCAAGCAAATGAAGAAGAAAATTCACTCAACCAATATGGACAGATTTACCCATCTGACTTCATTGTTACATTGAATTTTCTCTGCATTCTCTGCCCGGCCTTTTGTTTGGCTGCCACTCTACCAAGAGGCCAAAGGAGTTGAAATCCAGGAGCTGATGGAAGGAAAAGTCCCCTTGGCCACAATCAGTGTCTCTTCCTAATTGTTCCTGGCTCATTCTGACCAGCAATTAGTTCTAATATCCCAGCTGATTTAGCTCTGATGATGTGAAATCACCATCAATCACTTTAATGGCCCATCTGGCAAAGTATTTCCAAGACCAGCTTCAGCCCATGTTGTGACTGTCACCACCCAGATCTGCTGTTATTTCTGAGTTCAAGAGCAGTTGATTCATGCCTGAATTTTATTTTTAACCAAGCAGAAGATTACACCCATCCTGTCCAAATCTCGGCTTTTAGCTGAGTCCTGATGGAATCAGTAATGAGAAACCTCCAGATGGGAAATCAGGCCACTGAGGAGCTGAATTGTCCCTGGAAGGAACTCAATATTCATGGATGGAAGGCCAACAGCCCCAAAATGTAGGTACTTTATCCCAGTGCTTAAAACCAGCTGGAGAAACCTGGTTAAATCTGAGCCTTTGAGCATTGGGAGCATGAGAAGAATTCAATTCAATTCAATATCCCACTGTTAAAAAAAGTCTGATTGCTTTAAACGTTTTTCTGGCCCTGTCACTGAAACCACCCAGCACTTTTTATTTATTGGGATATTTATTTATTTATTTGAATATTCATCATCATGCCCCCAGTTAGAGTCATGTAAGTGTTTTTAGACTGGGTCGAAGGATCAAAATTCTGTTTGGTGGGAAATGTCAGTTGTCAAAGGTTTTAAAACAAATTCTGCAGCAACTAAAACAGAAATAGATATCAAAAGATGATTCTGCAAAACACAGTTTCTGAGGAAGACTCTGAGTTCTGTGTTTCATTTTCAGTTCTGCTCGCTACTGGTGCATAATGCTGATTTCATTTCATGGAAGCAAGAGAATCATGGAATCACAGAATGATTTTTGTTGGAAGGAACCATCAAGACCATTTTGTTCCATACCCCTTCCATGGACAGGGCCACCTTTCACTAGACCAGGTTGCTCAGAGCCCCATCCAGCCTAGCCTCAATAATTAATGTTCAGTCTAGATTTTTAATGATATTATCCATGCCCATATCTCAAAACTTTTTTCTCTGTTTTGCACGCACAAATGATTTGGTAACTCAGAGCTCAGTGATAAATCCTCAGTGAATTCTTTCCACCTGATCTAAAGCATCTCTGCCCCTCTCTGATTCATGTTTTCCTCCTGGCACCCCTTTTCCTGCAGCTCATGGAATGACAGTTCATCTCTCCATTGACGGTTGTGACAAAAATAATGGAATCATTTAGGTTGAAAAAGACCTCTAAAATCACCAAGTCAAACCATTTCTACAGTTCTGCCAAGGCCACCAATAAACCATGTCCCCAAGAGCCACATCCACATATTTTTCAAATCCCTTCAGGACTGGTAAACCCACAATTTCCCTAGGCAGCTTCTTCCAACGCCTTTTATCGCTGTGGAAATCACTGGATCAGGTTTGATTGGCACCAAAAACTGAAAGAAAAATAAGTCTGGATATAGAAAAATGGTCTAGGACAAAAAAAATGCCCCAGATGAGCTTAAAAATTATCAAATCACCCTGTAAGGGGCTCCAGATCAGGTGTGGAGGGGAAACTTTATCCCAAGGTATTTTATCCCTCAGCTGGTTTTTTCCCACTTTCCTCCAAATCACTGAGTTAGGCAGACTGGAGAGATTGTCTGCCAGAAAGAATTACCAGGTAAAGAATTGCTTGGAATGAAAAGGATCAGGGAATTTAAGGACCCCCTCCCAATCAGCTGCCAATCAAAAAGCCATGGAGCAAACAGGACACAGTTTTTATGAGGAAAACCATCAGGAGGCGTGGGGGATTAGAGGTGTTTGAGGTGTTTCAGCAGTGTCAGGAGTTAATGAATTCCTGGCAAAAACAGGCAAAAGCCTCTCTGATCCCACTTTATCACTTTCTCCCCATTAAACACCAGCAGGTCACAGCCCAGTCAGGATGAGCGAAAATGGAACTGGAGGCAGTGTGGGAGTGTGGAATTCTTGCTGCTGCATTAAAGCTGAGTTTTTGATGCAGAGGCAGCAGTGAATGGCTCAGTTTGGCTCAGCTTTCCCCCAGCAGCTTCATTCAGTCTCATTTCTCGAGTTTTTGAAGGAGAGAAGTTCTCATTTGCCACACACTCACACACTTTGGAGGTTCCTCTCCCAGAATAATGGGGTTAAAATAGAGCAGGAGGAGCAGAGGAAATAGAGAAAACTCTCGCTCTTTTATGCAGCTTGGTGGGGCACAGCCACCCCCCCAGCATATCTGATGATGATGAAAATCTGCTGTGGGGTCAAATCCCATCATTAAAAAGGGTTAAACACTGGGTATGAGCCTTTATCAATAAATCAAACAGTCCTGTGAGGAATTTCAGATGCTCTTTGCAATGCCATTGAGCTGTTTGAAAAGCTCATAACAAAAATTTATCCCCCTGTGCTCTTATCAGTCATGGGCCAGGAGTGAGTACAGGTCAGAAAAGCAACATTTTCCTTGTTTGGGAAAGCAGGAGACGCAAATAATGGGAAATAAGATGGTTCAATGCCAGCTGGCAAAGGTCCCAGCAACACTCCTTAAGCAATTTTAATTTTCTTACCTGGGCTGGGTCCCTCACTCTGGTGCCCTCCTGGGTACTGTCTAATCCCTCTGCTTTCCTACTCTTGCTCCACAGTGCCTCTGTTCTCCCAATTCCATGGAGAAATAACTCTTCTGCAGAGCTTTCTGAAAAAAATTTCCCATCCTAAACTCCACTGACTGAAAAGAGAGCGGGAACTCCAAATGGGTTGACTTGTTTGGGGACAGAAACCTGAATTTCAGGCAGGGAAATTTATTAATCCATTGTGGATTACAACTTTTAGAGGGTGAGATGCATCTCTTCTCCCTGATTAAGAGAATCATGGAATCATGAAATGGTTGGGGTTGGAAGGGATTCAGGCTGGACATCAGGAGGGATTTATTCATTAAAGGGTTGTCAAGCATTGGAAGGGGCTGCCCAGGGAAATGGTGGAGTCTCCATCCCTGGAAGAGTCCAAGGAACAATTGGAGGTGGCACTCAGAGCTCTGGTGGTGATTGGTCACAATTGGACTTGATGATCCTGGAGGTCTTTTCCCACCTTAATCCTTCTGTGATATCCTGGGTGGCTCTGAGTTCAGTCTACTGAGCAGGAAGAAGATCCAATCTCCCCTTTCGAGCTTTTTGTAGCAAGGGTGACAAGGATCCAAATTCCAGGCTCATGGGAATATTCTGCCCACACAGTGCATCTCTTTAGAGGTATTTTAGACTCCATTTTTCATCATGGTTTCTAGGTATCTGGACCTGTCTGCAAAACCCCAGTCAAGCAGTAATTCCAAGCTTTAATTCATTTTTCAGGGAGCTGCAACATTAATGAGCTTGAAACATTTCTTTCAGAGCTAATGCAATTTTTGACTGCTCTGATCAGAGAAGAATTTGATTTTTATAGGTATGTTCTTAATGCCCTAAAGTGCCTCTGCTTCGGCTGAAAGCCACCGTGTGTTGTATCATTTTTTAAAACAGGATCGTTAAAAGCCAGGAATTTTCACATTTATCCAAATAAACTTCCCATTCCAGTGGGTTTGGCTTTTCATTTCTATAGATTTTTTTGTTGTTGGCATATTTGGAGCCATAGAAATGGGTTGGGTTGGAAAGGTGGAGCCCATGGTGAGGCCCATGGAGGAAAAGAAATCCTCCTGTAACCTGTGGAGGATCCCACACTGGAGCAGGTGGATTTCCAAAGGAGGCTGTGATTCCATGGGAAGCCAAAGCTGGACATTTGTCCCCATAGAAAGAGAAATCCATCCTGAAATCAGTTTTCTGGCGGGGCTTGTGACCCCATAGGGAGCCCACATTGGAGCAGCCTGTTACTGATGGATTCACCCCTTGGAAAGAATCCACACTCGATCCATTTGTTCCAGATTGACTGATCCCATGGGAGGGATCCAACTGGAGCAGCCTCTGGAGTTCCTGGACAACTCCAAGAATCCCATCATGCTCCTGAGACCATTGTCCAAATATTTGTGTTTGATAATAAATCCAATTAATTTCCCAGAGTGAAGTCTGACAGTGACAGGAACTGGTGAGAAGCATCTTCCTGTCCTCATCTCAACCCACCAGGTTTTTATTGTATTTTATTATGATTTTTTATATTTTTTTAAAATATTTTATTGTACTTTCTCTCCCTTGTCCAGCACAGAAGGCCATTGAAAGAGCAACTTGGTAGGCACCTGGCATCCACCCAGGGCCAACCTACAACAAAAATGTTCCATCACTCATAAGATCTGAGTGAGGAAGGCTGAAAATGGGGAAAAAAATCTGGGTTCTCTTTTCAGAACTTTTGCACTCTCCAGGGTGCTCTAAAGCAGGAAATATTTTTCTCCTTAGCAAACACTTTTCAACCATGAACTTCCACCTCTATCCGGAGTTAGACTTCAATGGTCCTTGTGGTCACTTCAAACTCAAGATATTTTATCATTTTGTGATAACTGAGGAACTTTCAGCCACCATCGAACCAAAGCAAGTTTTATGGACTATCTGGGGCACCTTTTTGCCCCAAATGTCCCAGTTTGGGGAAGGATGGCTCTGTTTTGATGACAGCTGGCTACTTTCACTTTTATTGCAGGTCAAGAGGTGAGTGTGAGGTTCACAGAATCAAGGAATATCCTGACCCTACACAGGACAACCCCAAGAATCCCACCAGGATGAGCATCTGTGTTTATAGAATATATTGGACCTGAGAAGATCAGTGACATCAAAGGTCGGTGACATCAAATATCACCTGGAGATAAAAACTGAGGTCAAAGATGGGTGTGATTTGCCTCAGAAGGTGTTTTTTGAACTTAAAATGGAATTCCTCATGCAACGTTCTACTGGAATATGCAGATGAATATTTGTCACTGTCCCTGGAAGAGTTGTCACCGTATTATGTTTAATGAGATTATGGTTTATTCCCAAGGAATCACATCCCAAGGAACTGCCAAAGCCTTTTCAAGATCTCTCTCCAAAGAAAGCCTTGACAAAAAGCTGGGATGCCTCAGCTGCTGACACGATCTCCACTAATCCTGAAATTTAGTGATGTGACTCTTCTTTAGAAGTGTTTGGAAGTACTAAGGACATTTGTATTAGAGCAAGGAAGAGATCCTGTGTTTCTTGGATCCCAAGTAAGTGTCCAAACCACTGGGCCACGCTTCTTTTGCTTCAGGTACAAAATTAAAGGTTGTTTCTTGGTGAATAACCAGGGAAAATCCCCAGCATCAAAAAGCAAATTTAGCCCAAAAAGGGACAATGTGAAGTGCAGCCTGAACTCGAGATTGAGATGCATCCCCTTCATTCATATCTTCCTTCCAAGGAAAAAAACAATTAGTGGGAGCCAATCAGGCTCAGATGCATTTCTGCACCTCTGTGTGATCTGAATCCCCATTTCTGTGAATTTTTGCTTTTGTTCCCAGAGATCGCGATTCTGCCAAGAAAAGAGAAGCACTAGAAAAAGAGAAAATCCTCCCTGTGTTGCCAAGATGATCCAATCACACTTCAGGATCCTGTTTCAGGAAGGACCTTCAGCACACTGTTTCCAGAACAAAACCACTCCCATGTGCTCCACCAGTTTGGGACATTTTTGCTGGGAATGGAAATCTGCATTCCAGTCATCCCCTTGCTGAATTTCAGATCTGAAGTGGCTGAAAGAGTTTTTCTGTAATTTCAGTGAGTTTCTCCTAGTCCAGGTTCTCTTTCCAGCACTTTCTGGCCTTGCTGAGTTAATTAATGAGTGTGATTGGGCAATCTGGGGGATTGCAGCAAGCCCAAAGAGAAGCAGGAAAAGTTCAAGGTTTACCTTTCATTCCAGCAGTTTTTTCACATATCCAGCCTTGTTTTGCTCCATCAATCCATTGCTAAATGGAAGGATAAGGCTCTTTATTCCAACCTTATACTTCCCTAACCCCTGGGCAGCTCCAGCCCCCTCCTTTTAATTATCACTCCAAAAGCAGAGAGCCCACGGCTCCGTGAGTCACAAATTATATCTCCCAGCAGTGCATAATGCTCCTTTTCACACCTACAAAGAATGAGTCACGACAAAATAGGAGGAAAACAAGAAAAAAAAGGAAATTCGAAATTCTCCCATCTGTAGAAGCGTAAGGAAAAACTTCAGGGGAGGGATTACTGGTGGACAGAGCACTTGGAAATGTTTGCTGGTTTTGACTGGGATAGTTTTTTCATCATAGCTGAGTTTTGGAGTCTTGGTGGAAGCGGTGTTAAAAAACAGATGTTTTATGTTTTTGTCCATGAGTTTAGTTATAAACCCATCAAATTTTAGTTGGAGTTTTGTCTCTGAAAGTGTCGTAGAGAAGAAACAGAGGTTGAAGTTCCCATTCCAGCTGTTCCCAGCTGTTCTTAGTTGAGGGGAGGGGAGGGGAAGGGACACAGCATGTATGCAAGAGCTGAAGGGAAGCTTTTTCAGGCAGCTGGAAAAGGTGGAAAAGGCCTCAAGTTGCACCAGAGGAGATTCAGGTTGTATAATAGGAAAATATTCCTCCCTGAAAAAGTAGTTAAGCATTGGAACAAGGAAGGGTTGGAGTCCCCATCCCTTGAAAAGTGTTAAAAAAATGGGGTAAATGTGGCACTTTATGATATGGTTTAGTTGGAGTGGTGGGATTGGGTTGAAGGTTGGATTTGATGATCTTTGAGTACTTTTCCAAATTTAATGATCTTATGGGTTTTTACAAATTAGGAATCAGCTCCCAATGCTTGTGAGGATTATTCAGGGGGGGCACAAGAACTATTGGAGGCTGGGAATGAATGCAAAGCCAAAATCCATTCAAACAGAAACTGAAGGCATCCGGTGTCTCCATTACAGGTAGGAATAGGGTGGGTAGGAGATCTCTGGTCCAGTCTCCTTCTTAAATCAGGTCTGACTTTAAAGGAAAATCAGGTTTCAAATGAAAAGTAGGTTTTTAAAGGAAAAGAGGTTTTTAAAGATCTCATTCATCTTAGTGTTGCTCAGTGATTCCACATATCCAGGAGATACCCAAGACCAGGTTGGACAGGGCTTGGAGCAACCTGGAAAAGTGGAAGATGTCCCTGCCCAAGGGAACGAGATGATCTTTAAGATTCCTTCCAACATCAACCATTCCATGATTCTGGAATTTTAGGAATAAGTGGAAAATCTCCCAGGCTCATAGAAGCCCATGGTCATAATATTTCCCTTGGAAAACCATCTCTGATCATGTCATTGACCAAGAATTATTTGTTCCTCCAGGATGATTTGGGGAATTTTACATGAATGATTTTGTTTTAGTTTCTTTTCATTTTGCAGCTCTAACTCATCCAAAAGAGAGCTGTTTCCAGGAACACACACGAGGAAGGAAGATTTCCCTCAGTCTTGGATATTGCCAGATGAATTCCTGCCTGCTGTGTTATCCGACTGAAATTAATGAGATTTCAGGAGTGATGCTTCTGGAGAAGATAAATTTTGGGTAAACAGGTAATCAAAGAAAATTTAGAGGAAAAGGCTGTGGGGATGCAGAGGGATCCATCAGCACCTGCCAGCTCAGGAAAGCAACTTCACTCAACCAGAAAATGCTGAGGAAGCTGCTGTGAAAGCCAAGTCTCAGGAAGTACGAAACTCCTCATGTTTCTACATCCTGGAATGAAGAGAGTTTGCAGGAAAGGCAGAGTATCACCAGTTGTTCTCTGTTGATCTTCAAGCAAGTCTGTTTTGCCCTAAACATCTCTGACCTTTTCCCAACTTTATGTCCTTTTCTTGCTCTGCTCATTCATTTTATCAACCCCTTCCTTTGGCAAAGTTTGAGGCACTGACACCTGAGCTCTTTACAGCATCAGAAATTCATAAAATCACTTTTTTTTTTCTTCTCCTTTCCTCATGGACCCATTTGAGGATGCCTTTCATCCCTTTGCTCCTTTAGGAGCAAGGAAATAAATATCAAACCCTTCTTTCCATAGTACCTAACATACAAATTCAAGACTATAAAGTTATTTTGGTTTAAAATCCTTCGTTTTAATGTTTTCCATTGATTTTCTTTTTCACGTTTGAAAGAATTTAATGTGGCTTTGATCTTCAAATCACTTTGTCCAATAAGTAGGACCCTAATTGTTCATGAAATAGTTTTTATCACAGATAAAGAAATCAGTGCCAAAGATATTTAAGGTTTTGAACTGAAGAGCATGAACCTGAAATTTGGGAAAAGAGATGGATACAGACCATTTTTACAGTTCAGCTGCACAAAGCTCGAGGATATTGTCTGTCTCATTTATGTGCCAATACAGGAGAGAAAATATCTAGTTGACTTTCCTCACATCCCTGGAGTTGATTCCTCTTGGCATTTGGGGGTTTTGGTGTTGCCTGGACTGTTTGACTTCATGCTGGACTGGAAGGAGCACAAGGAAAAGCCATGTAGCACATTCCAGGTTTTTTCCTGGCCAAAACTAATTATTTCCTCTATGGTAACATAGCTGGAACAGGAAAGGTGGAAAAATATCCTTTCACTCCCTATTACATTCCCAACAATCATAGGAACAATGAGGGCTTGGATTTGGAGTCAAAGAAGAGCCCTTGGCAAGGGAACACTTCCGACTGGATTTCTGAGGGAATTCCAAAATGTTGTACCTCAGTTTTTCAGTGGGAATTGGACTTTTCTGAGAAGAAAACCTGGACCAACACCTCAAATAACTTCAGGAAAATTGCCCGCAGTCCTAACTCCTCCCTGGCTGCTGGTTCCTTCTTTGTCTTCTCTTCCCATCATCCCTGTGGTAGTGAACAGACAGTAATTCATCGTGATTTTTCAGGGAAAATAGAAATATCCGTCGTTAAATAAAACCTCTATTCCAGTCATTATTGGTGGCAGGATGGAGTGAATGGCTTCAAATTGAAAGGGAACAGGTTTAGATGGGATATTGAGAATAAATTATTTATACTGAGGCTGGTGAGGGCCTGGCACAGGTTTCCCAGAGAAGTTGCAGATGTCCTGTTTTTGAGGAAGTTGTAGAGCTGTTGGAGCTGAGTAATGCAAAAAGAGATCGGACCAATTAAAAAAAAATAAATTTAGATCTACAAAAACCCAAAGAAATGTCTTTTGAGAAGCTTTAAGGATCTGTATTTCATCTTGCCACCAATTGTCCTCGTCTTGAAGAATCCTAATTCATTCTAAAACACGGGAAATGCAATAATTACACGTTAGACATCCTTGTTAATTAAACAAACAACACAGAAATCTCATTAAGGGATTATCTGTGATGGAACCTTGGGTTTATGCTCAGATGGTCCTCTGAGGGACCACCAAAATGAAGTGGTGGGTGTGCAATCTTCAGAAGAAATGACATTATTTAATCATGAAGTTTTTAATTTTGCAGATAAAGGATGATCAGACATCAATTTGTCTACCGATGGCTGGAATTTTGCTCCCAGAATTAAAAAGAAGGAAACAGGATTAGTCACTGATTAATTAGAAAGAATAAAAGCTAAAAAATAGTACTCTGGTGCTGTTAAGGCAATGTGGCTCGAGTTCTGTCTTTATTGCAGTTTCCCAGGTGGGTCTTTTTTTTCCACCGGAAAGTGGGAATAATAACAAATCCCACATCAGTATCCCAGGACGATGCAGTGCTCTAATTTTTTTTAAGTTTATCTCTGTAAATATAGATATTAAAATATGTTACGAATCATATCACTCAGTGCTCTCTTACCCTCTTTTGCATTAAAAACATGGAGGAGATCTCCTTTATTGCTTTGCTTTCTTATTGCCTTCCCCAGGAAAAATCATCTTCCCTAAGAAAAAAGAAAAGGAAAATAGAAGTAGTGATTTGGATGGATTTTTTATTTGATATATTTGTTCCTGAGAAAGGAAATCAAATGTGCAAACTTTGCACTTGGAACTGAAGTGTTGGTTAAAGTAACATGGGGGGGGGGTGGGGGGTGGGGGGGGGAAGAAAAAAAGTATTGTATAAATGTATTTATGGAAAATGAGGAAAATACAGCATTTTCAGGGAGCTAAAAACAAGGAATTGGATTTAATATTAGACCTAGAGCTTAATCTCCTTGGCCTTTCTGCTTTCCAGAGGCCAGGGATGAAATGGGATGCCCAGACAGCTCTAAGGAAGCAATAAAGGATCTGCCCCTTGGACAGAGGGATGAGAAGCAGAGCATGTGATAAAGAAAGACAAGAAAATTGTCATGGAATTAGCAAACAAAGGCAAAAACTGAAAGGAAAGTCAATAAATCCAGCATTGATTTTCTGATGTTCTCTGTGGGTGTGAAATGCTCTGAATTTGGAGTTTTTAATCAGATCAGGGAAGGATTTTCCTGCTCGAATAACCCTGGAGCTGGAATAGCTCAGCAACCGAGCTGCCTTTGCATATTATTTTATCTCCCACAAGGTTCAGGTGGAAGAGGAGACCTCAACCTTTACAGCTGAGAGATGAGCTGGGAAAAAAAATTAAAAAATAAAAAAAAAAAAAAGAAGGCTGGAACAATATCAAGAGAAAGAAATAATTTCCCTGTGCCCCAAAGTCATTAGTTCAGGTTCAATTTATAAAATAAATCTGCTCCTGACTGACAAGAAGCTCGTAGGCCTTTGTTTGGCTCTCCTTTGCCAGCCAAAGGGGAGCTGGAGAGAAAGAAGCTGAAAAATAAAGGTATTTTCAGAGTTTAATGAAAACTTGCAGCAGTATTGAGAATTAATTGAAAAGGGGGAAGCTCCAAACAGGGGTTTTCTGGAAACAGGGTTTTTTTTCCATGTCCTGTAGAAAATATTGTGAATTTTCCAACCAGCCACAGAGACTCAGGAATTAACACTGAACATGGAGCAGATTCTAAAGGTGGAGCCTAAACACTCAAAAGTGTTGACTTGTTAACAGCTCTCCATAAAAAGGCTGGGATTTCACATTTTAATACACTGAAAATCTACTTTATAACAACTGTGTTATTTTTTATGTTCTTTTCCACTTTTCACTGTGCCTTTTTAAGGAAACATGTGGATCAGGGGGCCAGTAAAATGGGAAAACTGATGTTAAAAAGTGGATAAACTCCCCGTGTAGTCCCAGTGGAACAACACACGGGGAATTTTTTCCCCTATAAATTTTGTCTTTAAAATGTAAGAGTCAGTTTGTGACCATTGTATCACCTTGCAAGCAATTAAAAGAACATATTCAAAGTAGTCTGCTGTTCTCCAGCAGCCACTGGAAAAAAAACTTGCTCATGAATTCAGTAGATTTCAGAACCTGTGTGCATGTTTTCCATGAGGAAAGGTACTGATTCCTTCTCCTTTCTGGAAATTATTTAATTATTTAAATATTTTATTTCCTTCAAGTTAATCTGCCCTTCCTATTTTCCATTTAATCCATCCCAGATCCTGTAGAAGTGAGGTTTATTTTTTGTTTTTTATCTGTTTCCGGGCACCCCAACATCAAATGGATCATTTATGGAGCTGAGCCTTGGGATACCCTTACAAACTGGGATTCCTCACCTGATATCACAGGAAGGAACCAAAGGAAAGGCAAAAATCAGGGTTGCTACATGAAAGATAACTCAGGAACTTCAGTGGCCTCAGTGAATATTTGATTTTATCAAAAATTGGTAATTGGACCTACATCTTCTGTTATTCCCTTGGCTTTCTTTCAGGACATGAGGACTTGTTTCCACATAAATGGACTATTTATAAACATAAAATGCTTCTGCCTGTGCAGACAGGGAGTTCTGATGCTGCTGAGCTGTTGTTGAAGAACAAGGAATGGTGGAGAGAGATGCTGAGTGGATTTAGATGGGATATTGGGAAGGAATTCTTCCCTGTGAGGGTGGGGAGACCCTGGAATACAAACTGTGGCTGCCCCATCCCTGGAATCGTCCAAGGCCAGGCTGGACAGGGCTTGGAGCAACCTGGGATAGTGGGAGCTGTCCCTGCCCATGGCAGAGGGGTGGAATTCCATGATTTTGAAGGTCCTTTCCATTCCAACCCATTCTATGATAAGGATCCCTCAAAATTGTGCTTGTTTCTCTTTTTCACCTGCTCCTATCAGGGTGAGAATTCAAAAAGTCAAGCAGCAAATTTCCCCTGCATCAAAAAAAATAAAAAAAAAAAACAAAACAGGCAGCAAGTCACAGCAGCCAGGCTGGGTTTTTTGTCAGGATTTAGAGGCTTCCTTGACTTCAGTCCCTGTGCTGGTGGAAGCTGCTTTTCCTTCTCCCTCTTGCAGGCACCAATTCCATCACCTCAAGTGATCCATCTCTCCTGGAAGAGCCTCTGGAAGTAAGAGGGGAAAAAAGGAACACACAGAGGATCCAGAAGAAATCAGTATCTGTGTACAGATTTTTCTCAGCACTTCTCAGAGCCTGAAAGAAAAAATCTCCTCTGCCTGGAAAGTAAAACTTCCTGAAAATTTATCCCAAAATTCTGGATAAGAACAGGAAGGGGAAAACTTTTCTAATTTCCTTTATGCAAACTCTGACAGTGCTATGGGAGGATTACCCAGAGCCACTTCCAGGTGACAGATCCCAGAAGAATTCAGTCCCACTTGCAGGGACAATGATGCACCAGGGCCTTGGAACTGGGAACATCTGTATTTTTTGGAGCTAAATATTATTTGTTACTCACAGATGTGCACTGTGATCCGGAGTCACCTCATACAAGTCCTGCATAGTAGAGAGAACAAGGAAAAAGAATTCCCAAAGAAATTCCAAAGAATTTCCAAGGATATCCAAAGAAATTCTTCCCTGTGAAGGTGGTGAAATCTGGCACAGGTTTCCCAGAGAAGTTTTCTCTGCCCCATCCCTGGAATTGTTCAAGGCCAGGCTGGAGCTGGTCTGGTGGAAGGTGTCCCTGCCCATTGCAGGGGGTTGGAATGAAATGATCCTGAAGGTCCATTCCAAACGATTCCATGACTCTGTGATCCTTGGAGTGGAAATCTTGCATTGAAACCCATTTTTCACTGAGAAAAAAGTTTTGGTTCAGCATCAAAAATTGCAAAGAATCTTTTTCTGTCCCCTCTACTCAACAGGTCAAATAAAGTTCCGGGGTTTGTGAATTTGGAAGTGTGTGATTTTTTTTTTTTCAGACCTAAAGGAAAACACTTTTCTGAAGTTTTGTTTTGTTTTGTTTTGTTTTAAAACAAGCAATTTTGTAAAGGAGGAAATGAAACAATGAGCATGAGACAGAGTGCCCTGTTGTGGCTCAGAATCCCACCTGGGAATTGCAGCAGACATTGGATTTACTTTCAAGTCTTTGAAACATTCTCAGGGTGCCCAGCTCTTCCTGGTCTTATTATTGAAATTCTTTTATTTCTTGATTTATTTACAGCAAGAGACGGAGACAGGATTTTTTAAGTGTGAGAAGTTCCCAGCATGTTTTGAAAACTCCTCATCCCCAGTGAATATTCCCACATTTCCATGCACAGCACAACAGCATCAACAGGCATAAACCACAATTTGTCCTGCCTGGAACACTTTTTTTCCGCAGAAATGGATTTGCTTCATCCAGAGAAAGGAGTTGAACCCACTCCATGGTTCACCGAGCTGCTGTTGGCCCTGAGGGTAATTGCAGAGGTTTTATTGTGAGTTTAAAATAGTGATTAAACATAACTGAATTAAAATATTCAGCTGACATCATTAGAGAAACAGGTAATGAATTTATTCCTGTGGCAACCCGGGGTGACTCTGTACCGTGGACGGCTGGAAGGAAAAATTCAAGTGGGGTTTTTTCCTTCCCCAAATAGATGAGAAGGAAGAAAAAACCTTCACAGCAGCAAAAGGTGGTTTTTGCTCCTTGCTGGCCCGAGCACCCTGTGCAAGGAGAATTTTCCAGGCAACCCAGGAATGGCACAGGGGATTTTTCTGTGCCTGGAAAGCAGCAGAATTCCCTTTTTGACTTGAATGGGCTTTGAAAAAATGGACAGATGGATAAAGAGAGCACATGTGAGTGGATGTTTCCATCTGTAGATTAATTATCTTAAGGCAGAGCCTATCGTTATCCCACAACACTTTGTTTTCAGTGGAAAACAGAGCATCCTTCAGGCAAAAATGGTTTTGTGGACCTAATGATTGCTTATTCCAGCAGGGAAAAATAAAAAAAAAGGAGAGCTGTTCTCTGCACTCCCCTAGCATCTCTTCTCCATTCTCCTGGGCTGCGCCTGTGCTTGACCCAGAGATCAAATGAAGCTCTCAAATCTCAACAGCTCTTGAGGGGCAAAACAGAACCATTTCAATAAATCACTGTTCAAGAACCATTTTAATAAATCTCTATTCATGGCTGCCAGGGCTGAGTGGTGCAAAAGCCAGAAGGAACAAATCAGAGCAAGTAAAGAAGGGAGAACCAGCCAGTGTTCAGACTGGTTACATTTTATGTGTAAGAACACAAATTTTGACTTCCAAAATAACATTGTGCAGAGAAAATCTGCATCCGGAGGAAATGTCTCTCAAAGGGAAAACTTGTTGGTGATGGGAATAATTTTAAACTACAAGACAGGAGGTTTAGCTGGGATATGGGAAAAAATTCTTTACCTGGAGCATAGCAAGGCCCTGGCATAGGGTTCCCAGACAAACTGTGGTTGCCCATCCCTGGAAGTGTCCAAGGGCTGGACGGGGCTTGGAGCAACCTGGGACAATGGAAGGTGTCCCTGGCCATGGCAGGGGTGAAATGAGATTGTCTTTTAGGTCCCTTCCAACCCAAACCATTCCATGATTCTTTAATTCCATGATTCCATGATGTCAGAAAGAGCAGGTTCATTATCAGGACATTTCTCATCCCCAGTTATGCTCTATAAGATGAGGGCATGTTGCACCATCAGGTTGATTTGTGAGCTAAAACCCAGGAATATCCATGAGGAATGTTCAGAAATATTCAACTGCAGGAACCTCTGGATAGACTTATAAAATACAGATCCTTTTTCATATTTAGTGAAACTTCAATTTCTAAATCAGTTGCAGTTTAAAAAGTTCCAACCTGTTTTTTCTTGCTTTAATCAAAATTAGGCTGAACTAAAAAAAAATTGTTAACCATTATAACTTCAAATTTTAACAAAACTACTTCAGTGAGAACTTAAGTAAAATGATAACAGTTTTAGCATTTTCTCAAAAAAAAAAAAAAAAAAAAAAAAAAAAGAGAGATGATCACAACCCTCCAGGACTGCCCTGTTTGCTGCTTCATCCACAGTTTCAGAGCTTTTGAATAACTTCACCTGTGAAAATAAAGGAAACTTCTGCCTCCAGGACTGAAATGGGGACCACACAGAGCGCACCAAGGATGCAAGTGCTAAAATGATCCCAGGCAATAAATGTCTGTCAAATGGGAAAGCTTATTTAAATCTTCCTTTTTTTACATAGTACCCACCTACAAAAATGACTTCAAGCCATGCAGGCCACCTCTTCTCACGGAACTGTGACTCAGCTTCCTGAACATCTGCATCCACAGAAATCCAGCTCTGGGAAGTAAAACTTCAGAGATTCTTGGACTGGATTCTTTTAGGAGAGGTGAGATATTGAGGGAAAAGCAGCAGCGATGCATGTGTGATGTGTGATGGGCTTGTGTTGGGCCCTTGGCACGTCTCCATCAGGATCATCCAACCCTGGAGATGCTGCAAAGGATTGAGTAAGGAGGTGGAGAATGGTGGGAGGATGATGGTGAGTAAGGGGTAAAACTGACGAAGTCTGATAAGATTTAAATTAAAACAATAAATACGTTTCGGCCTCTCTGTGTCTCCTTAAATTGTTGCTTTGGTGCTGATGCATATTTTGGAAGCTGCACAGAGACTTCTGAGACATCCAAAATATTGGAGGAAGAACCTCAGCAGTCCTTGAGGGATTGCTATGTCCAAATTTTCATTAACCAGGGAAAATTGAAAATTAAAACCTCAGTGGTAGCTTCGCAATCTCCAAAAGTGAAGGTTTCTGATTGTTTTCAAACCGGGAAATCAGGGACATTAATGAAGGAATTTCATCTCCCTGAAATATCTTCCCCTGGAATTTCTACATGGGACAAAGGAAAATGCAGAAATACAAAGGAGGAAAGGGATGCCCCATCACTGGAAGTGTCCAAGGCCAGGTTGGACAGGGCTTGGAGCACCTTGGGATAGTGGAAGATGTCCCTGCCCATGGCAGGGAGGTGGAACAAGATGATTTTTAAGATCTCTTTCAACCCAAACCATGCTATAAATCCACAGGATTTGAAATAAATAAATAAATAAATAAATTTTCAGCACTTAACAACGTTCCCTGACATTTTTTAATTTACTGTTGCCAACAAACCCAGTGTGGAACAGGTCATGGATTAACAGCAGCTCTGTTTATGAAGGAGAGGGGCTATCACCGAAATGTGTGGCAAACATTAAAGCGTTCATCCTGCCTCTCAAACACCTCAAAATGAGGTGTCTCAGTCTCTTTGGAAGACCTGCTGATTTGCATATTCATTTCCAATTTATTCAGCTGCCAGCAGTGACATTTTAACTATTTAAAAGCATTACAGGAGACTGTGCCAATTCCTTTTTTGCTTTGCCCAACAGCCCATGACAGCTCCAGTTTTGGATCTTCTGTTCCTGGAACAGCTCCATGAGCGTGGATTTGCACAAATCAACCATGGGAAGGTCAAGACCCCATCCCATCAATCCAGTCTCCAGCTCAGACCAGTTCTGAGCACCCTAGAAAACTTCCATAGGTTTATCCAACACCCAAGAAGAAACTGGGATCATCTGTGGGAAATTTTTTGGATATTTTTCACAGGGACGCTGCTGCTGTTCCCTCAGGAAAGGTGCACGGGACCAGATTTTGGAGAGACAAAAGGGAGATTGTGCAAGGCCTTGGATTCAGGGAGGATGGATTTGGAAGCCGGGGTGGAATTTGGATGGAGTACAAGAATATTAAGAAGACATCAAGATACGATGCAGCAAGATGGGGACAGCATAGGAAATGTTCATTTTAAAGGTCTCCATAATCCTCCTCACACAAAAAGGGAGGAGTAGAATGAAAATAGGGATGGGACACAAGGGTTCTAGGCTGTATCTGCCACCAAACTGGCATCGTTGTGTCTCCTGCCCAATGTCCAGCTGGACAGGCTCCAGGTTGCCCACCCAAAGTCTCCAGGGCGCTGTTTGGTGCATCCATCATGACAAAGAAACCTTGTGCTCTACCCTGCAACAGATATTAAAATATTACAAAAAACATCTGCTTTGAGCTCAAGGAATGCTTGGAAAATCATGTTAGGATCATGGTGGGATTCTTGAGGTTCTTCTGAGCAGGGCCATGGGTTGGACCCCACCATCCTTGTGGGTCCATTCCAACTCGGGATATTCTGTGATTCTGTGAAGCCACCAACAAATCCAGGGTAGGGACATGGATTTTGGATGTGAACTTGTGTCTCCTTGTGGTAAAAAAGCAGGGAAAAAAATTAGAAATGGCTGGGTTTGGTTCATTAGCTCTGCCTGGGGATCTCTGTGGTGGGGAACATCCTTCACTAATGAGCGAGGGGAGGGGCAGAGACACAAGAAGGGCATTTTTTTCCCATAGTCTGCCCACAGAGCATTCACCAAAGTGGCACCTGAGTGCCCTGCAAGTATTCAGGAATCTCCTCACGTCTCCCGGCTGTATTTACTGTGCATGACTTATTGAACACAATCCAGGCCACAGGAATCTGAGAGGAATTCAAAGACCCATTTGTAGTGTGGCACAGTCACTTGTGTTCCACTCAGTCCTCCTGGGCACAGTTGGGGACAGGAGAATTACCCAGTTAAGTGCAATAAAATCAAAGCCATGTCAGCTATTACTTGCTATTAAAGCTTTATGCAATGCGCAGGGAAAGAGTGAGAAAGGCTCTGCTCTTTCCGACTCACATGAAATTCTTTGAGTAGTTCCCAGCGAAAATCCCAAGGAAAGCAGGTCACAAGGAGGAAAAAGGCTTCCTGTGGAAGGTGGAATTTCCCGCTTGCTCCCTGATAAATAAGGAGTTATTTCCCATCTGGTTTGCTCTCCGTGTGGGGTGATTTCAGCTGCATCACAAACCGCACTTCAGGCTCTCTGATTTGGAAACAGCGGAACAGGAAAGGAATCTCTTTTTCAGGGAATCCAGGATCTCATCAGGGGACAACTGGCAGCACAAAATCTCTACAACTCCCTGGAATGAAGTTGTAGCCAGGTGGGGATCGGTCCCTTCTTCCAGGTAACACAAGACAGAGCAAGAGGAAATGGCCTCAAGTTGTGCCAGGGCAAGTTTAGTTTGTACATGACGAAAAATTTAATCACTGAAAGGGTCATCAAACATTGAAACAGGATGTCCAGGGCAGAGGTGGAGTTCAGACCTCTGGACGTGTTCATAAAATACCTGATTGTGGCACTGCAAGACAGGGTTTAGTAGTGAATTTTTAAGTATTAAGTTGGACCTGATGATCTTGGAGGTCTTTCCCAGCTACAGTGATTCTGTGGTCCTGGGATAAGCTCATGTGAACCTTTGGAACTTTCTCCCATGCACCCCTCTGGTTTCTTCCCCTGGTGGAATCTTAAAGATCATCTCATTTTACTCCCCTGTCATGGGCAGACACCTTCCACTATCCCAGGCTGCTCCATGTCCCAACCAACCTGGCCCTGGACACTTCTAGGGATGGGGTAGCCACAGCTTCTCTGGGAAGCCTGTGCCAGGGCCTCAGCACCCTCACAGGGAAGAAATTCTTCCTAATATCCAATCTAAGCCTACTCTCTGTGTTTTTGAACCCATTCCCTCTTGTCCTGTCACTCCACACCCTTGGAAATTGTCACTCTGCATCTTTCTTGTCATTCACCTTCTATCAAGTTCTGGAAGGCCACAATGAGATCACCCCAAAGATTTTCTTCTCCAGGCTGAACAATCCTAATTCTCTCAGCCTTTCCTCCCAGTAGAACTGCTCCATCCCTCTGATCACCTTGGTGCCCCCTTTGGACTGACTCCAACAGTTCCATGTCCTTCTGATGTTGGACCCTGGAGGCAGCTCTATAGGTGGGGTCTCACCTGAGTGGGGCAGATGGACAGAATTCCCCCCTCTCCTGCTGCCCACAGTTCTTTGGATGAGCCCAGGACACATTTAGATGTCTGGGCTCCAAGTGCACATGGCTGGGTCATGTCCAGCCTCTCACTCACCAACACCCCAAGTCCTTCTCCCCAGGGCTGCTCCATCTGCTCATCCCCAGCTTGGATTGACACTGGGATTGACCCCAACCCACGTGCAGCACCAGCACCTGCTCTTGTTAATCCACACAACATTCCCACTTCTCCAACTTGTCCAGGTCCCTCTGGATGGCCCCATCCTTCAGGTGTGTCACCACACCCTCAACTTGGTGTCACTTACAACTTTTCTGAGTGCACCCTTGATCCCTGTCTTATCCTGTGCATTTCAACCTGTATAAAGCCCTACAACTTCTTCCCAAGCACACATTTAAAAATGAAACAAAAAGTAACTTTGAACTGGAATAAATTGTTATAAACAAAACATCCCCACTTTCAGCCTTGTTTTTTTAAAGAATGTGACTTTCCCTGAGCAGTTGAGGAAACTTTTCTCTGAGGAGGGAAGAGCTTTTCACGGCACTTTTATATAACTGAAAGGTCCATTGTTGTCCTACCTCGTGCTGAACTTTCCTCACAATGAAGTTAATTATAAATACATGAACTGTTATAAATAAGTTCTATAAGGCTCTGTATTTTTCTAAATCTGTGTATATGTTCTTTACATTATATCCTGCATAAAGCTGGAGTGGTGGCGTAATACACATAATGGGATGAGTTAAATGTCAGCACAGAGTGGGCGAATCTGGTGTTATTCCAAACATTTTCGCAGGGGAGAACATTTCGAGAATTCACTGATGAAAAAAAGGCAAAGAGTTTCAAACAATTGTTTTCTCCTCTTTGGAAACTTCTGTTCCCAAAGGCTTTGATGTTGCAATGGAAATTCACAGGTAACCTCCACAAATTCCAAAATTCATTTCTGCCAAGGAATCGCCATTTTTTGAGGTGGTTTTCCCATTCTTTTATGGAGGTTTCCTGGTTGGATTCCGTGTCTGCTCTCGCCAAGAAGTATTTCTACTGGAAAATTCCTGTTGAATCAGCCTTAATTTTTTTTTTAGCTCAGTGTCAGAATAACATCACTCATTCCAACAGAGTTTCGAGGACCTCAAAGAGACAAAACCTACAGCAAATAAATTCAGGAATGACAATTTTAGGCCTTCAGTCTTCACAGTTTTTGAGGTTTTATGCCTGAATTTCAGTATATTCATTAGTTAAAATTTTTTTTTTGTTGTTCCTTCTGCAGTTTTCGGTGGTGACTTTGAGTTTTCCAGCCCTTTCTAAGCCACAAAGACCTTTTCAAGAAGAAAAGGAACTTTTTTTTTTGCACAAGTCCTGGGATTAAGGGAGGTGACAGCATTGCCACAGCTCAAACACTTCCACCAAGAGACATCGCCTCCTTCTGCTCCTGGCAGCCCAGAGATCAAACTGTGCAGTGACACTCAGGAAAGAGCAGGAAGAAAAGGTCAAGGAGGCTAATTTGCAATTAAAGAGATGCAATTAAAGGGATGAGTCATTCCACAAGTGAGCTGTGAACCTCAACTCTTGTCTCCGTGTGGCTGCTGGGAGCAGCAGGGTTGAAGACTGGATTTGTTTGAATGTTAAACATCTATTAGGGAATGCTCGAAAAAAAAGCAAACCAGACTCTTTAGACTTCACAACCCACAGAAACCTCCCAGACAGTTCCACCTCTACACCTTCCTCTTTCCCTGTGTAATCCCTTCTTCATGTCACTTTTTTTCTGGGAATCACCAAAAAAATCAAGTTTTCCTGACAAGGAGGCAGCTGGAGAGGTGGGAGAGGTGCTTTGGAAGGTTCTTTGCACAGAAGGGAAGTTCTGGTAAAGAGGAGAGAGAGAAAAGCAACAGTGAGGACTTGGGAGGAGGATTACAAACCTTCAACCATCATGATGGAATTATCATGGAATGGTCTGGGTTGTAAAGGACCTTAAGGTCACCTGGTTCCAAGCTCTCTGGACCTTCCCATATCCCAGGTTCCTCCAAACCCTGTCCAGCCTGGCCTTGAACTCCTCCAGGGATGGGGCAACCAGAGTTTCCTTGGGAAAACCCATTCCAGGGCCTCACCAACCTCACAGAATGTTTTCCTAAAATACAGTCTAAATCTACTTGCTAAGTTCAAAGCCATTCCCCCATGTCCAGTCACTCAATGCCCTCTCCAGCTTTCAAGATTATCTGCTGATGGAGAGAATAAATAAATCTGCTGAAGGAGAATAAATCCTGGAACTCAGGTGACATCAAGAGTGACAAGAGTGACATTCTCTTGAAGCCCACTGCACAAGAGAAGCTTCCTGGGAGTCCCATCATCCCTTGGGCTGTGTTTTCCTAAGCCAGTCCTGGATCTCAGGAAGAGCAAAGGCAGATCCACGTGGCTGAGCAAGTTCTGCAGAGTTAATACCATGCAACAAAAAGTTTGGCTGCCTCATCTGATTAGTAAAAAAGAGATATTTCCACTAATGGCAATACAATGGCTATATATAAACATATAGAAATGTCTGTGAAAGGAAGCAGCTCTCGTTCCTAATTAACTGCTGGCTCCCCTGGCTGGGCTCCAGCTCCCACTGACAGATGGTGATGAGCCACTCTCCTCTACCGTCCCTTTATTAATGACCTATCCAAGAGAAAATTCTTCCTCCGTGAGATCCCAAACTGCCCAGAGCCCATGGTCAGCCCTTCCTTGGTTTTCATTAAGGAAAGGATATCTGAATTCTGGCTCATTAGTGCCCACATTGCTGAAGGCCTATGGTGCAATTAAGTCTTCAACTGGTAGCAGATTTCTCTGTAACAGCTAAATCAGGACTGGCTCGTGATGGAAGATCACAAAAAAGTGGAATAAAAGGATGGCTGCAAAGTCAAGAACCCGGTGAGCACCTCCACAGCTCCACCCTAAGCTCTCCGAGTAGAGGAAAAGAAGGAAGTTCTTTCTCCCGTTATTGGCTTTTAATCTCAAAATATCAGAGTGGAAATGTTCCCTGATTCATTTCCAGAGCACTTCATGCCTGAAGTGCCTCGACAATGAGGAAGGCAGACACTGCCCCAGGAAAACAGGGACAATTTGCTCCTAAACAATCTTTTAAAAAGTTTGTAAGGGTTGAAAAAGCACATTTTGACCATGCAGTGAAGCACAGAAACCTAAGCCATTTAGTCAAGAAAACCCCAGAACTGGAACCAGTACGGCCCTGCCCCTTATCTCTTCCAAAGATGTGAGGGGGAGCAATTATCACTTCCAAAACAACAACATATCCCAATGTTTAAAGTTTTCCTGCTCAGAAACCTGTCAGCATGGCTGGATCTGCCCTCCAGCCTTCATACCAGGTGCAGGGAGTTGGAACTGGGCAATCTTTAAGGTACCTTCCAACCCAAACCATTCCATGATTCCATTACTGTGCACACACTGAGGAAGGTGCAGCAGGATTTGTTGTTTAAGGGGACGTTGGTTACACAGGAGATGAGGCCACTGGGGAGAATCCTGAATGCTCAGGAATCACAAGGGTGACTGCCCTACAATTATTGAGGGAAACTCCAAAATCCGTGGATTGAGCTTCCAGACCCTCAGTTTTATTCTCAGCTTTGCCACTGCCAATGGGGTGACCTTAGGCAAGCTTTTGCTGCTCTGATCCTCAATTTCCCAACAAACATAAAGGGAATATCAACATTAAATTTGCATTTCTTGTGTCTCTCTGACCCTCAGGGTAAAGCCCATATCACATATCCTTCCCAACACATCTGCTCCATCCTCAAGGTATCTTTTCCTTCAAATTATCTCTCTTCCCTCTCACATTATCTCCCCATGAAGATAACTTGAAGAAATTTTGCTCTCAGCCATCCTTGTGTTCAAGCATCCTGCATTGATTTTAGACCTGAGGAGGAGCTTCCATGCCTGAGAGCTCAGCAGTGTTTTCCAGCTGCATCTGATGCTTCCATAAACAATATTCCTTCCCCCTTTTTGAGCTAAAATCCCTAAAATATTTTGGGATAAGTTATTGAGGAATTGTAAATAAGACTAGCTATGATTACATAACCCTTCAATAATTTTCCCATCAGGACATTTTCAGATGGATCACTTGGAGAGCTGAGGTGATAAAGAATGAGAGGATCCAAACCCACGTAGTTTCTCCCTTTACAATCCTTCCTCCTTTTCTCTCTACGTTGAACATCCTGGCTCTGTTAAAGATATTTCAGAATGGTTCCCAGATATTTATCTCCAGTGGCCCTTTTTTCCACTTCTTGTTTGCTCTCTCCATCTTTCTCTGGTGGGTTTGGGATGGTCCCCAACCTCATTTATTTCATTCAAATTCCAGGAGAATTTAAGGAGAATTGCACTTTTGATTGGCCTATCAGTTGTGATCTTACTGTACAACACCAGCAAATCCATTCATTTGGTATATTTGGGACTTCCAGAAGCTTTTTATCCCAAGATGGTACAAATTTATTCTGCTTTGCTTGGATATGAGGCAGATATTGAGCAGGATGAGTGTCCACTCTTAGAGGTTAAACAGTGAACATAAAATAACAAAAGCTGAAGCAAAAATAATGATGAAAAATTCACCTGGATTCTTTCCAAATAATCCCATTGTCACACTTTTACATTTTTTCATAGAAAAATCATGGAACAGATTGGGTTGGGAAGGACCTTAAAGATCATTAAATCCCAACTCCCTGCCATAGGCAGGGACACCTTCCACTATCCCAGGGTTCTCCAAGCCCTGTCCAACCTGGCCTTGGACACTTCCAGGGATGAGGCAGCCATAATTTCTCTGGGGAATCTGTTCCAGGACCTCACCACCTTCACAAGGAAGAATTCCTTCCTAATATCCAACCTAAACTCTGAGTTTAAAGCGATTTTTAAACACTTCTATTGAGTGTCTTAATCTTCAGGAGCACTGGCAGGAACAGCTCTGCTAAAATATTCATTGGGGAGCACTTTCCAACAAGTGAATTGCCTGGATTTGCCCTGGAGACTCCCTAAGATGAATTTTACTTATCCAGCCTAAAAGGAGAAATGGGCTGGGATTTTCCAACCATCCCCAGTATCCACTCCACATGGCTACACTCAAAGCCTAGTCTCTCTTCACTCCAGGAAGACTCCTGGATTTTGTTCCAGGATGATTCCATCAGGGGAAAATGCAATTATTCATTGAGTCATAGGAATGTTAAGCTTGGAAAAGACTTTTGTGGTCATCAAGTCCAACCACCAGCCCAGCACAACGCTCACCATTAGCCACATCCTCAAATGTTGGATCCATATCTTTTTTGAGCTTTCCCATGGGAGTGATGGGATGAACTCCAGCGTGTGTTCATTTCCTTACCACCTCTCCCCTCTATCACACTACCCAATTCCTGCACGATCTCTGCAGGTGCATCACAAATATTGTCCTGGATTGGCAATAAATGGAACGGAAAGGGAGGGAGCAGGAGTTAAATCTATTTAAAAAAGAAAAGGGACGAGATGGAAATGCCCTTACATTTAGTGCAAAAGTCATAGAATAAAAAATTATTAAGGCTGGAAAAGACCTCTGAGATCATCGAGTCCATCTCAGTGTCCCCGTTCCTACCCAGCTCCTGCCTCTTGGGTTTCTATTTCCTTGGACTTTTTTCCCTGGTGAGATCCCTGCTGCTCCTGCTGACTTCAGGGGATGGATGAGAATTAAATCAGAGGCTGTATAACCTGGAAAGTGCTTTCCAAATGTTTTCCTGTCCTGTTGGAGGACGAGAGAGCTCTCACCCCCATGGGAGCAATCGCTGTGTGAGTTCAGAAAAGCCTGCGCTGAGAACAGCAATCCCCAAGGAGATTCCAAGGGAAAACGGGATCTGTGGGAGGCAATCAGCCACTGCAAAGTGCCTTTTCTGCAAAACTCTGGCAATTCCTATAAATTCCCTGTGTGAAATCCTGGGGAAAACTCAAGGAACAGGATTTCCCTGCAGTGGCAGCATTAGTAGAAGGGTTTTGGCTTCCTGATGGGTCCCAGGGCTCATCCCTTTGGGACAAAGATATTCTGTCCTGTCTCAGTATGGCTGCCCAGCACTGCATCCATGGGGTGGACAAGGACTTTCCCACTCTTTCCCATCATTATCCACATGCTCAGCATCCCATATCTCTATAGTGTCTCAATCAGGACCAAAAGTGAGGTGATTTTCCAGCTCCTTCAATTCCTCTTCATGAACCATGGGTAAGAAATAGCTCAGGGGGTTCTTTGTCACCTGGAAAACACACATTTATCCTAAAGTCAGTGATTTTTACATTTGTCAGAGCCGGTACAGAGGATTTCTGTGCTGCCTTTACAGTCTGGTGATTTATTGAACCCTAAAACTGAGATGGGAAATAAATTCATGCTCATTTTATAGAAATATATCCCTATATGAGGCAAAATGACACCTCTATGGAGCAGGTGACCTCCACTGGTCCTTTTCAAACTCACCCATCCTGTGATTCTGTGATCATTCCCTACCTCTTTGGGTCTTGGATGGCCCAGCTTTAGTATTTATTTATTTATTTAACCTGCTTTAAATAAAACCTTCTGCATGAAGAGCACAGCACTGCCCCAGCTCCAAAGCGAATGAGTTTCTGGCTTCACTGATGATTTAGGGGGGACATTCCCAGCACCAGCTTTAAAATCCATTTGAGGACTGCAATAAAATCAACACCTCTGCCGACTCAAATCACCTGGGACAAGCTCTGGGCCAAAATTCCCTACAGAGACTGAACTACTTCTGCTCCATATTCTTCAAACAGCAGGCATTCCCTGAAGTGAAATCCTCAAAGGGTCTTGGAGAAGATAAAACACCTGGGAACCCAAGATAAGATGAGAAAAATCCAAGTTATTTTTCACTTTTTGAGCCAAGCGTGAATTCTCTCATTCTGACCCAAAGGGAATCCATTCCTGAAGAATTTGTGGGAATCAGAGCTGCTCCAGCCATTCCCAAATGCTTCAGGAGATCACAGGAGACCTCCAAGCCAGATCTTCAGACCTGCCCAGGGGAAGGCAAGATGATAAATATTTTTTAGGTTTTGGGCTGGTCTGTTTACCCAGGAATTGAAAGGCTTTTTGCCCCAAAAGGTCAGGAAAATTTTTCAGTGAAACCTAAGCCTTCCAACCTTCTCCAGGTAAAAAGAAATCCTGGATGCAGAGACATTCTCAAACAACAGTTATCCAACAAAAAAAAAAAAAAAAAAAAACAAAACAAAAAACAGTTCAAACTTTATTGTATGTTTTTTGTAAATTTATGTAAATATTTTGGCAAATTCAGGGTGGGATTTGAATTCCAAACAGGGAATGGTCATAAGTTGGATCTTGAAAGTCTTGGGGGTGTGGACAGTTAAAAGAAATTTAAAATGAAAGGAACAGCAAAACCAGCCCTGGAAATCCTCAGTTTCAATGGGGAAATATTTCATCTGTTGCATAAGAAAACCTCTCTCCCTTGAGGAATTCCTTGCAGAGCAGCAGGAAAGGCAGAGACACATAGAGCTGGGTTACCAGACTGATGGTAGAAATTCATCCATCCATTCCTGGAAATCTCTTTGCTGCCTTCCAGATACAGAATTTTCCAGAGCAAAGTGTATTTTCCTGCAAACTAAGCCTGGCTTGAGAAAAATGTTGTTGACAAGTGAAAAATGCCACGTGCTTTGCCAGAAGTAGTAATTAAATCCATGGATGTAACCAAGAAGAGCCATGGCTGAGAATGCCAAAAAAAGAGAAAAATTAAAAAAAAAAAAATTGAAACTTTGGTGGCTGGTGAGGAATAAAGATGGGATTTCCTAAAGACCAAATGCTCAAACATTCTCTCGGTCTGACCCCTCCACGAGGTCACAAAATGTCTAAAACAGAAGGAAAATCAATGGATGATCTGTTTCACTTCATTCTGCTCCAACATGATGTGGAAAAAAGACCCTCAAAACTCTGAGTTTTCTTAAATTTATCAAGGCTTTCAAATACCTTCATTCAGCAGATCGGTGAAATAAAGAAGAGGCATCTTTCACTTCAATAGGAACATCCAAGAGAGATAAAGGAGAATTTTCTCAGGTTTTGAGTGTCTCCAGTGGCAATTTCCATTTCTGAGGTCTTGCATGGAGAAGCTTTTCCTCAGCAGGTCAGACTTGAGGACCTTCAGAAATCACAAATCACAGATTGGTCTGAAATAGGGGAGGCTTCAGCATCCTTTGTGGGCAGTTTTGGGCACCACAATATAAAAAAAGACAAAGTTTTCAGAAAATGTCCAAAGGATGGACATGAAGGTGGTGTGTTTAGACAGACAGTGTTTGAAAAATGCTCTCAGGAACAGGATGTGATTCTTGGACATCTCCTGGAGAGGGAGACTGACCTGGAGCACACCTGAGTAGAGGCTGGGCAAGACCACGTGCTCCCAAAGAAAGAAGGATGAAAGAAAATTTCTTCCTATCCCTGGAAATGTTCCAGACCAGGCTGGACAGGGCTTGGAGCAACCTGGACTGGTGGAAGGTGTCCCTGTCCATGGCAGAGGGTTGAAATGAGATGATTTTGAGAGTCCCACCCAAAGCAGGCTCTGATTTAATTAAAAAAAATCCCAAAACAAATAAAAATAAACCCCACTAAGGATAAAATACACCAGATAAAGGAATATATAAACCAGGAGTAACGATACAGGATCCTGGAAAAGGAGATTTGAAGAATTACATTCATTTAAAAAAAAACCTATGAATCCAAGTCTCTTTCTTAATTCCTTGCTGAAAATAACAGTGAATTTACCTCATGTTTCCATTTTTTCCACACAAAAGAGGGAAAGTGAAAGGCTTCCCAAGCTTTTATGATAGATTGAATGCAGTTAGAGCAGGCAAGGTATTTACAAGTTACACTTAATAGAAAGGTTTATCAGAGGCAGGGTAATTACCAGGCAGTTTGGGGGCCTGAAAACAGAGTGTTATTAAAATAAAAAATATGCAGAAAAAAAAAGATAGAGGAGGAAATAAAAGAGAATTCTCAGGGAAATATGTAGAAGCAAACAGGCTTTCAAGCCAAACTGGTTCCCCAGCTCTACCCAGAGCAAAAAGCAAATTATGACAGTGCAGGATGAACAAAAAAAAAGCAAGAAACACCTGGATTAGTGAGAATAAATAACAGCAATCAAAGGCCAGGAGGTGTGAAGGATGTCCCTGTCTATTGTTTGAGGAGGTATTGCATCAGGAATGCCAGGTGAGAGTGAGATCATGGAATCATGGAATGATTTGGGTTGGAAGAGATCTCAAAAACCATCTCGTTCCAACCCCCTGCTGTGGGCAGGACCCCCACTATCCTAGCTTTATCCAAGCTTTGTCCAGCCTGGCCTTGGACATTTCTAGGGATGGAAATCGGATGAAATATTTTACTTTCCCTGTGAAGCCTCTGAGGAGCAGTCTCAGAAGGGGCTCATGACCCAGATGGACACCTTGATCCAGCTGGGAATGGTTGTTCTCCCCTTCCCAAGCAGCAGGAACCCCAAAACTTCCCCAGGTAGTTCTTTCCAAAGCCTAATCAGTCCGGCTGCTAAAAATAACTGCTGCTTATCCACGCTCAAATCATTCCAGTAATTAATAGAAAATTAATTCCAGTCAGGCTGCGATGCCCCTGAGAGCAAACGACCTTGCTTTGTGCAGGGAAGACAAATCAGCCAAGGTCCATCCAATGTGAGCCATCAAAAAGGGAGGAACAGGATGTTCCAAATCTCCTGACTCCTTCTTTTTTTTTTATCCCCACAGGGTTTGTGAACAGCAAGAGAACAGCTCCCATTGCCATTCCTACTAATCCCTGGCCAGCAATTATATCATCCTTGATATTTTGTTGGGATCCTTGACATTTATATTTTTTTCTCTGTTTTCTTTATTTTTTTTCTTCACCTCTGGATGCTGTTCCTACAATTCCATAAGTTTAACATGGTACATGGAAGTACAGATTACACAGTTCCATCCCTGCCTATTCCTCTATCCATCCACCTGTCTGCCCATGGATCTGACTGGGCATCACCCTGACCAGGTTCAAGCAAATGGAATAAGGAGAAAGTTTTAAAGTCTTAGAAATGACCTCATATTTTTAAAAAAAATAGTCAAAAAGAGGAGAAACCCCAAAATAAGGGGTCCTGCCAAAGGATCTCACCTCCTCAACCACTCCTAGAAGCAGCAGCCAGGTGGGAAACAGGAAAAACCATACCCTGATGACGCCTTTAGCCCAGGCAAAGAGGAAGGAATCATGGGAGAGAGTCCAAAGGCAGATATTGATGCACAAACAGGGAATTGGGAATTAATGAATGGGAAATTCAGAAAAAATTCAGATAGAGGGAGGTGATTCTCCCCCTCTGCTTTACTCTTCTGCGATCCCACCAGGAGCACTGCATCCATATCTGGGGTCCAGCAGCAGAAGGATGTGGAGCTGCAGGAAGGAGTCCAGAGGAGGCCACAGAGATGCTCCAAGGGATGGAGCCCCTCTGCTTTGGAGCCAGGCTGGGAGAGCTGGAAACGTCCAGACTGGAGAAGGCTCTAAGGAGACCCTTCCAGTTCCTAAAGAGAGCTAGAGAGGGACTTTAGACAAGGAATGGAGTGACAGGACACAGGGAATAGCTTCCCATGGCCAGAGGGCAGGGATAGATGGGATATTGGGAAGGAATTCTTGTCTGTGAGGGTGCTGAGGCCCTGGCAGAGAATCTGTGGCTGTCCCATCCCTGGAGTTGTCCAAGACCAGGTTGGACAGTGCTTGGAGCAACCTGGGATAGTGGAAGGTGTCCCTGCCCACAGCAGGGGGCAGAATGAGATGATCCTGAGGTCCCTTTCAACCCAAACCATTCTGAAATTCAGTGAAAAGTGCCCCCCTTTGGCTGCTGCTGAGGCAGCAGACCCTGTAAATCCATCTCCTCCATTTCCATCCTGTAAATACATCCTCTCCATTTCCATCCTGTAAATCCATCTCCTCCATTTCCATCCTGTAAATCCATCTTCTCTATTTCCATCCTGTAAATCCATCCTCTCCATTTCCATCCTGTCAGGTCTACTCAATCCCAGCTACATTCCTGCCCACCCTTTGGCATCCCAGCTTTTGCTGGACACACTGCCAAGGCAGCTGTTAATTCTGTGCTCAGTGCAAGGCTGTGCTATCGATTCCAAAACCTCTGGACTCAGGAGCTGCAGCACCTCGGAAAAGGTCACGGCCGAGCAGGATGTGCAAATTGTAAAGGCCAGGCAGGGGAAGGGATCCCTGACTCCTGCCTCGGGAGCTGAGAGGGATGATTTCATTCCAGCCACAAAATCAGAAGCAGAACTGCTAGGAGCAGCTTTGAATCACACAGCAGGATTTTGTTTTTCCTTTTGTGTATCCATCTATTGTTTGGAACCTGACAAAACACAACTATCTGAAAAGTGGTGCCTGTTTAGTAGCTGAGCTCCTGTAAATCAGTGAAGATTTAGCCACAAAATGGAACTAGGAGACAATTTGTTTACTCAAATTCAGATTTGGCTTTAGGATAAGTTGGACAATGCCCCAAGCTCCTCTGACCATGCGTTCCCCGGGCTTATCGTGGAATCATGGAATGGTTTGGGTTGGAAAGGATCTTCAAGATCATCTCAATCCAAGCCCCTGCTCTGGGCATCTTCCACTATCCCAGGCTGATCCAAACCCTGTCCAGCCTGGTCTTGGACATTTCCAGGGATGGGGAAACCGCAGCTTCTCTGGGAAAACTGTGCCAGGGCCTCACCACCCTCCCAGGGAAGAATTTCTTCCCAATATCCCATCCAATCCTGCCCTTTATCAGCTTGAAGCCATTCCCCCTTGCACTGTCAAATTAATAAATTCCTAACGACTTCAAGCAACTGTGGGTTGATTTTTCCAATTGATTTTCCAGCGAAACAGTTAAACCAGGAGGAGATGACAGATATTAATCAGAACTCCCATTATCTCTCCTAGTTTGTACCACTCATCTTCTGCTGTCCTAAGCATCAGAGCTTTTGATAAAGCAGTCAGGGGAGAAAAAAAAAAAAAAAAAAAAAAAAAAAAAGAACTTTTTAAATGAAATCGTTTTTGTAAGAAATTGCCAATTCATCAAAATCAAATTGCTTCACGGCACTGCATCTCTCCGGCCCAATTAGTTTGTAATTTGTTAACACAAAGTGGAACGGTTCTGAGCAGAGGGACAAAGACAAGCATGATCAGAATTCCTGCCTCTGTAAATACAGGAGCATCTGCTCCAGGAAAAGGAAATGGACTTTGAAAGGACTGATCCAGTATCCCCAGAATCTTAATTGCATGTCTGGAATGGACACTCACTGTTTTAGATGAATTTCGCTCTTTGCACCTGGGTTTGGTCCCAAAATCCATCCTGGACTTCAAATAACTTTATTATTTCTGCAGACTACTTCTTTGTCCACAAAATCCAATTTTCCAATGTTTTGTCAACAACCTCAGAGCCAAACCATAAAAAAAAAGCCCAGACAAGAAAGTTTCCTCAAGAAAACATTTTTCCCGTTTATAAGTCCATGAGATGAGCTTGGTGCAGAATATTTTTCTCAAAAACTTGTTAATGTTGGAAAACAGCACCACTTACGGGGACTGACCACAAACTAAGGGCAGGATGGACAAAAAAGGAGATTTTATGAGCTTTACACGAAGAGCAAACAACTCAGGAGGCCTCCAAAGATGCCATGAGGTTATGCAGGGAAAATATTCAAAGGGCCAAAGCCCTCCTGAGGTGGGGATTGGTCTCTTTTCCCAAGCAATAGGACAAGAGGAACAGCCTCAAGTTATCAGGGAAGATTTTGGTTGGATTTTAGTGAAAATTTCTTCATGAGAAGGGTTGGCCAGGCTGCTCAGGGCAGTAGTGGAGGGTCCATCCCTGGGGCGATTTGAAGGACACGTAGATGTGGCACTTGGGGACATGGGTTAGTGGTGGCCTTGGCAGTGCTGAGAGAATGATTGGACTCGAGGGTCTCAGAGCATTTCTTCAACCTAAAGGATTCCATGATTCTTGGGGAAAGGAAGGACAAAAATGCCATGGATTGAGTGCACTCATGGCCACATGAGGAGCAGTGGTCCCTGCTGGTCATATCTGGCCCCAGACCCAGCTTTTTCTATCCTACAAATTCAAAGCCAGAGTGGATGGGACCTGGAGCCACGTGGTCTGGTGGAAGGTGTTCCTGCCCATGGCATGGGCTGGAACTGGATGATCTTGAAGGTCCTTTCCACCCCAAATCCTTCTGTGATTCTGTGTTTCTGGAAATCTCAGGTTCTTCCCCATCCACATTCTGTGCTTTCCTGTGGGCCCAGGAAAATTAATTTTCCTGATGGAAGGAAAAGGTCATAGGATGGGAAGCAGCAGGGGTGGCTGAGGGTCCTGGTTTGAGGTCTGATGTTTCCCTGTTGCATGATCGCAGGAAATTCATGTTTCCTGCCTGTATTCCCAATGTTTTGCCACATGAAGTTGTAACACCTGGTAAGGGAAGGGTAATAAAGTTTTTTGTGAGGGCAGAACAAGCCCAGAACCTCTCTGTCGTCCCAGGCCAGGCCACTCACCCCAACCTTCACTCCAACTCCAAAGCATGGGATGCAGGAAAATGCTCTCCTTTTTCCCCAAAAACAACTCTGGGATCCACCCGGCACCACCGGCAGGAATGGGCAGGGATCCCACACTCCGCGTCTTTTCCAAGCAGAAGAGCTTGGCAATTAGCAAAATAACCAAAAAAAAAAAAAAAAATTCCAACGCATTTTTAACTCTCTGAAGTTGCTGAGATTATTAAACAAACAATCCGGGGCTGCTCCCACCCGCCGGGAAAAATTTGGGCTCCAGCCATGTGGCAACAGCACCATCGTATGGGAATCTCCGATCCCTGCAGCCCTGGGAATCTTCTCCATCGACTCCTCGCTCCGCAGGCAAGATCAGCACCGTGGTGGGATTGATTTGCAGCCGTGCATTGATTTCACGGTTGTCAGCAGGAATGCGTGGGAGGTGAAGGTGAACTTTTTCTCCAGGGCTGGTCAGGCTGGCTCCGGAAATCCCGAATGAGAATTGCTGGGTGTTTCACGCTGCGCCTGGAGCCTTGGGGAAATACTCAAGGTCAAACAGGCTCCTTGCTGGTTAAACTTTTATATTGTTCCCTGGTTGTACCCTTGTGCACCCACAGATCCCAAAAACTTCCCCTAGGATGCAGGAATTCGGAACCCTGATTGGTATTGGAGGGAAAAGAGGCACTAAGAAAAGAAGGCACGAGCCAAAGGTCCCTCTGCATCACAGTGACCCAAAGATCTTTCTGCATCCTCTCCATGTCCTGCTCTTAATGGCAGCTCCAGCATCCATTGCTGGACTCTGGAATTCCAGCAGGAATCCCAGCCTTGCATCCACCTGCTCTGATGCTCATTTGAACAGCAAATCTGAATTTAAATCCTGGACCACAAGATGGAACAGTGTTAAATATCTCCAGATGTGGGAGCTGGAACCTCTCTCTGCTGGCAGCCAAGGGCACCTCTGGAGCAGCTGGAATAATTTTTTCTGCTGCTGGATCAGCATAATTTATTTCCATTCCAGGACATGGCACAGGAGGGTTGAAAATATCTGGGATATGGGTGAGAAATACTTGGAGATGGGATAAGGGAAATCCTGTGAGCTCTCCATAGAATCACAGAACTGTTTGGGTGGGAAAAGACCTTAAAGATCATCTCATTCCAACTCCCTATCATGGATAGAGACACCCTCCACTATCCCAGGCTGCTCCAACACAGCCTTGGACTCTTCCAGGAATGGGGCAGCCTCAGCTCCTCTGGGAAACCTGGGCCAGTGTCTCACCACCCTCACAAGGAAGAATTCCTTCCCAATACCCAGTCTAAACCTACTTTTTAATCCTTCCATCTATCCATCCATCCATCCATCCATCCATCCATCCATCCATCCATCCATCCATCCATCCATTCATCTCTGGGAACATCTCTACATCTCCTCCTTTTGAAATCTTTCTCTCCCCTTATCTATCCTTCCATCATCCCACCTGTCCCACCTCATTTGGGATCTACTCTTCCCTCCTTGCAGAAATGGGATTTGCTTCATTCCCACCCAGTGTCTAAGTCTCATTTATTCCCCACCCATTCTGATTTGGGACAGTTCAATATTTCTGAGGCACATTCCCAAGAACAGCCATTAGAAATCCCCACTTTGATGCCTAAAATCCCTTCTCCCACATCCCACAGCCCTTCAGCCTGAGCAGATTTGCAGACAGCACTTCAGGCAGCAACAGCTCTCTGTTAAACACCATCCAAGAGTGAAAAAAACAGTAAAATTCTCTCTGGTGCCCATTTTTACCACACACAGGGACTTCAGAATGTCCTGGAAAGGAGTTACAGGCACAACCATGCTGAGAAAACAACTCAGTGATCTCCCCTCAGGGCCAGCAGCTCCTCTTATTCCTGCCTTCAATCTCTGGCCAGAATTAAGGCAATCCAAGAAGGTGTCACAAGTCTGGATTGGACACTCCACAGGATCCCCTGGCCACCCAGCAGTTCCAAGGGCTTCATTTCATCCAGGAGCTGGAATGAGTGTGTGGAACTTAAGCTTCATTTCCTCTTCGATGTGTTCTGCTTGTTTAGGGCTTTTTTTTTTGTTTCTCTTCTGCTGATGGATTTAAGCCAACAAATGGGATGTTTAGATGGAATATTGGGAAGAATTTTTTCCCCTGTGAGGGTGGTGAGGCCCTGGCAAAGTTTTCCAGAGGAGCTGTGGTTTCCCCATCCCTGGAAGTGTCCAAGGCTAGGTTGGGTTGGGCTCAGACCCCGTGGTAAGGGGTTAGAATAAGGTGATTTTGAAGACCCTTCCAACCCAAACATTCCATGATCCTGTGATTCCAACATCTCTGTCATCTTGCAGCCTTCCCTGCAGGAGACCAGGAAATTGGAAAAACTCCCTTTCCATGTCTGTCTGTCCAGATTTTCCAGGAATCATTTTACCTGTTGCCCTTTTTCCCCTCAAATTCCCAGCTCATGGCTGCATCTCCATGTGATCCATGACACCATGGTTCTGCACCACGATCCATCTCCATTTTCCCATCCTGACACCAGGCAGGAGGTCCAGGACAGAGCAAATAATCAACTCAAATTTCCCCTTTTCCCAAACAGAGAGCTCCAGACCTGTCTCCATCACGAATCTGCAGTGACAGCGAAAATAGCGTTAAAAAAAACAAACTCCAAGTGATTCACAGAAATAGTGTTAAAAAACCAAACTCCAAGTTATTTGCAGACACCATGAGATTCCCTGAGGGAATTTATCTGCCTTTTCCATGAAGGCAGATGGATTGGGAATTTTATAACCTCAGGAAAAGAAAACAACCCGTGTAATCCTATGGATAACTGTGTGTCAATGAACACGGAATTATAACGGGACACGTTTGCCATCTTCAGGAGTCGGGCAGGAATTGCACTTCGATTTCCCGAAAAAACAGCTAGAATCAATGATTTACGTAAGGAATTCCTGGCATCTCACACAGCCCCAGGCAAGCAGGACCGAGGGATGGAGAAGCTCTCGGCTGTGAGATTTTCTCACAGCACCACAAGTTGGGGGGTTTTCTGTCTGCTGTTAGAAAAAAAAAAATAAAAATAACTGGGAAAGATTGAAAGAGCTCTTCTTCTTCCTTATCAATGTTTTTTTTAAGGAATATTTAATTCAAGACCTGAGTGGATTTGAAGGTGAGGTTTGGTTTTCCTCTTGGCCCTGTTCTTCCCTCCCACAAAAAGCCAAACCCTACAGGGACAATCATAAGGCATTTAAAAAAAAAGAAAAATAACCTGAAATACCTCTGAATGAGGAACTCCAGAGCCTGCAAAGAAAAAAAAAATTCATATTTTTGATCCATAAAAGTTGGCTATAAATGACCTAGTCTGAAAAAACGTGATGAGATAGAAATTGATAGACACAGAAAGAAGGTGTTGGGATGGGGCTTTTAGGTTTTTTTACACATAAGTGTCCAAGTGCAGTAGTTAAGATGCCCATGAAGGAATTAGGGTTTGTCAAATCACTTCCTGCAGAGGATTCTCCACTGGTGTAAATCAGGGCAGGAGTTTTAGTCTCTATTCCTCACTCCACAGCCATTGATTAGTGATTCACCTGCAAACTTCCCTTTCAATTTGACAAAAATCCTGACAATAAACTCCACAGGAATAAATCCCTGAAGGAAATAAATGCAGAGCAGTAATACAGAGGTCTCAGGGGGAAAGAAACAAAAGCAAAACATTGAATTTCTCAAAAAAGCCCTGTTTTCTTTTGCCCTGGCATGTCCTGAGAAGCGGTCACAGGATGTGAGGAATGGGAGAGGGCTCCGCTCAACCCACGAGAGCAAACATTTGGGGCTGGAATGTGGCTGAACTCACCCTGTCTGCGACAGAGAAGTGGCATTTTTGGGACAAGCCTGGGCTGTTGACGTTGCATCTGCTGTGAGTCAAATGTCCAAACTTGAACCCAGCCCGTGCCACACAAGAGGGGACTGGCACACAAAGAGAACCAACCCCAGATGAAACATCTCAAAATATCAAATAAATCCATCAGGTTCCAAACATCAAAATTAAGAGTTGGCCATTGCATTTTAATAGAAAAAAAAAACTGGAAATGAGGGAAAATGAGCACCTCAATACCTGGAAAAGGCCAATGCACTTTGAATTTGCCCACATTCCTCCCTAGCACATACCTTGTTATCACGAGTATCACTCACACACGCAGATAAATACCCGGAGCTGTTGATCCAAAGAACATTTTGTCCTCGATTTAAACACAATGGCTCCACTCAGGGTGGCACCGGGGGTGGAGAGCCTTGTTCACAGGGTGCCACCGCAGCCTCAGTGGCTCTGAAGAAATGCATAACGCCGGCCTTGTTGGGAAGAATTTGGGGCTTTTTTTCCACTCCTGTGAGCACTTTGCCCAAGGGTAGGAGGGAAGGCGGGGGTGGCAGCGGTGGAGGGGAGCCCGGAGAGCGGCAGGGAAACAGGAGAGGCAGCAAACACAAAAATCCCCGCACAAAGCAACCCCTCCCTCGGTGCAGCCAGCAGCTCCCTCAGGTGCCTTCTCAGGGATGGCCCCGTGGGCACGCCCGGCCTCCCAGGATATATAACCTGCCCCAGGAGAGAGAGACCCAGAGACAGCCCCACAGAGGTTCTTCCAAGATGAAGGCTTTCCTCGTGCTCCTGCTGGGAGCACTCCTGTGCGTGGACTCAGGTAAGACCCCACAAAGAATCCAATCCACAGCCCTTCCAGGAGATCTTCAGGGCTAGTAATGGGGTTTGGCAGCGAGGGAAGAGATGTTGGCACATGGTCATCCCAAGGTGTTTGGGTTTGGATGGGAGTTGAGTGGAAAAAATGGACAGTGTCACCCTGGGGATGGTGGGATCCTCATGGCGGGAGAGCAGCTTCCAGGAAAAATAAATCCTGAATCCTAGATTAATCCAAAATCCAAGTTTTTTAAGTCAGACCATACAGTTAAGGAGGAAAAGGAAGGGTTGAATAGGGTGGGAGGATTATTTTGCTTCTTCCCAGGCCATCAAAATTGCGACATTCGTGCAAAGTTAAGTTTTCCTCCAATTTATTTTCTGACTTTCCTTTCAAAAGTGCTCCTTGATGCTGCCCAGATTTCCAGAATTTTATAGGAAGAGTAAAAAGCACAATGCCATGATTATTCCATAGATGGGTGGGTTTTAAGCACTGTCAGTTTTTTATTGACTAACTGGGAAAAAAAAAAAAAAAAAAAAAAAAAGGGTTTAAAGCAGCTTTCTCCTATTACCAGAGAGGAGAAGAATCAAATTTGAGCAGTTTCTCAATCACCAGATGATGCTCAAGAAATAAGCGGGGAAGACCCTTGCACAGTCCTCAGACCTTTCTTCTGTCAGCTTCCACCAGAGTGCTCAAAATTTGATTTTTATGGCATTAAAAGTCAGATCAGTGTGAGAGCAGAGGGCAGCACTCAAACTGGGGATTGGCTGCTCACCTCTGTGCCTACATCAGTCATTTACCCCGGGGTGGCTCAGACAGAGGTGAACCGAGTACCTTGAATTAATTCTTTCCATCACTGATTTCCAAATAAGGGTCTTCAGTGTCCTAAAACAGTATTTTAGGTATTAGGATATTGAATTGGGGGATTCATGATACAAGTTTGGTGGTCATGGGCAAAGAAAATATAAATATAAATATAAATATATTTAATATAAATATAAATATAATATAAATATAAATATAAATATAAATATAAATATAAATATAATATAAATATAAATATAATATATAATATCAAATCAAACTTGCAAGGCTCCAGTGACACCCTGGGGCACAAGCAGATGACAGGAACAGGTAATTACACCCTGATCTCATCCTCTAGGGACAGTTTTTCACCAGAGCTGGACACTTGGGAGGTGACAGGTTTATCCTGCCTTTGCTGGAATCACAGAGCAGCCCGGCAGGTGCTGCCAACTCAGATTTCCATCCCCTATGGAATGGCAAGTCCAGGAGGGGTGGGAACAGGGGTGACCCGGTGGTCAGAGAGGGGTCAAAGCTGTAGCTGAACTTTGCTTTTTAGGAGAGGGAGAGTCATGAGTTAAGAACTGAGAAAACTGGAAGAGACTTTTCAAATTCCTGCTCCATCCCTCAGGTTGAAGCTGATAAAAGCTAAAAATCTTAAAGCATCAGAAGGGCTTGGGAAAACCTGGTCTATAGGAATGTGTCCCTGATTAGATGATCTTTAAATCCTGTTCAACCCAAACCATTCCATGGTTCTCTTCAAGCCTATCTGGTCTCTTTTTGCTCCCTCACTGCAATGACTGTATTCAAAATATCTTTAGCATGTGCAAAACCTGACTTTCACCTCTGGCAGGTGTATTACTTTCCCACAATAAAAAAAAGAAAAATCCTTCTTTTCTTCAGAGTAGAGGTGAAATCTGCCTTTGAGGATCCCTGGAAATGGTTCTGTTTTCTATTGTAAGCACTTGGCTGAGTTCCCTGGAGAACTTCTGCGAGATTGAAGATACAGAGGAGGTGTAGGATGGATCCCCACCTGCAGAGCTGCCTCCAGCCTTGGGGCTCAACAGCAGAGGGACATGGAGCTGCTGGAGCGAGTCAGATGAGGCCATGGAGATGCTCCAAGGGCTGGAGCAGGCTGGGAGCTGGAATGTCCAGCCTGGAGAAGGGAAGGATCCAGGGAGACCTCAGAGCCACTTTCAGAGCCTAAAGGGGTTCCAGGAGAGCTGGAGAGGGACTGGGGACAAGGGATGGAGAGACAGGACACAGGGAATGGCTTCTCACTGCCAGAGGGCAGGGTTAGATGGGATATTGGGAGGGAATTCTTCCCTGGGAGAGTGGTGAGGACCTGGAATAGAATTCCCAGAGAAACTGTGGCTGCCTCATCCCTTCAAGACCACGTTGGATGGGGTTTGAATCAACCCAATCAAGCAGAAGTTATCCCTTCCCACAACAGAAGGGTAAAACTGGATGATTTTAAAGGTTCATTCCAACCCAAACCATTCCACAATTCCATTATTTCTCTCCTAACCCATCTTAGTCTCTTGCAGGTTCATCTTTGCAGTGCTACAGCTGCAAATCCCAACTCAGCAACTCCAAGTGCATGACGAAGATGGAGTGTGGCGAGAAGGACATGTGCAAGACGGACGTGATCCGTAAGGAATGGCGGGGGTGGACAGTGGCTTAGTAGAGATGTTGGACCCAAAAAAAACATCTTCCCACCCTTGGGTGCCCCAACCAGGCTCACAAAATGAGGTTTATTTCTCTGTCACAGCACCAAAAATTATTTTCTTCAGAGGGCGATGGTTAATTTTTTGAAATATTTACAAACGTTAATTAAAATTGGATGAGTCAAGCACAGTCCAACCTAGTCATAAGATTAGGAGGAGCTCATTTGAGGTGAATTCAATGAAAAGGACAGAATTTCATCATTGAAAAATTATGATTTTATCCTCCCATTCTAGGTCTGTTTTTCCCTGTCCAGATCTGTGCTGACAGCACAGCTGCTCTTGGATCAGGGACACAAAACCCATCAGGTTCAAGCTCCTCTGTCAGGTTGTAGATGTAATTCCTCCAGTAGGAATTGTCCTTGGAATGCGCAAATCCATGACATTCAAATGCAGGACAGCCCATATGTTGTAGAACTATTTGTTATTTTTTTGCACAAAACAAAGATTGGGTGTCCAACATTAATTTGATGGGATTAGATCTCCTGGAAGTCAAAATCTGCTGGTAAACAGACAAAAAAAAATGGCCAAGAAAATGGGCTGTGCCTCCCAGAAGCAAATAAAACAACAACTCTGCCACTGAAATGGGGAGGGGCACATTTCTATAACTTCCTGGGTGCTGAAAGGCTCCATGCAACGACGATATTTGGGATTGGAGTGAGAGGATCACAGTGACAGAGGGCAGGGTTAGATGAGATGGGAAGAAATTCCTCTCTTTGTGCATGGTGAGTCCCAGAGAAGCTGCCCATCCCTGGTAGTGTCCAAGGCCAGGTTAGACAGGGTTTGGAGCAACCTGGGATAGTGGAGGGTGTCCCTGGCCATGCCATGATTTTGAAAGCCCCTTCCAACTCAAACAATTCTGTGATTCCCTGATTTTTCTCCCAAGGAATGAGCTCAGATAAGAACAGCATCCCATTATTCAGTTCCACTAGGCTTGGCTTGTACCTTGTAATATCTTTGCTGCATTCCTCCCAGGGGTTGTGGGGCTCTTCAGCATCATCAGCAAGGGATGTGACTCCTCATGTGACACATCCTACCAGGACTTCAACGTGGGCAACAGGAACGTCTCCTGTTGCAGCAGTGACCTCTGCAACATCAATGCCGCGGGCAATGTGAGGTCCAGCTACGGGATGGCCGGAGGGATAGCGGCCGGAGTGCTCTGGACCGTCCTCAGCAACAAATTGTGAGGAGTAAAGAGGCCTCCCATGACCGCAGAAAGCCTCAGAGCACCCTTCTAATAACAGGAATTGTAACCAGGAGCTGGGGGTGTGTTGGTCACCCAGCACCCTGGGAGCTGATGGCAGCTCTGTGCCATATGATGGCTTCTGCTTTAATCTCATTGCCAAGCCCCAGTGCTACCAGATAAGGAAATCTGTGTTCATGTTATCTGCAAAACACCTCAAATAAAGTTATTTCTCCACCAACTGTGAGTGTGTCATGTGAACATCACTCGGTCACCTGTTTCTGTCCACAGCAGAGCTGCAGGTGTGTGTTGTGTGACTGGCCAATGTCACTGCTGTGCAGTGTGACCTGATGTCTCTTTTATGATCAGAAACCACCCAGTAGGTGAGGAAAAGGCTATGGATGCATCTACCTGGACTTCAGTGAAGCCTTTGATGCTGTCTCCCATGATGTTCTGCTGGAAAAGCTGGCAGACCCTGGCTTGGGAAGGTTCACTCTTGGCTGGGTTAAAAATGGGCTGAATTCCAGGAAAAGAGAGTGGGGGGGAATGGTGCCATATCCAGCTGCTGGCTGGGACAACAGTAGTGTCCCCCTGGGATCAGTCCAATATTGATGATCTAAATGAGGAGATCAAGGGCACCCTCAGGAAGTTCACAGATGACACCGAGTTGGGTGGGATGTTGATCTGCTGGGGAGCAGAAGGGCTCTGCAGAGGGATCTGGGCACTGGATCCATGGTCTGAGGTAAATGGGGTGAGGTTCAATAAGGTCAAGCATTAGCTTCTGCCCATGAGTCACAACACCACCCTGCAGCTCTCTAGTTTAGGGGAAAAGTGGCTGGAAAACTGCTCAGCAGCAAGGGACCTCTGGGTGCTGGCCCACTGTGGCTGAACACAAGCTCAGGTGTGCTCAGGTGGCCAAGAAGGCCGGTGGCACCTGGCTTGTACCAGCCATGGTGTGGCCAGCAGGACAGGGCAGGGATTGTCCCTCTGCGCTGGGCACTGCTGAGGCCACACCTCAGATCCTGTGTCCAGTTCTGTCCCTTCACAACAGGAAAGACATGGAGGGGCTGGAATGAGTCCAGGGAAGGGAACAGATCAGGGGAAGGGTCTGGAGGACCAGGAGCAGCTGAGGGAGCTGGGGAGGCTCAGCCTGGAGAAAAGAAGGCTCAGGGAGGACCTCCTGTCTCTTACACAGCTCCCTGACAGGAGGGGGCAACCAGGTGGGGGTGGGGCTCTGCTCCCAGGGAACAAGGACAGGATGAGAGGAAACAGCCTCAAGTTGCACCAGGGAAGGTTCAGGTTGGACATCAGGAGGTGTTTCCCCATGGAAAGGGTGGTCAGGCATTGAAAGGGGTTGTCCAGAGAGGTGGTGGAGTCCCCATTCCCAGAAGTGTTCAAGAACAACTGGACTCAGTGGCCCTCAGCACTCTGGGCTGGGTGACAAGGTGGGGGTTGGTCACAGGTTGGATTCACTGATCCTGGATGTCTTTTCCAACCCTAATAATTCTGGGATTCTGGGATTCTGTATGTGCTGGAAAGTGCCATGGTAGAACAGAAACTGGGCCTCCAAAGCTGGAGGGGTTCTGGCTCATGACCAACTCTGCAGAGCACATCCCCCAAGAAAACCTGGCAGGAGAAATCTCACCTGAAGGGGAACTCGTGACTTAGCGACCGAGTATTGTGCACAAAGGTGGGACAAAAGAACAGCTCACCTTCCCTGCTTCATTCCCACACCTTCCCGAAGCTGTAGAATCCTTAGGATGGAGGACAGGATGGCACATCTGTTGGAAAATATACTGGTTTGAACAAATTTTTATGTAACTTTAGTCAAAAACCTTGTTGGCCTTTGCCCTGGGGGAAGGGTGTTGAAGTTTCTTTCCAGGTCATTGTCCCACCAGAGGAGGCCTGAGGAGCTTCACATCTCAACAGACCAGGAGTGGCACAGAAGATATGGGCCATCAAGGACCATCAGTGACCATCAGTGACCATTAAAGGCCATCAAGGACCAGTAATGGAACATCAGCTCTAAAAGTCTCTCCTGGCATGGTCGGAGTTACCCGGTCTGGGAAAAGAGAAATAAGGAGGAGAACCCAATTAGCATCAGAGGCGAAGAAGTCCAGATCCAATAGGAACCCAGATAGCGAGAACTACACAACGTTGGACCAATGGACATTGAACCAATGAAGTTCTATGGATTTTGACTGCATAAAATTTGGGGAAAATCTTGTAAAATCGACATGTCATGGTATGCTTTTCTCTGCATACGCAGGCTATGTGTGGATGAAATTATTTCTGTGGCACATCTTGGCCAGAAAATAAAGTAATGCCTTGACTTTCTAACACTGAAGTGTTGTTGGAGTGTTTTTGTTTTTCCCGAAGTTTCAGTGACACATCTGCAGACTGAAGTAAACAAATAATCATTTACTTAGCAGAGATGAGTCACTTGGGGGACCCACAGCTATGGGATAAGGGTCAAAATCCTATTTGGGATGAAGTCAAAGGGATGTCAGGAGATAATGACACTGTCTGCTGTTGTGAAACAGAAATGTGCGTAAATCCTTGGGATGCAAGGCTTTAATGAGCTGCTAATTGTAGGAAGCTGGGAAGGGGTTTCCTCAGAGGAAAATCCAGGGTGACCCACCTTGTTTAGATGAGTCAAATCTGGTTATTGGTGGAGGGAGAATATGGGACAAGAGGAGTGATATATTCTGGCTTTTCCAAACCTCTTGAGTCATACCCCTGAAAAGGGGCTCATCCACCTGTGGGTCTCCCAGCCAGGCTGTTTTCTGCATGGGTGACCAGCTCTATGAGCTCTCCATTCCAGGGAATCATCTCCTTGAGCTGCAGGAATGTCCCTGATACCCTAATGCCCCATGCCTACTTTCTGAAACAATTTCCAGGCATTTTCCACATCCAGTAGCCTTTCCCAACAGGGAATTCGGCTACAATGGACCTTCCTGGGGACCAGGAGTTGGCCAAGGCCTGTTGACACCAGAGCCATCAGATTCCCCAAAGGATATTGGGTGAAACATTTCCAGAGGGTGGAGCGGCCTCTCCCAGCTTCTGGAGAGGGCAAACACATTCAAAAAATCCTGGAATGATTTGGGTTGGAAGGGACCTTAAAGACCGTCACCCCATCCCCATGCTGTGGGCAGGGGCACCTTCCCCTAAACCAGGTGTCTCAGATTCCCATCTAGCCTGGCCTTGAACACTTCCAGGGATGGGAATTTTGGGAATTTTTTCCCAAAAATAAGATAAGGGAGCTGATCAGCTCTAGTTTTAACATGTTGGTCCCAAGGCAATGCCATCGACTTCCCGGAGCATGGAAAAGATAAGTTTCTTCCCAGAGCCAAGAGGTGGCTTTCACAAGCTCTGGAGGTTGAGATCTGAAGCCTAATCCCTTAGAGGCTCAAGTGATGATTTCTCCTCCCAATTCCTGCTCTGAACAAGTCCAGGATTGACTAATGAGTGATTGTCCTCTGGATTTACCTGGAGATAAATCCTCTCTGTGGATGTATCTGGAGGTTTCTCAGGTAGCATGGAGCACCTCTCCCATAAGGAAAGGCAGAGAGATTTGGAATTGGTCAGCCTGAAGAAGAAAAGGCTCTGGGGTAAACTTATTGTGAGCTTTTAAGGTCTAAAGGGGCTTCAGGAGAACTGGAGAGGAACTTTGAACAATGTCCTGGAGTGCCAGGAAGAGGGGATTGGTTCCAAGCTGATAAAGGGCAGGGTTAGGTGGGATATTGGGAAGGAATTCTTCCCTGTGAGGGTGATGAGGTGTTGGGATGGAATTCCCAGAGAAGCTGAGGCTGCCCCATCCCTGGAAGTGTTGAAAGTCAGGCTGGATGTGGCTTGGAGCAATCTGGGATGGTAGAAGTTGTCCCTGTCCATGGTGGGGGGTGCTCCAACTCCAGATATTGTGGAATTCTGTGATTCTGTGATGAAAAAGTTTAGAGAAGGTGCAGCTGGGAGAGGCCACAACTGGCACAGAGATGGTGAAATACTGGGCAGGAACCCCCTGTGACTGGTGGGACCGACGGGCACCTGGCACAGCCCTTGGAACAGCCCCAAACCTCCCTCTGCATCCAGGTCACCCACAGAGCAGCCTCAACAACAACCCTCTAAATTCTGGGAAGGGCAAGGAGGTGGCCAGCTGGGGCGGATGAATGACTCAGCTGCGGATCAGAACCTGGGCTGGGCCAGGGCAGGACCAGGAAGAGAATGCGATGTTTTCTCAAGGGCTGGGACCGCACATTGGCAGAAAGGTCGGTTCCCCCTCCTGCTTTAAACCTCTTACAAAGCCAGGTCAGGTCTCTCTGCTCTGCCCTGCACTCTGTGTCACCAACACGCTCTGCTGGCACAGAAATCTGCACCTCAGAACAATGCAGCCCTGCGTGAAGGACAATTTACTTTTTGGGTGCTGATAAAACCTCCTGAGATCTGCTGCAGAACACACAAGCACAACATCCATCTCAAAAACCAAAACTGAGTGCATTTTGCCCATGATTGTTGCTTCTTGAGCTGTTTCATCCATCCTTTTGTCATCTCCACCCATCTCAAAAGGCCTAAAATTGAGGACTTTAAACTACTCAAGTGTCTCAGGCCATTTTGGAAGGAGCTTGGAGTGACCTGGTCTAGTGGAAGGTGTCCCTGCTACTGAGACAATTATGAAGATCCCTTTCAATCCAAACCATTCCATGATTCTAAGACTTCTTGATTCTTGTACAATTAACCAATATTCACTATGCTTGTGGACCTAGTACTTATCACTGCTCATTAAAAGTTATACCCAGCACCTTTCCTCCATCTGAAATTGGATTTCACCAGATTCCTCTGAACTCAACCCAATTTGCAGCAGCTGATTAAAAACTGGATTTAGAGCACTGGAGAAAGTCTTTGGGGCAGAGAAGAGGGATGAGCTAGACTTAGGGACCAGCTCAATTCCTTGCTGTGCTCCAGATTTCCTTCTTGGCCCAGGGCAAGTTCCACAGCATTTCCATTCCTCTGCCTTGTACAGATGTTATCAGGCCCAGCACATGGAAAGATGCTCTGATAGTGACTTTAACGGGCCAGAGCAGAGATTGAGGCTAAAAATACACTCACAGAGCCAGTTGGGGAAGGCTCACCTGCTCCCAACCCACCCTGCACCGCCTCATTCCTGCCCTGAATCATGCACACATTGTTGTGCAATGAGGGTGGGTTTGGGGACAAATGGACCAGAGAGAGCCCAGTGAGTTCTGCTCTGATTGAACCACCAAAATCAATGCAAATCCCTGCCCTTTGCAGGACATCCCTCAATGAATTGCAGCTGCCTCTCACGCAGGACAAACCAAGTTCCCCCTGTGCCATCCTGACTAATTCCTCTCCCATCTTGCCCCTTGACAGCTCTTGGTGGCACAGACAGCTCTCTCTGCCTCATTTCTGACCTTTTCCTGAGCTCCCTCAATGCCTTTCCGAGCTCCTCCTCAGGACTCTTCACAAACCAAGTGCTGCACCCATGACTCCTCTGTTGATGCTCCTGATGCTCAGATTCTCCTGCAACCTCAGCCTCGTCCCTGTGTGGATTCTCTGATTTCTCATCCACATTTTGTGGAGGGGCATCACCTTACAAATACATCAGCTCCATTAAAAACTCCTGCGATTTCCCTTTCCCGGAATTTTTACACCAGATGAGTTCGCCCCTGACACTGGAATAAAGCTCTGTGCCTGGAATACTGAAATTTCAAAGCACCTGCTCACCTCTGCCAGTGGTTCCTCACATGAATCACTTAAAGACACCACAACCCAGCCCTGGAACCTTTCCCAGCTCTGCTGGTGGCCCTCCATGGCTGGGGTAGTGTCACCACCTCCCCTGAAACAGAGGTGACAGGCACGGGGCTGAGTCAGAAAAGGAAAATATTTTGCTCATTCCTCTCTGCTTATTTTCATCCGAGATTCATTCTGGCCTTGGGGAAATCTGTGGAATGAGGACTTCCCCCAGGGCAGGGGAGAGAAAGTGAAGGGATGTACTTGTTTTCCTCAGGGGTCACCATACACTGAGTTATTTTCAGGAACAAACCTGGGTGGTGCCATGCACAGGTGCCAAATGAGTTGTGGTGTCTGCTTTTCGGATTTACATTCGGCAGCAGCCTTTGAGCTTACAAAAATAACAGATTTGTCTGCTCTCACAGACAAATTCAAGAAAAAATTATGCAATCTCTGTCTGCAAACCCAACATTTCTGCAGCGAAGAGGAGGGTGATCATCCTGTTTAAAATTCTCTTTTTTGACACCTATTCAGCTGTCATAACGAAGAGGAGAAGAAGGTGTGACCAAGGTTTCTAATTGTTAAATGAGATGTGATAATTTGAATGCACCTGACCTATTCTGTTCATCTACACCTGAAATTACAAATGGGAATTTAGAAAAATAAGGGCAGGCTTGTCATCAGAATTCAGCAATTGAAATAAAATGGGAATATTGCAAAGAAAACAATTGGGAAACCAACCCTCTCCACTCTTTCCCTTGAAGGGAGGAGGCAGGGAATGATAATTGCTTGTCATGAGTGCCGTGCTCATGTGCAGTCAGAGCTTTTGGCCCAGCTCCAGTTGCCTTGGGGTAATATGACGGAGCATTTACCAGCACTTCTCACACCCATGGACTATCAAAGACAGCTGTTTCCCTGCCCTTCATAATCCCAGCCAATTAATTTATCCTCTTTGATGTTTTTTGTAGCAAACGTTCTGTTATCAGGTGCTCTTCAAGTGCAGCAGCCCTGCCCTGCTTCTCCTTATCCTTCTGATGGGGAGAAGAAATATTTGCCTTTGCCATGGAGATATGATTCCCGGTGTTCATGGGAAGCAGGGATTCGTTGCCAGCACGTCCCTGTCAGAAATTCTTGCAGGGTTTTCATCCTTGTCACCTGTATCCCTAAGAATCGAGAATTCCCTGACACTCAGAATACCAGAAAAAATTCAAATGTGTTCACTCTCTGAGCATGCCCCAAATTTATTGTCCCCTTCTGATACTTTTTGTAACATTATTGTATCAGTTCTGAGGCCTTTTTTAAAATAAATTTGGGATTTTGGGATAAATCAAGGCCAAGCCATCCTGTAACACACTGTATTCCCTGGAAGGATCCTGCTCAAAGATCACCTGAGGTGATATACACCCCCACAATCCCCACAGAAATGAAGGGTGAATGAATAAAGGGTGAGAAAAACATTTCCTTTAAAATCATGGAACCCAAAATACAAACAACTCACTGCTTTTCTGACCTTCTAGGAGCAGGACCAGCAAATTCCAGGCCCAGAAGTCACAGTTTCAGGCCAGTGGACACCTTTGTGCATTGGATATTCTTCGTCCCTCCTGTCACCAGCATGGGTTGAAGGTCAAGGATCTTCCAAACAGTTCTCAGGATGGCAGAAGAGTTAACACAACCCAAAGACTATTCCCAGGAGGCAGTTTCCATACGATGAGTGGGGTTTGGCAGGAAAAAAACATTTGAAATAAACCATTTTTTTAGTCATCTTCAGTGCCAGACTCATCCTCAGCATCTCTGTCCCTGCCTATGGCAGGGGGTTGGAATGAGAGGATCTTTGGCATCCCTTCCAAAACAAACCATTTCCATTATTCCATGGTCATTAATTTTTTTAGATGCTCTTCAATATCATTTTTAAACATAAAATAACATTTATTGCCATTAAAATCCCCATCAAAAGACTGAAGATGTTTGAAGAGACTGAAGAGGTGTCTGTGAAAATATGACATTGAGCTCTGGGACTGCTGGGGCAGGAGAAATCTGAGTAACCTGATGAAAGAAATTCCTCTTCCAAATGGATTCAAGAGGTTCCAGGCTGAACTATTCCCTCCCAGCCTGGATCTGTTCAAACCTTCTTCAAAGTTCTCTCAGCCAGCCACGGACTCAACCCAGGTCAAGGTCTACAAAACAGTCATTGTTGTTTCTGGTCCATGAAAAATCCTTAGATCCAGAGTTACCCATCTGTATTCCCCATGTTCCGCAGGAATATTTAATACTGAGGCTGGAAATGTTTGTTTTCCTCCAAAGTTGAGTGGCTCTTGTAAAAAAGGAGGTTGGTGGTGCTTTATCCCCTTCTTTTCCAATGATCCTGTCCTAGAGAAATGTCTCATTCCCAGTGATGTTTTTGTTAAGTAGAAAAGATGCAAAGAATGGAAATAGAGTCTGGGACGGGTGTTTATTCCGCATCTGTGAAACAGAATGGAATCAGTGATTAATGGGATGAAATTTAATAAATCCAGATGATGGGCTCTTCACCTAAGATGAAGCAATGCCAGACAAAATATAAACTGGGAGAGGAGGGGCTGGAAACTAGTCTTTCAAAAGGAATCTGACAGGACTTTCAGAGGAAAAAATCTGCATGTCCTGAAAGCCAAGAGGACAAACCACATCCTGGACTATTACAGGGTGTCCAGGGAGATGATCCCGCTGTGTCCAGCATTGTTGTGGCTTCCCCTAAAACATTGTGTGCAAACCTGAGCCCCACAAATGAGAAATGATGAGAATGTCCTTGAATGTGTCCACGTGAGGGCAACAAAGTTGGTGGAAGGGCTGGAAGGAATGCCCTTGAGGAGTCTGGGTTTGTCCAGTTTGGAGAAAAGGAGGCTGAGAGGAAACCTCAGTGCAGCTTCCTGAGGAGGGCAAGAGGGGAGGGATGTGCTGAGCTCTTTTCCCTGGGATCCGGGGACAGGACACATGGGAAAGGTTCAAAGCTACACCAGGGGAGGTCTAGACTGGACATCAGGAAGTATTTTTGTACCAAGAAAGTGGTCAAAAACTGGAACAGCTTCCTGGAGAGGCGGCCAATGCCTCAGATCTGTCAGAATCTGGATTTCAGAACATGTTTTAATTCTGGTCAGCGCTGAATTGGTCAGGATGGGCATTGTAGGACAATGCCTACTCAAAATTCTAGTCTAGTCTAGTCTAGTCTAGTCTAGTCTAATCTGGTTTATTCTAATCTAACCCAATCCAACCTATTTAGGACAGCTGGCTCTTTCCCCACACACATTTCACCACACTTTCCATAATAATGAACCCCAAAATGCCAAGGGTGGAGCCCAAACAGATCAGGAAGCAAAGCAACAGCACCGTGTGGTTATGCTGAGGTGAATTTCTCTGCCATCACCACCCCAGTGATTCACCGCGAAATAAAAAACAGGGGACACCTCTGCATCACGGAAATGACAGGGAAACCTTTGCTGGCTTCAGGATTAGGATGTCGACACGAACGAGCCCAAATCCTTGGGCTAAAGTAGAACTCACGGTGCCTCTTTCCAGCTGAGCAGTGGGATGAGGAGCAGGCAGCGTCCTCAGGACAGTCAGGGATGTAGGAGGCAAAGAGACAACACAGACATTTGTGGAGGTGGATGTAATGATCCACCTTGTGTGACGGGGTGTTCTGTTCAAGAGGAGCCCAAGAGGAGCAGGGTCTAATCTGCTTCACCAATATCAGGTTCAGAATCCCAGAATGGTTTGGATTGGAAGAGACTTTAATGATCATCCAGTTCCACCTTCCACCATCCCAGGTTGCTCCAAGCCTGGTCCAGCCAGGACTTGGACACTTCCAGGGATGGGACAGCCACAGCTTGTCTGGGAATTTCATTCCAGCCCCTCATCATCCTCACAAGGAAAAATTTCTTCCTGATATCACATCTAACCCTGCCCTTGGGCAGTGAGAATTCCATTCTTCCTTGTCCTGGCACTCCATCCTTTCTCCAAAATCCCTCTCCAGCTCTTTTGAAGCTCCTTCAGGTTTTGGAAGGGGCTCTGAGGTCACCACAGAGCTGCTCTTCCCCAGCCTGAACAAGCCAAATCCTCTGGGTCTTTTGATAGATTTAACGGGATAGTGAGACAAACAGAGCCCACATGTGACACCCAAGGGAACATTTCCCTAATGTCACCCTTCTTTGCCTTGTGACCTCCTTCCAACCCCATCTAGGCAGAGCTTCCAAGAGACTTAGAAGTGCCTTCAGCAGAAACAAAGTGCAAATTTTACCGTCACCTTGCTCAATAACTTTCAAACCTTCCCAATCCTCCTCCAAACCTGCCCAGTTCTCCTCCAACTTGGTCTCTTCTTCCTCCATCATCCTCTTCTACCATTCCATCTGTGCCAAACTCCTGGAGTTGCCCAAACATGGACTGCCATTGCCAAAATAATGGTGGGGAAGAGCTGGATTCATCTGTACCCAGAGCTGAGCACTGGCTATAAATTTTTATTTTTAATTATGGGGGCTAGTGGCAAACCTGGGATCCCAAATGAGGCATTACCCATCCTTGGATGACAGGACAACTATCCAGTAGGGATAGATGGGTATTGGAGACAGAAGGGACGAAAGGTTTTCCTGGTATGTCACTGCTGAGAAGGACATAAAGCCTTTCCACTCAAGTCTCTGGCAAAAACACTGCTCAAATTCAGTCCAAACCAGACTTTACTTCCCTATCTCCATCCCAATTTCCCAGACACATGGACTTGAATCAGTTCTCCAGCTTTGAGAGCTCCCAGGCTGGCACTGAACATGGAACATTTATATGGTGAAGTGAAAGACTGTTTTTCTCTAGTGCCACCATTTTTCTTATCTATTTCTTATCTGCTGTTAAGTGTGTCCATATTTGGGAATTCTTTCTCCCTCTGCTAAGAAATCCCATCTCTTTCAGAATCATAGAAAGGTTTGGGGTTTAAGGGACCTTCAAGATCATTTAATTCCAATCCCCTGGTGTGCACGGGGACACCTTCCACTATCTCAGGTTGCTCCAAGCCCCATCCAACTTAGCCTTGAACACTTTGAGGGATTCCGCAGCCACAGCTTTTTTGGGAAATTCATTCCAGTGTTTCACCTCTCTCACAAGAGCCTCTTTTCATTAAAAACCATTTTCCCTTTTCCTGACATCTGCCCATGTCAAAAGTTCCTCTTTTTCTTTATTAAATCTTCCCTTTTATCTTCATATTCCATCTATTCTCATCTCCCTACCATCCTCTGGCTGGGAATTCAGGTCCCTCAGGCATAGGTGGGAAAAGGCACCCAGCGTTGCGAGTGCAGCCTCGTTGGTGCCTTGCACAATCTCCCTTCACCGTCCCCGCTGACACAGCCCCAGTCACGGCACCTTTTCCATGCTCCATCAGGTGTCTGACAGAAATTCCTCCCAGGATCATCCAAGAACCCCCACGTCTTTCATCTCCCAATCATTTCCCAGTGACCTCCTCGTTTACCGTATAACCGACTTATTACGGCGGATGATCCTATTAAATCCATGACTTGCATCCGAGCCACCTGGTTGTTTACGATATCCTGATCCTTCCCAGAACTGCTGAGCCTTCCCGAATTTGTGCAGCCAATAAATTCCATCCTATTTGGCATCTTTCAGGGTCTGAACAGAAAATATTAACCAGGAACACTCAAAAAGTAAGGAATGGCACTGATGAGTTTCCCCAGGCTCATATCCCACTCCCAGCACTTTAAATATTTCCAGCTCCTTCGTTTCCAAGCCTTTAAAAAATTCTCACTCACCTCATATTGATTTAATTTCCCATCTGTGCCATCTCAATAAATATTCCCACATTATCTTGTGTTATTACTATGCTGAACTTGTGAAAATCTGACTTCATTAATATGACAACAAGAAAGATAACATTGAGTTTTAAGTATTTTCCTGGTTTTCATTTTCCCTCCTTCAAACCCTATTCTTAATCCTGCCACTCTATTGAGGTCAGACAATTGCTGTTACCCCTCCTCTTTTTCATTGAGGTGCTAAATTCTGACCTCATTATTCTGCCTTGACCAATTTATAAACAATATTTGGGAGTGGGCCTGGACTTGTTGTTCTGTTTCTCAGTTCTCCAAGAGTTCTGGGATAGAAAAATCCTGTCCTGCTTCGTCCCAGCTTGATTGCATTTTTTTGTTCCACCTCAGACATGGTTGTTTCTTTTTCTTGACACCTTTCCCCATGCTGTCTTTACCCCTGAAATCAAAAGCATTTTATATATTGAATAAACAAGTAGTTAATTTAATATTCAGTTTTCATCTATCACTACTTTATTTTGTGTCTCAATTTAAAAGCTAAAAAATTTTACATAACATTTAAATAACTTTTAATAATTCACTTTAAATAAACGAATAACATTCAATGTCTTTCTCGAGATCTAAGTCAAAAGCCATTTTGACTATTGCAAATTTTTATATTTCTTATATATATAAAGAAATTATTTATTTTATGAATATATATAGATATTTGACATATATATTAATATTTGGTATATATAATTTAAAATATATATATTTTCTTAAACTCCCTCCTGTAGTTTTGTATGCTGTCCATTTTTCCTCCATTCATTAAGGCTTGCCTCTCATTCCTGAAATAATCTTTGAAATTATTCACCCATTTCAGGCTACAGTTACTGTCCCTAGAAATTTTTTCTCCACTTTTCCTCTCTTCTATGGAAAAAAAACCCAAAGAGGTTTCTGAATATTTGATTTCAGTGAATCTCAAGTTTCACACTTTGCATCCATGTCCTTGAACTCCCAGTTTGCTTCTCCTTTTCCTGTATCTGAACAAATATGTCTGGAGATCAACATATTTTTCCATACAGCAACCATATATCAACATTTATCTGCTTATCTGAAACTGAATCATCCCAAAACTCAGCTGGATGAGTGGACAGTATTATTCCTGAGTGTTAGACTCCTGATCCCAAAATCAGGGTCTGCCACCTCAAAACCATCTCAGCAGGGAGGGATGAGATGGGGGAGGAAGGAAAGACACGACTGGTCTGTGGTGTGGGAGGTTAAAAGCTCCTGAAGTAAGATTAAATCAAAATTAATTTGAAGAGCCAAACTGCCAAACTACTCTGGAATTATGTAGGATACACAAAAGAAGGACAACAAATGGAGAGAGCATTGGATGTGGTCATGGACGTTGGCCAAGTGGGTGGATGAGGAAGGAGCTTGGTCCTGCTGGGACGGATTGGCAAAATTCAAGGAATGTCCAGAGTTGGAAGGGACCCACAAGGATCATCAAGTCCAGCTCCTGGCCCTGCACAGGACATTCCAAGAATCCTGGTGGTGTCTGAGAGATGTCAGGTAATGGCAGCCCTGAGATTCCGTTGTATCCTGAGCTGTGTCCCCACAGCATGGGCAGCAGGAGAGTGAAGGATTCCACCCTTTGCTCCACTCTGGTGAGATCCTGCTTGGAGTGCTGCATCCAGCTCTGGGGGACAACAGCCCCAAAAATGGCATAGAAATGGTGGAGCAAGTCCAGAGGAGGCAATGGAGATAGTCCAAGGGCTGGAGCCCCTCTGCTCTGCAGACAGATTGGGAGAGATGGAGGTGCTCACCTGGAGAAGAGAAGGCTCCAGGGGGGACTTAGAACCCTTTCCAGTGCTTAGAGGGGCTCCAGGGCAGCTGGAGAGGGATTTTGGACAAGGGCCTGGAGGGACAGGACACAGGGAATGGCTTCAAACTGCCATTCAGTTTGGAAATGGCTTCAAAGAGTGAAGATTAAGATCAGATATTTGGGAGAAATTCTTCCCTCGGAGAGCAGAGAGGCCCACAGGGTGCCCAGAGAAGCTGTGGCTGCCTCATCCCTAAAATGCCGAAGGCCAGGCTGGATGGGGCTTGGAGCCACCTGATCTATGGGAAGGTGTCCTTGCTCATGGCAGGGGGTGGAACTGGATGGTTTTGGAGGTCCCCTTCCAACAGAAGCCCCTCCATGATTCCATGACAATAAACACACACATTTACCATGACAAGACCTCCAGGTGACCTCACCTCCACCTTTGCAAGGTTCTTTTCAAAGCCAGTGAAGGTAAGCAAGAAATCCCCAGGGCCGTCCACTTTTTGATGAAGCTTTTGTCCAGAGCAGCTCTGATGAAATGTGGATTTGCCTGACCTGAAGAAGAAACAGCTCCAATGAATCACCCGGGAACCACCCATGGCAGAGAAGAAAGGTTGTACCAAAGTCAGATGAGTCCCACTCCAGATTTTTCATCCTGCTTCAACCTGTTTGTGACTCTGGAAATTTTCAAAGGTCATTTCTGCTGCACTTTCTGCTAATTGGTGCTTCCACAACTTTATGCCTTGACCATACAGACCCTGAGGATGGGAATTGGCTTCCTTGTCACCCCATTGCTGTCACCGTGCTGGGTCCCCATGGCAACATTCACCACGGGCTATTTTTATTACTCAGCAAGGGTTACTTATTTAGATTGGCTCATCCAGATCTGTATCTGGTGACAGACTTTGCTGGCAGCGTGTCACTCAAAGGCCCTGCTGATGATGCCGAAGGTTGACAAAGCGATGTCAGGCATTTCTCAGTCCCAGACTTGGTGACAAGCGCCTGGGTTTGACGAGTGACAAGTTCACAGCGAGGACTCTGTTTCCTTTTTCTGCAAAACCAAAGTTGATAAAGAGGGAAAATTTTCCTGATAAGGGAAGTGGCTCTGTAACTGGCCAGTCTCTGCATGTTGTCCTTGTACAGCAGAATGTTGATAAGAGATCAACAGTGCCATCAGCTGATTAAAGTGTGGAGAAAGACACTGGAGACTCCCAGCCAACAGGAGTTCTCAAAGGAGAACTGAACTGGAAGTTCAAGGACATGGATGCAAAGTGTAAAGCTTGTGGTTCACTGAAATCAAAGATTTAGAAGCCTGTTTGGACTTTTTTCCCCCTGAACAAATAGGAAAATTGGAGAACTGGTTTTGACAGAGTAACTGTGGCCTGAAATGGGAATAATTGCAAAGATTATTCCAGGAATGAGAGGGAATATTCCCAGCACCTTTCAGCCTTGGAATTTTTTCTTCAAGCTGCTCAGGGAAGTGGTGTAATCACTATCCCCAGGAGTGTTTGAGTAAAAGTGTGGATCTCTGTGGCACTTGAGGACATAGATGAAAATAGTGAACATGGTAATGGTTGGATTTGGTGATCTCAGAGGTCTTTTCCAACTTTAACAATCCTATTATTCTAAATCATCCAACTTTCAGATGGAAAATCACACAGCCACAAGTTCCCTAGATGATGGAGTGTGGAATTTTGGGTCATATGGGCTTTCATATATGGTTGGCCGGGACCACGTTACACTTCCTAGACAGCTCTAAAATCCATGGTAGGACTGACACAGCTGAAAGCAAGCATGGAATGCCTGAATCGTGGATATTCATCCCTCTGGGATCCAATCCAGAACCACATCTTGGACATTTTTACTATTCTCAGAAAATGCTTGAAGGATCTGCATTCCCTAGGCAGACCAAACACAGCTGGAGACACCTCTGATGGAATTGTCCTCAATCCTATGGCTGGAGAAGAGGAAACTGAGCCATCTGGTCTAGTGGAAGGTGTCCCTGCCCATGGCTGGGAGGTTGGATGAGATGAGATGAGATGAGATGAGATGAGATGAGATGAGATGAGATGAGATGAGATGAGCTTTAAGGTCCCTTCCAACCCAAACCATTCCATGATTCAATGATTCCAACCTCCAGATGATCACATCCCAGGACTCCCATCTTTCTCTCAGATCACTGAACACAACTCATGTCTTTTTTTGTAAAAATCCACCAAGTCTGGAATGTTTCCTCCCATCCTTAGGAGTGCATCTGTTTTCTAGCTGAGGGATTAGTGAGTTTAAGCCAGAATTTGGGAGGTGTGAGTGCAATTCCCTCCTCTGCTCAGAGAGGTTCAACTTCTCACCTCACTTCTCCAGACAGGGGGTAGAAAGCAGCAAAAATAACTCAGACATGGAAAGAAAGGGGTAAAACATCTTTAGAGATTGAGTCAGTGCTGGGATTCTGGATTTTTTTTTTTTTTAATACTCTCATAGATGGAGAAATATTTAATATCAAATAGCCCCTGGAAGAAAGACCTAAAGAGCTCCTCGGAGGAGGAAGCTCACACTTTCACCCTTCTCCAGCCCAACGAAACCTGAATTCCTTCCTGCCCAGTGGCAGAGTTTCATCACGAGGGTGGAGACCAACTCCACCCCAACAAGCCCAAAGTCTCGTTGTTGACATACACCCATAAGAGGTGGAACTTCCACTGGATCATCAAACACCACCGCAGCCACGGGCACAGACAGAGAGGTTCCTACTGAGGGACCTGTGACTACTGAGTCGCAGACGAGGATGCTGGAGCCATCCAAAAAGTCCCCTGGCAAAAATTCTACCCCTCTGGAATCACAGGAGCTGAACTCACGTTGACTCAGTGTAATGATGGGCAGTATCTGTATTTTCCTGTGGACCAGTTTGCCACCAGGATACCTGGAATTGTGATATCCGGGAAAACACAGAACAGATCCCATCCTAAAATCAGCTGCCAGAAAGGAAATTGATGCCATGTAGAGCAATGTCATGGTTACCATGACATGACCATGGTGTCAAAAATGGTTGGTTGGGGTTTGTTTCATGACAGATGGATTTGTTCTGTTTATTCCTGGGACTAAGCAGAGGAGAAGGCTCTGGGGTGACTTTTTTGTGAGCTCTCGGCACCCGAAATGAGGCTCCAGGAGAGCTGGAGACGGACTTGGGACCAAGCCATGGAGTGTCAGGACGAGAGGGAATGACTTCCAACTGAAAGAGTGGGGTTTAAAGGATATTGGGAAGGAATTGTTCCCTGTGAGAGTGGTGAGGGCCTGGCACAGTTTGCCCAGAGAAGGCATGACTGCCCCATCCCTTGAAGTGTCCCAAGCCAGTCTGGACAGGGCTTGGAGCAACCTGGGGTAGGGGAAGGTGTCTCTGCCCATGGCAGGGGTAAAACTGGATGATCTTTAAGGATTCTTCCAACCCAAACAATTCTGGGATTCTGTGGAGTGGCTCAAGGAAATATCCATTTCTGGGTTTGATAACATAGGAGAGAAGGTGGCAAAACAGGGATTTTGGAGAAGAACCATCACAAGGATGGAAACCCTGGAGAACAGATTTTCCAGAGGAGTCAAAGAGCCCACCAAAATCTATTCAAGGGGTATCCTAGGCAAAATGCATTTCAATGGACAAGAAGAAAATTGCAACTGTGAGAAACAAAATTTAGTAATGGGGTGTAACGAGAGCCACAGGCTGTAGGAACTCCATGAAGCAGAGGAGAAATATTTTACACAGGAATAATTTTACCTATGGCTGATAACCACCCACTGGAACAGCTCAGCAAAGCTTGGTGGTCACTCCCTGCCACAGAACATCTCGTAAAAACTGGGGTTTTATCATTCAAACAAGAATTAACTGTAAGGGATGTTTGAGCAGGTGAAGCACTTCACCTTTTTATTCATAAACACCAAATTTCTGCCGTCCACCTTTCCTGGTATTTGTGATAACCAGAAAGAGATTTTATCTCCCTGTATCACCTTATCAGTGAGGGCAACCTTCCAAGGACAGGCTGGGACTGGGTTTGGATTGATCCCACTGAGAATTCCCGAAGGCTTTTGGCACTCAACCCTTTCTCCCTATGCACCACACCTCGTTGATATTCTGAGCTCTCCAGACCCGAAGTGACATTTCAACCCAAGTCCCTTCTGGCTCCTGTCAGTCAGTGCTCAAAACCTTTCCCAGGGTTTATTCCACCCCTAACAGAGACAGGAGGGAATTTTTAGGGCCTCCTGAGTCCTGCAAGCTGTCTAAGCCTTACCTAACTGCTCTGTCAAACCACAGCTCCCACATATTTATCAGGCTTAAAACAGGTCAGATTTCTTCCCTGCCTTTGCTTCAGAAATAATCCCATTTTTTCTAGCATTTACAATCCAGCTTCAATTTCCAGTCTCATTTAACTCAGGTTTGTCTCTACCAAACTAAGAGGTGCCAATACTTTCCAGTTATTTTCTGGGGTGAATCCTGTTCTCCCAGTCTTCCCATTAGTTACCATTTATTGGGGTTTTTTTTCCATTAGGATCCCATTTTTTTCTTGACAGTGGAATTCCTCCTGGGAAGCCAGAAAGGTGGTGTCACTTCCCAAATCAGCTTCTGTCCCACCCCAACACACACCTGGACACTACCTGTGGTTGTTTGTGTCGGGTTTTGGGTTTGTTTCCAGGGCTCCATCCCCCCGTGGGCTCCTGATTATCTTTAGATCAAGGAATACCTGAAAGGTAACAGAGCTTAAAGGCCTTTCCTTTCCTCCACAATTGTACTGGAACGCTCCCAAATCTGGCACTGCTGTGCACTCAGCCCCTCTGCTGAGAAGCTCTGAAGTTTTCCCAGTGGAAAGAACTTCCCTTATGGAAAGGACTCCAACATTTTCAAACCTTTAAGCCAAGTTAAGACAGTGGTGAAGTATTTATATCCCTATTCCTTCAACCGCACTGATTTATCCCAAAAGTTCCTCCGAATGGAATGACTTTCAGGTCCAAGGAGATGTCTCCACAGACATTTGACTCCACCGAGCAGCCAATCCACCTGTGCCAGCCCCACTGTGCTTTCCTGCTGAGGCACAGCCACCTGGAATGCTTAAAGCATTGGATCTTTTCCAGTTTCACGGCTGTTAATCAAAATATTGCTCAAATGTGCCTTGAGCTGCCCAGTTCTGAGCTAAAATCTGGATGTGACCAGGTCTGGTGGCTTTCACCGAGTGGGTTTTTTTTCTTGTGTGCCCAGAAAGTTATGCTTGATCCAGTTATTTTTAGTGCCTGATCTCTGACAGCACAGGAAGATAAAATAAAGGATAAGTTTCACTCTCCCAGAGGAGGATTAGGGTACAGGTCTTTCCCTTTCCCACAGCTCTGTCAGCTTTGTGTCATCCCTGGCTGTGGAAATTTTCATTGGCAACGCTTCTCAGGTTACTGGGAATCGTCCTCCAGCTGGGAAGAAGGAGAGGCTGCCGGGAATGGCAGCAAAATTCCCACGTGTGTTGTCATAACAAGCCTGTGACAAGCAAAGCGCCTCATTAAATCACCTTCACTCACGTCATCTCCATCCCTGACATCTCCAAGTGCTCCAGTGATTCACAAACTTTGCCTCTTTGGCTTATTCAGCTGTTTTATGGGAAATTGCACCACGCTGGGATTTTCCAATTTGGATCACAACAAACCCAACGAAAAGTCTATCAGCTTTTCCTGTGAAATATAAAACACCAGTGGCTCAATCCAAAGGGAGAAGTAAATTATTTCTCCCCAGCTCCAAGCGTTTGAAGCTGTCTCCCCAAATATTAGAAATGATGCAAAATAAATTATGATGTTTGAAAGGGCTGCCTTGATGTGGGTAAAGTGAAATTTGCTATCAAGAAGACGCCAGAGTGGGAAAATGGATTCGTTGCTCTGTGTTGGGTTTATTTCCCAGCTTCTGGATAAAATCTGGTAAATAATTGACATCTTTCCAAGGGAAGGCTGAGCATCCTGCTTTGCCATCATGACCCAGGAGCTGAAACCATGTGACACATCCCAATTCCAGACTTTGAATTGCCATATCCCACTGGCCTCCAAATGACTCCCATGCCCAGCAGCTCAGTTAATAACCAAGGGACCCAGAAACCAGCACTGATTTTGAACTGGACTTGGGAAAACAGACATCTCTGGGCAACCCCAGTCATGCCAGGCCATGGAATCGTTTCTCCAAAGCACGTGGAAGCCCGGCCTGCCATCACTTGCCTCTTGACAGCTGTTGGCCAGCACAACACATGTGACACAAGCCAGCCCTCGGCTCGTGGAGCCAGACTGGAAGGAGCAAACAAACCTTGTCACATTCCCCATGCCAACCCTGGCACGGGGCCACACCTTGCAGTGCCAGCCGTGTTTTTCCTTTTCCATGGGACCAGCCCCGGGACATAAACCTGGGGAAGAGCCGAGGTATGTCAGGAGTCTGCTCGTTTGCGGTGATGTCACCTCGTCGGGGAACTCGTTCCTCTGCAAATCCCAATCCAGACTGGAGCTGGGCTTTCCCCTGATCACCCCGAGGGAATCCGCCCACAGGATCAACAACAGGTGGTGGAGGGTGGGAAAACATATAAAGCTCCCTGGGAGCAGCTCCTTGGAACTGTCCTGGCTGCCTGCATCTGCTCTCAGCATGAAGAAACTCCTGGTTGGATTCCTGCTGGGCCTGGCGTTCGTGGAGTTGGGTAAGAGCTACTCATTCCCAAAAATCCAGGGACCCCCTGGGAAATTCCCGTGAGGAGAAGGAGGGGAAAGACCTGGTAACCCCCGGGTAGGGGAAATTATGCTTTTTGTATTAAAGGAGGTCAAAGCAGAGGGTGAATCAGGAAAGGGGAGATGCATTCCTGGTGGGAAAAGCTGTGGTGCCTGATTGGAAGCGATGGACATCCTTTGGATACCTATCACCCATATCCAGGGATGGAGGGGATGCTCACGAGGTACAGTGTGGGACCAGCTGGGGCAAGAGATTGAAGTGACAGCCCCTACCTAAGCTGCCACCCTGTTCCTTCAGGAATGGGATGGAATATGTTCATCCCAAGCTCCTGCCATCCCTGAAACCTCCCAGCTGGAAGTGCTGAAATCCAGAGGGTGAGACTTCAGTAGAAATAAGGGTGAGGGTATGAGAAACAACTCCAAGCACTTTGGAAAGGTTTTTGAAACCCCCAGTTCCAGGATTTTCCTGGATTTCTGGAGATGAGGACATAGGTGGAAAAGGGAAATTCCCCTGGGTCTGTGATGGGTACGGATCTTGGGCAAGCTGGCAGCAAGGTTTGGTCATCGCTGTGTGTCCTTCCTCGATCTGGATGTGACCGACTGCAGCTCCATCCCTGCCTGGAGCAGCCATTCTTGGGGTGACACCAATCCAGAGGGGTTTAACCTACAGATCCTCAGGACCCTGGAAGATTTCAAAGGAAAGGCAGCCTGGGCAGGGATCAAACATCTCCAGCTGGAGCCCTGCCTTGGATTTAACAGAATTTTTGAGAAAACACCCAAGGTCTCGAAGAATTTTGTGGAAACATAGTAGTAAACTCAATTTGTTTTATGTAGTTGAAATCAGGCAGAAGTAAATTTTTTTGGGTGATGCGGGGGGAAGCAGATGGTCTAGGCCCCCCTCTTGCAGCTGAGGGAAGTGCCTGTGACCATTCCTCTTCCCAAGGTTTGATATCAAGGGATGGAAATTCCTGTTGGACTGTGAGGAACAGGGAATTATTGGCTCAGATCAGGACACAGAGCTGACCCTGATCAGTTCCTCTGTCCTGGTCCTCATGGATTTGGGTTTTCCTCTTCCATTCCATGTGACCTAACCCCAAAACCCATGTCCTCTGAGACCCTCACCCAGAGTCAGTGAAAGATGAGGGGATTTCTCCTTCCTTAAACCTGCTTTTAATTGGGATTAATTCCCCCAAAGCACTTCCCTGCTCATCCATCAAAATGCTGAGGTTTGGAAGTGGAAAACGCCTCACCCCAAGGGTTTTGGGGCAGTTTCTCATTGCTCCATCCATCCATCCATCCATCCATCCATCCATCCATCCATCCATCCATCCATCCATCCATCCAACAAAGCCACAGATATCCAAATTATTGTTGTTAATGTGTTATCTCTGTTAAAATATAAAACAGCCTCCCATGGATCCTTGGGAAGGAATCTTGTGAGGTCCCGAGCTGGGATAAACAGGGATGGCTCCTATGGGCACAAGAACTTTGAATTATTTCCATTTAAAAAATCCTTTTTACCTCTTCAAAGAGGACAAAGGAAGTTTTTCCGCTGTGTAGGCTCTAATGCACCACTGAATTTTCCAAACGAGCTGCTGCGAGGAGCAGATGCCTCAAAAATTCCTTCTAAAGTCAGGTGTTCAAACAAACACCTTTAAAAATATTTATCCTTATCACAAAGCCCCAGAGGTTCCTCTCTCGACCGCAGAACTGGAGCAAAAAACAGCGGAGCTGTGAATTTTTACCAATAGATGGCACTGGACGCTTTCAGGTGTTTTTTCAGTGGGTGGAAGGATTTTCTGGAGACAGAAAATCTCAAACCACGCTGGTTTTTGTCATCGAGCCACACCAGCAGGACCTGGGAAAAGCCACACATTCGGCATCTGCTGGCTGTGGATGGAAAGAGCTCCCATGGAGATTTTCGAGAGCTGCTGTGACCAAGATTTGCATATTTAGAGACGTTCCTCTGTGGGGTGGCAGCCAGCAAGGGTTTGTACATCACCTCTTTAAAGAGCATCAGCAGCCCCTGATGGAAGTGGTTTTGAGGCCACACTCAGCTCTCAGGATCCCTGACACAGCTCTGAAATTTAAATCCTGCTCTCAGTGACTGATTCCTGCAAAATTTCCCCTAAATAAGCAGGAAGGAGCTGTCACTGTGAGAGGAGGGATGGGGGAACTGCTGCTGTCACACCTGGGGAACGCCGCTCTCAGCAGACAGAGATGGTTTTATCATCATGGAATCACGGAATATCCTGAGTTGGAAGGCACCCACAAGGATTATCAAAGCCCAACTCCTGGCCCTGCACAGGACACCCCCAAAATCCCATTCTTCATCCCTGAGAGCAGTGTCCAAACCCTTCCTGAACTTTTGGGGCTGTGACAACTCCCTGGGGACCCTGTTCAGTTCCCCACCACCCTCTTGGGGGAAGAACCTTGTCCTAAAATCGAACCTAAACCTCCCCTGGAACAGTTTCAGGCCATTCCCTTGCATCCTGTCACTGCTCCAGAGGGAAGAGATCAGTGCTGCCCCTCCACTTCCCCTCATGAGGAAGTTGTAGAGCCCAAAAAATCTCCCCTCAGACTCCTCGTCTCAGAGGATGTTCAGACCTAATACAGATCCCTCTAAATCCCTCTTTTTTGGGCTGCTGAGCCCAAATGTTGTGTCATGCTCAGGCCCAGTTCCTGCCACACTGCCCTTGTCCTCCAGTGCTGTGATTTTGGTCTTTTGCCCCATGGAATACCCAAGCTTTGCCTCTGGATGTGCTTAGCTTTGGACACTGCTGCATTTTGGTCGGGAAGGTGTGGATTTGGTGTGGATTTGGATTTGCTGCGTCACCTCCGGGTCATTCTGTCCTCTCCACAGCCCAGTCCCTGCGATGCTACACGTGCAGGGAGCCCACAGACATTTCCAATTGCAGGACAGCCATTTTGTGTCCCCCAAAAGCCACCGTGTGCACCACGACGCTGCACTCCGTGGAGACAGGTGAGTCCCACTGCTCCCCCTGAGGGCTTCCAGGGAGGAATCTGAGAATTCCAGGGTGGGCTGGGTTGGAAGGGAGCTGAAAGATCATTGAATTCCAAACCTTCACATTGCACTATCCCAGGTTGCTCAAAACCCCGTCCAACCTGGCCTGGAACTCTTCCAGGGATGAGGCAGCCAAAGCTTCTCTGTGAATTCCATTCCAGAGCCTCATCATCCTCACAGGGAAGAATTCCTTCCCAATATCCCACCTAACTTCCATTTATACCAGTTTAAAGCCCTTCCCTGTGCCCTGTCCCTCCATCCCTTGTCCCCAGTCCCTCTCCAGCTCTCCTGGAGCCCCTTTAGGCTCTGGAAGGGGCTCTGAGCTCTCCCTGGATCTTTCTCTTCTCCAGGCTGGACATTCCCAGCTCTGATCTAGAGCAGAGGGGCTCCAGCCCTTGGAGCAGATCTGTGGTCTCCTCTGGACCTGTTCCAACAGTTTCACACCTTTGTTGTGCCAGTACCCCAGAGCTGGAGGCAGCTCTGCAGGTGGGGTCCCATTAGAACAGAGCAGAAGGGGAGAATCACCTCCCTTTCCCCATTCACATCCCAGCTTGGATTATCCTTTAAAATCTTTATAAAAATCCACGTGAAACCATCCCACTTTAAAGAGGGAAGGAAAGAAATCCATCAGTGTTGGAGCATCACAGCAAAGTTCAGGACTCACTTCATTTATTCCCTCTGTTCTGCCATTCCTACTCCAATTCCTTTATGGACCCTGAATTTTTCGATGGTGCAAACAACTGCCAGGATTTGTGTCCCTTGTCCATGCTGGAATAATTTTCAGAGGAGCAGTAGGGTGAGAGAGAGAGTCAGCAGTAAGAACTGGCAGACCTGTTCCCGTAAAATTTAGCCTGGATCACAGGCACCCATGGATAAGGGATCTTGTCATCCTGTATTTACAGGATTAAGGATTAGGGGGTTTGGTCACCTCTGGGAGTGACCTGGAGGTACCTGAGGGGGTTCTGTCACCTCTGGAAGGATCTCAGGTCACCTAAGGGGGTCGTTGTCACCTCTGGGGGTGACTTAGAGGTACCTGGGGGGCAGGTTCTGTCAGTGCTTCTCAACCCCGTTTTCCTCCAACATTTCTCCCTCTCTCTCCCCTCCTCCCCCTCTCCTAGGTTACCCCTTTTTTGGCAACATCACCGTCACCAGGGACTGTGAGGAGGAATGCAACGCCTACGACGGGATTGGGGCATCCAAGCCCAAATCTTGCTGCTACACCGACCTGTGCACGGATGACAGGATCAGCAGTGGGGTGAGGAGCAGCTCTGCAGCTCTGGGTCTGGTGGCCGTGGTGGCCAGTGCTGTCCTCTACTGCTCGCTGTGAGGTCAGAGGTGTTCCAGCTCCAGGCAAGACCCCACCCTTCTCCCTGCCAAGCTACCTCGTGGATTCTTAGATGCTTTTGGAATGTCCTTCTTCTCCGACGTGCGGCTTCGCTCCATCTTCAATGCTGGATTTAAGCCAAGAGTTTGGGCACCTGGACTTAAACCCCTCAAGCTGTTCGAGCAGATGTTCCTCAGCTTCAGCTGCTTCTGGTCTTCAGGACCCTCTGATCTTCAGCACCCACAGAAAATGGGTTGGGCTTCAAAGGACCTGAAAGATCATCCCGTTTCAACCCATGCCATGGGCAGGGACACCTTCTCCCATCCCAGGTTGACCCAAGCTCCATCCAACCTGGCCTGGAAGAATTCCAGGGATGGGGAAGCCACAGCTTCAACTTCTCTGGGCAGCCTGTGCCATGTCCTGAGTGAGAGGAGCAGATGGATCTGATCCCAGTGACTTTCTGCCCATCAGGGTGGGGATGGCAGCTGCAGAGAGCTGGCACTGGATTCCAAGGTTAAGCTAAGGAATGACTTCAGAAGGGCTCAACTTCAGTGTTTTGGGATGGGATGGATTTCTGGGAAGTTCAGAACTGTCCCTGGACTGACAGGCCAGGGTAGGTCAGACCTGCAAACCCAAATTTCCAATTTTGGCCAGACAAACCCTTCCTTCAGCATCTGAGCTCAGGTTGCAGTCAGAGGTCCCAAATTTCCCTTTCCAGATGTTTTAACAAATATTCCAAACAAATCCTTCTGCTGCTCTGCCCTTCCTCCATCCCTTCAGAACAGAAACTGCAGGATAGGAAAAGTTATGGTTATTCCAGACATTCAGCTCTGGGAAAAGCCGGCTAAAAGTGCTGGGATCCCAGCTGGGATTTGCTTGGAGCAGCTGCAGGATTGATTCTGATGCCCTGTCTGCTGTAAAAGCAGCCGGAGTGGAAGCAGATGTGAATGAGGCAGGTGTGCCCAGCTCACAGAGATCCAGGGAATTTGACATTCCCTCTGTTCCTATCACCAGGGATCACCCAGGGGAGTGGGAAGCAAAGGGCAGAGTGGAGCATAGACACACCCTTGTGTGTTCATGACATCTCTGCAACCTCCTCTGTGACAAAGTCTATTTTTCCTCCTCTTTTTTTT